>JAVIWB010002883.1:0-37490 GCA_031893035.1 Dermolepida albohirtum | reverse complement strand
GGCGTTCGGCAAACACCCCGCCTGACCGGGTGAACAAGAACACCGTCAATCGCCTGGCCAAAATAGCCGGAGAACACGCGGAAAACGTCCATCAAGAGCTGGTCGCTTTTTCCCCCGAACACCCAAGAGGTGCAAATGGACGAAAAGTGGTCATTAGTTCGGAAAAAGGAAGCGCACTGCGACCCGGAGACTGACTCGTTCTGTGGCGACAACTGGGACCATGTGGCGTTTGACCCGGAGAACCGCCTTGTCCTGTCGGTGGTGAACGGCAAGCGCAGTTACAAGCACGTCCGCCAACTGTTACGCGAGGTCAAGCGCATCATGCAGGACCGTGTTCCGCGCCTGATAACGACCGACGAATATCGCGCCTACAAGGAGGAGATTCTCCTTGCCTACGGGACCAAGACGGCTGTTCCTCGCCGTCATTCCCGTGGCCGCGCTGCCGGCTCCGCGCGTACACTGCCTCCGCCGGAATTGTTGTGCGCCACCGTCCACAAGACCAGAAAGAATGGAACCGTGGTCAAGGTCGAGACCAGACTGCAATTTGGAACCCGGGAACAACTGGACGCAGCCCTCAAAGCATCAAAGGTCAATCGCAAGGTCAATACAGCTTTTATCGAACGGCATAACGGCACCGACCGCCACAAGAACAGCCGCAAGGCTCGAAAGACCTATTGCTTCAGCAAAGACTGGGACATCCATAATGCCGTGACAAAGTTTTCAATGTATGCGTACAACTTCTGCTGGCCCATCAGAACACTGGCCATCGAAGGCGAAGACGGGAAATTCCTCCAGTGCACTCCCGCCATGGCCGCAAAGTTGACAGACCATGTCTGGTCAATCGAAGAGTGGGCAATGTATCCCATCGCAAATGGCAATGTCTAACTAAGACACCAAGCAAAAACAACATCGAGAATAAATTCTATATGCGAGTAGAATTTTATTTAATTTATTAAATAATAATATATTATGTGATATTATTGCTGTCGTCTTCGGTTGCATCTCGATGCTTTTTCAGCGGAACCACCTTGACTATACCCGGTCGCGCAAGAAATTCGGTTTTTTGATCCTGTAACCTGAGTGCGCGACCGGGTATAAGCAATCATTTGCGGTAAATTCATATCATAAATAATAAATAATCATGCTATCTTTTTGGCTTGCTTCATCATCAATTAACACGCATTTCGGAAGGGTGGGGCGCGGCATGGCGCGCCCTTGCCGTCATCCAATAGAGTTATAGTCATATTTTGGGCAGCCGGGGAACGTCTCTCCGGAACGGACTGAACATCTTTAGCTGGAGCGAGTTGCATGGGAATCCTGGGAGGAGTCATTCGCGATGTGCGGGCCTATGTTGTATCCGGTGGGGGCGCCGATTATCATGACCAGAAAGCCGGACACTGGCTTGTGGGGCAGCAGGCTACGCCCATGAGCATGTATCCGCAGTACAGGGAAACCCGCTCCAGCTTCGGCATAAATGTCCTCAAAACCTTGGTGGTCGAGGTGGAGGCCGACAACGGCGAGGTCGGCTTTGGTATCACCACCGGCGGCTTTCCCGGCGCATGGCTGGTGGTCAACCACCTCAGCCGGTTCCTTGTCGGCCACCTTCACCATCGGCACGCATGTGGCCGACGAGGCGATCGAGTCGCGCACCTTCTATTTTCTTGCCGATATGGTCAATGAACGCAGCGGCGGCCGCCTCCAGATCAATGTCTCCGCCGCCGCCGCGTTGGGCGGCCAGCGGGAAATCATCGAGGCCGTGAATTTCGGGGCGCTTGAAATGGGCATGGGCGAATGCGGCCTGTACAGCAACTACGATCGCGCCTTCGGCGTCATCTCCCTTCCGTTTATCCACACCTCGCCGGAAAAGTATTTCGCAGCCGTGGACGGCCCCGTCGGCAAACGTCTCGACGAAATAATGCGAGAAAAGACCAACATGTTCGTGCTGGCCTGGCTGGACGGCATACGCACCCGCGACGTGTATTCTCTCAAACCGCTCAAAAGCCTCGACGACATGAAACACCTGAAGATCCGCACCCCCGAGTCCCCGGTTTTCGTCGCCACCTTCCGGGCTTTCGGCGCCAATCCCACCCCGATCTCCGCACCGGAAATGTACACCGCGCTGCAACAGGGCGTGGTGGGCGCCATGGAAGGGCACACTGAAACGGCCGTCACCTACGGCATCTACGAACTCGCCAAGAACTGCCTGGAAACACACCACATGTACAACGAAACCTCTATCGCCATGAACCGCGACGCCTTTGAGGAGCTTCCCGGGGACCTGCAGGAAATCCTGCTCGAATGCGCCAAGGAGGCGACCGAGTACAACCGGAAGCTATGCGCAGACACGTCGGAAAGCTACAAGAAGAAAATGATCGATTCCGGCGTTGTTTTCGAGCCCATCGACCTGGAAAAGGCCAAGGCGGCCGTCCAGAAGGTCTACAGCGACTACATCGGCAACGATCAGCGTTCCCAGGAGGTATTCGACCTTCTGCTGGAAGTTCAGAAAGGCTGACTGACGCAGGTTTCGCAGCCGGAGCGCACGCCGTTCCGGCCGCATCGGAGAATGGAAATCATGGAAGCAATCCGCAAAGCAATCTACCACCTGTCGGCAGCGCTGTTCTGCTACATCCTGGTGATTCTCGGCGCCGCCGTGTTCGCCCGCTATATCCTGAACGACTCCATTATCTGGGCCGAAGAGATGATGCGCTTCGCCTTTATCTGGATGTTTTTTCTATCCATGGGCGAAGTGTCCAGGAACGGCGCCCACCTGGCGCTCGACCTGATACCGTCCCTGGTGCCGGTGCGGCCGCGTCGCGCCGTCAACGTCTTGATCGAGCTGGCCAACATCGCCTTTCTTCTCTTCCTATGCTACTATTCCGTGCGGGTGAGCGTGTACAACATGGGCCAGCGTTCGCCCGCCATGCTCATCCTCTACGGCTACATCTATTTCGCCATTCCGGTGGGATGCGTCCTCATGATGCTGTTCTCGTGCCAGCGGGTGTACTGGCACATCACCGACACCCTGCCCGAGATGCCCAGAGAGGAGGTCATGGAATAATGCTTGCCATCCTGTTCTTTCTGTTTCTCTTCTGACTGGCGCTTGGCATCCCCATCGCATTCTCGATGGGCCTTGGCGTGATCGCCTCGTTCATGTACGCCATGCCGAGGGGCATGATGAACATCCCGGCCAAGGTCTTCGCCGGCCTCGACTCCTTCGCCCTCATGGCCATCCCCTTCTTCATCCTGGCGGGCGATCTGATGACGGCCAGCGGCATTTCGCGCAAGCTCATCAATTTCGCCGATCTGATGGTTGGGTGGATTCGCGGCGGCATCGCCTTGGTGACCGTGGTGGCGTGCGTCATCTTTGCCAGCGTGTGCGGCTCCGCGGCGGCCTCGACCTCGGCTATCGGCGGCATCATGATCTCGTCCATGGCCAAAAAGGGCTATGCCAAAGGATTTGTCGCCTGCCTGGTGGCATCGGGCGGCACCATCGGCCCCATAATTCCGCCGTCCATCCTAGCCGTGCTCTACGGCAGCGCCACGGGCTTGTCGGTCGGCGCCCTCTTTATTGCTGGCGTGGTGCCTGGGCTGGTTTTGGCGGCCGCCCTGATTGTCGTCTCGCTGCTTTATGCCAGAAAGCATCCCGAGATCGCCCAGTCCGCCTCCCGCCGGACCTTTGGCGAAGCGAAGACGGTCTGCATCGAGGCCCTCCCCCCCCTCTTCATGCCGGTCATCATCATTGGGGGTATCCTGTCAGGCATCGTTACCGCTACCGAAGCCTCGGGCATTGCCTGCATCTACGGCATCGCGGTGGGGTTCGCCACCCGCTCCCTGACCATCCGCGCCTGCTGGGACGTTTTCGCCAAGTCGGCGTGCAGCGTCTCCAAGCTTATGCTTATCGTCGACGTCGCCACCCTGTTTGGCTGGATTTTGAGCATTCGCCGATTTCCCATTATGGCGGCTGATTTCATGACCAGCGTCACCGACAACCCCTATCTCATCATGTTTATGATCATCGGCCTGCTCATCATCATCGGTTTTTTCATGGAGACGGTTGCCGCCCTGATCATCCTTATTCCGGTGCTCTACCCCTTAGGTCAGCAGATCGGTTTCGATCCCCTACATTATGTGATGATTATCATTGTCACCCTGCTTTTCGGAGCGATAACGCCGCCCGTCGGCATCCTGTTGTATATCACCTCCAACATCGCCGGCATCAAGTTCCAGGAATCCCTGAAATACATCTTTCCTTTTGTCATCGCGTTTTTGGTCGTTATCCTCATGCCGGTGGCTTTTCCTTCGTTAACCGTCGCGCTTCCGAAGCTGCTGGGCCTCGCCTAGGAGGACGATTGCGCTGTTCCTGGCGGATTTTGGTTTGAAGCCGGCCGTCTTTTTGATACCCTGACCGCTGCTCGGGCTGCGACTGGGCAAGCCCTCGAAATGGAGAGAGTGGATCGCTATGCTCGAAACTATCAAGGGAAATGGCATGCAAACGGTCATGAATGCCGTGCGAGGAAAAATAAACCTGGGCGAGTGGAAATGTGGAGACCGTATTTGGACCGAGAATGAATTCGTCGTAGAGCTGGGCGTGAGCCGGCTGGCGGTGCGCCAGGCCATTGAGCGGCTGTGCGTCATGTCCATCCTGCGGAAAGTTCAGGGGTCGGGAACCTATGTCGAGGAATCCGACAACTTGTCGCTCAGTTCCTTCCTCTTTCTGGACAACAGCCCCGAAGATCTGCTCGACATCCTTTATTTCCGCTTATCTTTCGAAAATGCCAATATCCTGCTCTTTCTGAAAAACTCCAACCGCGCCGACATGGCCGCCCTGGGCGAATACTGCCGTCTCATGAACGAAAACCGCAACGACAACGATGCCTACTATAAATACGACTTCATGTTCCATAAGGCGCTGGCCAAGGGAACCGGCAACAAATTCATCGCCAAGGTCAGCGACCTCGTCTTTAAAGTACTCGAAAAGAACCAGCAGACAGTGCAACGCACCTATATCGAGATAGGCGTGCATCAGAAAAGCGAACACGACTTCCACGACATAATTTATCAGCACATCAGGGAGGGAGACGCCGGCCTGGCTCGCGCCATGATGGACAAACACATCCTCTCCACCATAATCGCGCTGGAAAAGAACGACCGGCCGGTGAAGCTGTTCGAAGGAAATGCATTATAATGACGGAAGCGATTTGCCGCCGCAATCAATAACCGTGCGCCAACGCGCCACCGTCGACGGCGAAATCCTGTCCGGTCAGGTAGGTGGACGCCCGGCTCAGGAGGAACAGGGCCATGTAGCCCACATCCACCGGTTTACCGAAATCCCCCAAGAGAATCTTGTTTTTGGCGCGCTCGCCCCGGGCCGGGTCCTTGGCGTATTGCTCCGACGTGAGCTTCGTCTTGAACCAGCCCGGAGCGATGCTGTTGACGCGGATATTGTCATTTTTCCATTCCTCGGCCAAACCCTTGGTCAGGCCGATCACGCCGTGCTTGGTCATGCAGTAGGGAACGACGCCACTGAATCCCATGTGCGCAGCCATGGAGGAAATATTGATGATGCGTCCGATGAATTCGGAGTTTTTCAAATAGGGAAAACATACACAACTGTTATGGAATACCGCATCGAGGTTGGTCTTTTCCACCATGAGAAAATGTTCTTCATCGTATTCCTCGGCCCGGCATTGGAACTGGCGTCCGGCATTGTTCACCAGGAAATCGATCCGGCCATGCTTGGCAACAATACTTTTCACCACTTCCTCGACAGCGCGGCGATCGGTGATGTCGACCCGAACATCGATCATATCGCCGGTGATGTCCTCGTCACTGGAGCGCGGGCTGCGCGAAAGATTGTAGATTGTCGCGCCTGCGTCGGTAACCACTTTGGCGATCCCCATGCCGAGCCCGCGGGTGGCGCCGGTGACGACGCCAACCTTGCCTTCGAGATTGAACAAGTCGTTCACATACTCAGTCGCATTCATTGCAAAGCCTCCCGTGCGTGCCTAGCATAGCGGCAAGTGGTTGCGCGCGGGCGCAACCACTTGTCAGCCGTATCAGTCGAATTCGATAACCATTTTTTTGACAGAGGGATCCCGGTTATCGACGAGTCGGAACAATTCGCCGATCCGGGAAAATTTGATATAGTGGCTTACCATTCCCTCGAGATTGAATTTCCCCTGGGCAAATCTTTCGATGGTCGGTTCGAATTGCCCGCAGGACATGCGGGAGCCGATCACATCCAGTTCCCGCTGATCGATCATCGCTTGGGTTAGGCCTTCCGGCTCGCCGCAGAAACCAAGACTGACGACGCGGCCGGCGTTCCGCACCAGGCCCGGGCGCAACACACTGGTCAACGATCCCGCGAAACACGCCGCGTCGAAAGCCAGCGTTACTCCTTTGCCTGCGGTGAAGGCGCGGACGCTTTCCAGCACATCATCCCTGGCCGGATTGACAACCGCGTCGGCGCCGTGGTTTTTCGCCCGTTCGAGAGAGCTTTCGTTGATGTCGGCGATGATGACTTGAGCGCCTTTCATTTTACAGGTCTGCAGGATCACCGTCCCGATGGTGCCGGCGCCAAGAATAAAAACCACGTCATCCGCCGTCAGCCTGCCTCGCGTCGTGCAATGGGCGCCGATGGCGTAGGGCTCCACCAAAGCTGCATCCCGGAAAGGGATGTGCTTCGGAACGGTGCTGAGGGCCGATTCCGGCGTCACGATATGTTCCCTCCATCCACCGTCGACGCTGGCGCCGCGCACGCGCAGGTTCTCGCACACGTTTCTGCGTCCTATCCGGCATTGGTAGCACTCTCCGCAGGAGATGACCAGATCGATGGCGACATGGTCCCACGGCTTCACCCGGCTCACCGAACTGCCGACTTCAACGACTACGCCGACATTTTCGTGGCCGGGAATGCGCGGATAGGTGGCGTTGGGATTCGCGCCGTGATAGAGATGCAGGTCTGAGCCGCAGACGCCCGCCGCCCGCATTCGGACAAGAACGTCGGAGTGGGTATTGAGCCCGGGAAGCGGAACCTCCCTGATCTCGTAACAGTGCGGCTTCGTGATAACGACTTCTTTCATGTTTTTTCCGCCATTTTCTAGACCTGTTTAGTCTACCATTCTCCCGCTTGAAATGCGCTGGCGCTACAGCTCGGAAAGCGCCTCAGGCAGAAAGGAGAACCCCCAGCCCGGAGTCTGGCGGGGATAGAGATAGCCGTCCTGGACCTTGAGCCGGTTGTCGATAATGGCGTCTAACCAGTCGAAGGACTCGACGCCGTAGGCATTGGGCAGATTGCACAGCAGGGCGATGTCGTAGTCCTTGTAGTAGTGCGGCAGGACCGGTATATTGTAGGCGTTGGCCAGCCATGCCGACTCCAGCCAGGCTTCGACGCCGCCCAGGCGGATAAGATCGGGTTGCCACAGATCGATGGCGTTTCGGGCGAGGAGGGCCTTCAGGGGTTCCATGCTGTATTCGCGTTCTCCGGTGGCGATGCTGATGCCCGTCTTTTCCCGCAGATGCTTGAAGCCGTCGTAATGGGTATTGCATATCGGCTCCTCGAACCAATGTATGTTCAACCCGAGGTCGTAGACCTGGTTGGCCAGGTCGCGGGCGGACGCCAGGTCCATTCCCTGGTTTGCGTCCATCATGATGCCGATATCGTTGCCGACGCTTTCACGCACCTTGCGAAGCCTGGCGATGTCTTCACCAATACCGTTCGGCGAGCCGACCTTGATTTTGACCGACTTGAAGCCGCGTTGTTTGTAGTCCGTCACCTCGTCGACCAGCTCCTTCTCCGAATAGGACAGCCAGCCGCCCGATCCGTAGACCTTGACTTTCTCCGACCTGACGCCGAACAGCTTCCAGATCGGTTGGCCGAGCGTCTTGGCCCACGCGTCCCACATCGCCACGTTGATAACGGCCGCGGCGCATTTCTGGATTCCTTCCTTTCCGAAGTACTCATTCTCGGCGTAAAGCTCCTCCCGCATTTTCAGGGTCTCCCATGCCTGGTAACCCTTGGCGAAGGCGCACGCATCCTCGAGCGCGCCCTTGATCGCCTTCTTGGAATAGTGGAAGGAAAGAAGATATCCCTGGCCGGTCACGCCATTGGCGAGCTCGATTGCAACCACGATGAATGCGATCTCGGGAATGGAGTGGGTCGCGTCGGCGATGGGCTTAGACAGCTTGCTGACGGCGCTGAAAGGGGTGATGCGGTCGATTTTGGTAGACATGAACATTCTCCTCTGTTAAAAAAACGAAGGTCCGTAAGAGAGACCGGACGCGGAAATCGGGCGTCAAGAAATTTCGCTTCTAAGTCGAAAATTTATCGAGAATATCGGCAAAAGATGGAAAAACCGGGGCGCTTGTTTTTCATCTTCAAAGAATAGTACCCTGTGCCGAACGGTTATTCAATTCGTATAATGCGTATTAGTATATCGTTTTTGCGAAAAACCTTTGCCGGGCGGGCCGAGTGTGCTATCAATTACATCGTAGGCGGGAAACGTCGTCGAAGACGGGAAGACAAGGAGGAGCATATGCCGTCCGTTGCCGTGCACATGGATTTGAACACTTTCCAACGCCTCGAATTCGCCCAGGGAATCATCCAGTACGCCAAGGAAAATCCCGACTGGCGCTTGTTCGGGAAGTTCTACACCCTCCAGTCCGTGGACAACTACCGGGAGTGGGAAGGCGACGGCATCATCTCCATAGCCCACTACCTCAGCGATATAGAAGAGATCCTGAATACGGGAATTCCAGTCGTGGACGTGGTGGAGGGCTTCGAGGACGACCGGTTGAATTACGTCACCTGCGACAATTACGCCGTCGGCCGCATGGCCGGCGAACATCTTCTCGCCACCGGCTTCAAGCATTTCGCCCTGTGCAATATCCAGAAACTTCGCTGGGCCCAACTGCGGTGCGAGGGCTACAGCGAGGCGGTCGAGGTGCCTTTGGACGAAATGCTGACCTTCGAGCGCACCATCGGCTGGTGGCAAAGGCCAGGCCGTTCCAAGGCGCTGGAAAACTTCCTTGCCTCCCTCCCCCCACAGACCGCGCTCCTTGCGACCAACGACACGGCCGGAGTCAAGATCACCTCGGCGTCGCACTACTGCGGCCGCAGGATCCCCGAAGAAATCGCGGTCATGGGTATAGACGGTGACAACCTGCTTGGCGAACTCTCCTTCCCCACCCTATCGACAATTCCCACCAATGCCATACGCATCGGCTTCGAGGCCGCGCGGCGATTGGACCAACTGCTCGCCGGAAAGCCGGTGGAACGCTCTCCGTTGCGCATCCCTCCAGGCAAGGTAATGGCCCGCGCCTCGTCCGACACCATCTACTGCACCGACGAATCGGTACGACGGGCCGTCGCCTTCATTCGGGCCAATTACGCGAAAATGATCTCCGTCCCCGACGTGTCGCAGCATGTCGCCGTGGGTCGGCGGACGCTGGAAATACGCTTCCAAAAACACCTGGCGCGCACCGTGCACGACGAGATTCAGGCTTGCCGGATGCGCGCCTCGCAGCACCTGCTGGAAGAAACGGATCTGCCCATCAACAAGATCCTGATGAAATGCGGTATGATGACGCATCAGAATTTCTACAACGCCTTCCGCCTCCGCACGGGGACGACCCCGCAGGAATACAGGAAAAAATTCCGCGCCAAAAGCTTGGGCGGCGGCGAATTATTCTGACCTGACGCCGGAGTTTTCTCCACAACCCATGCCCTGGACGCAGTCTCGCCGAGCGTACGCTGTGCCAGACACGCCTTCGCAAATATGACATATGAATACGCATAATACGAATTGAATAGCGTAATTTGCGGGATACTATAAGAATACGTGGACACCGTCGCGGCCGCATCGAAGAAGCCCCGAATCAGCTTGGTGCGTTTTTAGTGCGCTTTGTGCCCCGTTTTCCTGCTCATGCTTGCTTGCCGCTGCACAGGTGCGTTTGTTTGCTTCCTGAGAGTGCTGTTTTACCTTACAAACCGCGACATACGGAAATTTCGCGCTCCCTCTTCCGGCGCTCCCCGATTTTAATGGTACAGGTTTTCGGATCATGTGGTCCGGCACAATCCAAGTTTATAAAGGAGTAGAAATGAAACACGCCTTGATGCGTATGTTCGCATTGGTACTGCTCACTTGCTGCGGTTCCGCACACGCCGCGGCAGATTATATTTTCACTATCGCCACCCACGTCGCCGACGATTCGGTCGAAGGGCGCACCTTCTACTGGTTTGCCGATGAGATTGCCAAGCGTACGAACGGACGCATGCAAATCAATGTCTCGACTGCCGCCGCCCTGGGCGGACAGCGCGAGATTATCGAGGCGGTCAATTTCGGCGCCATCGAAATGGGCATGGGCGAGGGTGCGTTGTACAGCAACTACGACCGCGCGTTCGGCCTTCTGACTCTGCCGTTCGTGCATCCGTCGGCGGAAAAGTACATGGCCGCGGTCGACGGCAAATTCGGCGAACGACTCAACCAAATCATGGAAGAGAAGACCAACATGTCTGTACTCGCCTGGCTGGACGGCGTGCGCACGCGGGACGTGTATTCCCTGGTTCCGCTGAACGGCCTGGACGACCTGAAGGGATTGAAGATCCGCACACCGGAGTCTCCCGTATACGTCGCCACCTTCAGGGCCTTCGGCGCCAACCCGACGCCCATCGCCGCGCCGGAAATGTACACGGCGCTGCAGCAAAAGGTGGTCATGGCGATGGAGGGACACACGGAAACGGCGGTCACCTACGGGATCTACGAGCTGGCGAAGAACTGTCTCGAAACGCACCATGTCATCAACGAGGTCTCGGTCGTGATCAACCGCGACGCCTTCAACGAGCTTCCCCAGGACTTGCAGTCCATCCTCAAGGAATGCGCCAAGGACATGACTGCATGGAACCGGGAACAATGCGCGACCGCGGTGGCGCATTATAAGGAGCGCATGGAAGCGACAAACGTGGTGTTCGTTCCCGTCGACGCTGAAAAGGCCAAGGAAATGGTCAAGAACGTCTACCAGGAATTCATCGGCAACGATGCGAAGCTTCAGGAGGTGTTCGATATTCTTATCGAGTCACACAGGTAGGAAAGCGGAGTGGCGCCCGCCACCCCCTGTCAGGAGATGTGTTGATGGAAACAATACGCAAAATAATATTTCATTCCTCCGCGGCCATTTTCAGCGTCATCCTTTTCATCCTCGGGATCTCGGTCGTGGCACGCTACGTCTTTAACGATTCGCTTATCTGGGCGGAGGAGGTGATGCGCTTCCTCTTTATCTGGATGTTTTTCCTCTCCATGGGCGAAGTGTCGAGAAACGGCGCGCATCTCGCGCTCGATCTGGTTCCGTCACTTCTGCGCGGCCGGGCCAGCCGCTACCTGAAGATTTTCATCGAGCTAGTCAATATCGTCTTTCTCGCCTTCCTGTTCTATTATTCCTGCCGCGTGTCTATGTATAACATGCGCCAAAGCTCACCGGCGCTGCTCATCCCCTATGGACTAATTTATACGGCCATACCGGTGGGCTGCGTTTTGATGGTGATCTTTTCAATGCAGAGAATCTACCTGGGAGCCATCGACGCGCTTCCCGCCCCCGAGCCGATGGAGGACATGGACTAATGCTTGCGATCCTGTTTTTTACATTTCTCGCATTTCTAACCATCGGCGTTCCCATCGCCACATCCATGGGAGTAGGCATTGTCGCGGCGTTTTGGAGATGGCGGTTGAAAAGTGCTACGGTCGGCGGTCGAAAATCGCTACACCCGGGGCCATTGTCACCCACTTTGCGTGGCTGATTGTTCTTGGATATTTTCGTTTGTCCGCCTTTTTGGGACAGGCATTGGGCGCGTCCGTGATTGAGCGGCGCCTCTGGCATGTACTTTGCTTGTGGGGCGGTATTCCTTTCAGGCAGTCATTCGCTTTTCTTGCCGCTCTTCCGTAAGCGTTTCTGGGCCTGACGCAGACGGTAGCTTTCTCCGTTGGCTTCCAAGATGTGCACCCGATGCGTGAGACGGTCGAGAAGCGCTCCGGTGAGCCGCTCCGTGCCCATCACCTCCACCCAGTTTTCAAACGGCAGATTGGTCGTTACCACCAGGCTCTGCCGTTCGTAGGCTCGACTCACCACGTCGAAAAGCAGTTCCGCCCCGGCTTTGGAAAAGGGCACGTAGCCGAGTTCGTCCAGGACGAGAAGCTGGTTCCTGCCGAGTTGCCCCATCAGCCGTTCGAGGCGGCGGTTTTCCCGCGCTTCGAGGAGTTCCGTCACCAGGCCCGTCACGCCGTGGAAGCGCACCCGTCTTCCCTGGGCGCAGGCGGCGAAACCGAGAGCCGTCGCCATGTGCGTTTTCCCCGTGCCGGAGTTGCCGACGAAAAGGACGTTTTCGCGATTGTCCATGTATTCGCCGCGGAGGAGTTCGCGGTACAGCTGCTCGTTCACCGACGGCTGGGCGGAGAAGTCGAAGGAATCGACCGTCTTCGGCACCGGGAAGCGGGCGTCCCGGAGACGGCGCTCCGCCGCTTTTCGTTCGCGGTCGAGAAGCTCCCGCTCCACCAGCCGCAGAAGATAGTCGGGATAAGCCGCCCGCTCCCGGGCGCAGACCTCGGCAAGGCCCTCGTATTCCCGCAGAATTGTCGGCAGTTTGAGATGCTTGAGATGGTGCTGGAGAAGTACTGATGATTTCGGCTGGCTCATGATGCGCCCTCCGTCGAAAATACGCTCCCGGCCATGAGCCCGGAGTACGCCTTGACGTTTGGCCCCGCCACTCTCACCCCCGCCAGATGCGCCCGCCCGTCCAGACGAAACACCGACGCTTCCGGGAATTCATCGGCGAAGAGGAAGGATTTCACCACCTCCACGGTGGGCGTCTGGCATACGCCCAATGCTTTTTCCAGAGCCGCCGCCACTCGGGAGACGGGACGCTTTTCAAGCAGGCAAAGGATGGAGACGTATTCCTTCGACCCCTTGTGGCCCATTTGCGATTCAAGACGGCGACGGCACATCCCCAAAGCAATTGGGAAGCACCAGGCCGTCCAGGGGGGCCGCGTGCTCCAGAGAGCCGGGCTTGCGGTACAGCACGGGAAGATAATGCCGCCAGTCGTAGGACACTTCCTCACGTCCCCACAGCCGGACATGCCATGCCACTTCGCCGTCCCCGGCGGAATGAATCGACACCTTCTCCGCGAAGCCCTTCACCGTCAGGGAATGATGCGCATACCTGGCGGGCACGGAATAATCGTTGTCGTCGAAGCGGACCAGGGACATTGATGACGCGCGCCCCGGCTGAAGGCGGCAGGCTTCGAAAGGACTGGCGGGAAGCGGGACAGTCCCTCCTCCATCCATAACTCCAGCTTCGTCCTCCCGCCTTTGCCCCGGAGCTTTCGGTGCTGTTCTCCATAACAGCATTCGAAAAGATGCTGATTGAGCGCGTCCAAATCCTTCACCTCCGGCACCGGCACCAGGAAATTCGCCCTGGCGTACTTCGCCAATCCCTCCACCTGACCCTTCTCGTTTCCACGGCGGACATTGCAGAAATGACTGTCGAAAAGATAATGGCTGCGAAGCTGGAGAAAGCCCTTGGTCAATTCCCGCTCATGCGCGCCGATGATCGTCTTCACCGCAATTTTCAGATTGTCGTAGCTGATCCGCTTCGGCACTCCCTGGAAAAACTCGAAGGCGGCGACATGACCGTCCCAGAACACCTCCGTGCATTCACGCGAATACGCCTTGAGGAAAAACATGTCCGAGTAGGAAAGGTGCATGGCGAAAACATGGACCTTGTCCAACTTCCCCGTCCCGCGCCACTTCACCAATGCCTGGAAGAAATCCACCTGCGCCTCCCCCGGAGGCTGCGACAGCGGCATGAATACTTCCTGCGAAGTTCGCCGCAGCTCACGCACCAAATCCTTCACCACCGTCTCGCCGCCGTCGTAGCCGCGCTCCGACTTCAGCCGCTCGAAAATGCGGCGGGCGGTATGACGCTGCTTTTTGTGGATTGCCTTATCCGACTCGAGGATTTCCTTCACCCACTCGACGTGCGGGCCGAGCTTCGGGGCAAAACGGGGGCTGGACTGACGATAACCGGGAGGGATTGAATGTGCGAGGATCTTCCTGATCGTGGAGTGATGCATGCCGGTCTCACGAGCGATCTGGCGCCGCGAAACACTTTCCTTCAAAACACGACGACGAATTTCTTCCCATTGCTCCATGTCTGTGTACACCTCCGTCCTCCAGCTCCGCCGGAGAACGAATTTGACACACCATGGTCAAAACCGCTCTCGCAGCAAAACCGGAAGTATAGTGGGGTGTAGCACTTTTCAACCGCCACGCCGACCGTAGCACTTTTCGACCGCCATCTCCAATCTCGGCGATACGAAAAGCAAAGGCCCAGGCCCGGCCCGAAATTTCGTGTGGGACCACGCCATCAAAAACGGTCATGCCTGGCATTGGGTGATGGATGATAACATCCGGCATTTCTTCCGGATGAATCGCAACCAGAAGAACATCGTGACCAGCGGAATTTTCTTTCGTGTGATGGAGGATTTTTGCCTGCGCTACGAAAACGTGGCGATGGCAGGGCCATGCTATACGATGTTCGTGCCACGAAAAGCAAAGCACCAGCCGATTATCCTCAACACCCGAATTTATTCGTGTAATCTGATTCGGAATGATGTCCCGTACCGGTGGCGCGGGCGATACAATGAGGATAGTGATTTATCGCTCCGAATGCTTAAAGATCGCTGGTGCACCGTGCAATTCGCTGGATTCCAGCAGCAGAAAATCGCCACCCAGCTTGTCAAGGGCGGCAACACAAAGGAATTTTACGAGAGAGAAGGCACGCAACCGAAAACCGATATGCTCGTCCGCATGCATCCTGACGTGACGCAAGCCGTGTGGAAGTTCGGGCGGTATCATCACGTTGTCGACTACGGGCCGTTCCGGAGGAATCGTCTCATCCGCAAGCCGGAGTTCATGGCCGTTGGTGGGGTGGATGAATACGGGATGGAACTACGTAGCCGGGGATAGACTCCCGGCACCCGGAGCTATGCCGCGCTACCTGGCCCGGGCCGCGCTGCCGGGCCCGGAGCAGAAAATTTTTCGCCGTGGGATCCCTAGGGATCGTGCAGGCCGCCGCTGGTGATGCGGCGGTTTTTTCATGCGACATCCCGTGGTCACTATGTGGTCACTGCCCCCCTAACGCCAGTGACCACAATTCCTGTAACCTGTTGATATTATTGGAGCGGGCGAAGCGCTCCTGATTAATTTTTAAAATGTTTATTTATAAATATTTACATAAAAGTAAAATTTAAACTACCTATAAATATACCCATGAATTACATGGCCTGCAGCGTGCCGGTGCGGCTGAGGCGGGACGTATTCACTGGTGAACGAAAGAACGAAAAATTTTTCTCAATCCGCCAAATTTCCCAGCACCAACACAGTCGGGTTTGGGAGTACGGATAGCTTGACGTCGTTTGTCAGGAAAAAGTCCACCCGCATGATGCTGGCGGTTGCCGCCTGGATGGCGTCGGGGGTACGGATATTGTGGGTGGCCCGAAGGCGGGCGGCGGCCTCCGCTATGTCGGCGGTGACCGGTACGGTCCGTAAATGAGCGGCGTTTTGAAGAATGTCCCGATATGTTTCGGTCAGGGCGGTATTATTGTGACGGATGGGATGAACCAAAACCTCAGTGATTGTCATGGTCGAGGTCACAACCTCGAATTCCCCCTGTAGCATTGCGTCGAAAAACGGATCGACCAACGGCAGAAAAGCAGGGTTTTCCTCGATATAGTAAATCAAGGGAGCTGTATCCAGACAAACCGTTGTTCCGCGCAGGCGGTTTACCCATCCCATGAGTCGCGCTCCTTATCCACATATTCCTGCGCGTCAATGCCAGCCCATATTTCCTTGCCAAGTCCCCGCAGTTCCCTAATGCTGCGCTTTTGCCCCTTGTGGCTATCGTCGCGCAACTGGCTGGCGAGTTCAACCAACATGTCGGCTTTTTCCTTTTGGGAGAGGTGGGAAACTTGCGCCAAGAGGTCGCGATACTCAAGAACGGTCATAACCGTATCTCCTTGCTTCAATTTATGCCCATGCTTTTATTGTAGCCTGTCGATTAGTCAAAGCAACCCTTTCCCGTACCCGCCCGCGCGCAACAGGAGCTTTCGTCAAAAATAAAGCGTATCCAACTTGCGCGGTTGCACGAGTCAGTATCGAGCAGCGAAAGCGGTTTTGGCCCGTCGGCAAGATGTCCAGCAGACTTTCCTGCCCCGGTCCAAGGCTGCTCTGGAGGCAAACCCAATTTTGTCTGTCATTTTGGATGGATTGACAGGAATAATTCGGTTGTTACTATTACATGAGGCTTCCCGGAATCAGCTGTGTTATTTTAACGGATAGCAGCGTTGTTAAAATCGGAAACACGTCAGTAACTTGAATATCAGGGGTTTCCAAATGTGAAACCTACCTGTATACAGAGGGTGCCAAATGGACTATTTGTCGCTATTTACAATTGACTATCTGTATACCCAATGGGAGGATGATTTTACCGCCTATCGAGAATCTGGAGGTGATGTGGCCCTGTGTGAGCGGTTGAGAAAATGGGCCAACCGGAATAAATTGCTTACGGAAACACAGTTGGAAGCACAATTCATTGACCTTTTTTTCAAGCAGTTATGGGGATACTGGGGAACCGGTGAAAAAGACTCGGACGCCGGTTATTGTTTGAATGCCCAACACGGAGTGGATGGAGCCGGGCAGACGGGCGGTAAGGGCGCGGCCGATCTGGCGCTTGGTTGGTGGGGACTTGAAGGCGTCGTGCCGGTACCGCAGATCCTCTCAGAATTCAAGGATATACGAACGAGCCTCGACACGCCCCAACATCGCAAAGGCAATGATCGTTCGCCCGTCAAGCAATGTTTCGACTACCTGAAATACGCATTTGACGCCGTCGACAGCCGGTCAACGCTGTTCCCTACCTGGGGTATCGCAACGGACATGAACGAGTTCCGCCTGTACCACCGACGGACTGGCGATGCCGCCTGCCAACGTTTCATCATTCAATCCGACGACAAGCGGATTTTAACCTTGCTTGATGATTCCGATGAGGCTTTCTTTCAGCGCTTTGTGTTTCAGAAGATTTTTCATCGGGAAATGCTTTTGGCGTTTGACGGCAAAGGTGATTTGCAGAAGCTACTGGAAGATCAAATTGTTCATGAGCGGGAGTTGGAAAAGGAATTTTATCGTGAATACCAGAGTTACCGCGAATTCGTCTATCAGGCGGTGGCCGACGCCAATCCATCCTTCGCCGGGACAAGAGGCAAATTGGTCAAGCTGACCCAACGTTTTCTGGATCGCTGTTTGTTTATCCTGTTTTGCGAAGACATGGGCAAGGCATTGGAATTTCCAATTGGGCTGTTACGGGACACCTTGATTCGTGAGAGCGTAAGCCCAGCCTATGCGCCCCAATTCACCACCATATGGGCGCTGGTAAAAGAATTGTTCCGCGCCATGCGCGACGGCGGCCCATTTCCTCCGAACCATCGCATCAACCGTTTCAATGGCGGGTTGTTCGAGGAGCTGCCCGAACTGGAAAACTTGGTGATCCCCAACCGGGTCTTTTGCGCCAAGGGGCAAGGTGCTAATCCGGATGCGCTTGCCGGCGCGAAGAATACGCTGTTGTATTTGGCCGCAAATTACAACTTCGGGGCGCACGGGGTAACCAGGGAGCGTACCATCACGCTGTATGCGCTTGGGCGCATTTTCGAACAATCCATCACCGACCTGGAATTCATGGAGGCCGAGGCCGACGGCCATGAGTCATTAGCCGCGTTGACAAAGCGCAAACGCGACGGCGTCTATTATACTCCGGAATGGGTGACCGATTACATTGTCAAGGAAACGGTTGGCGCCAAACTGGCCGACATGCGCGCACGGTTGGGTCTAGAGATGGGCAATGTTTTGCCAGATGCCGCAATAGCGGAGTACCGCAAGAAGAAGAAAGTGAAAAACGCAGCCAGCCGCTTGGTGGAACTCCTGGATAAATACGAAAAGGCCTTAAGTTCCATCAAGATCCTTGACCCATCCTGTGGTTCTGGAGCATTTCTGATTCAGGCATTGCAGTACCTCCTGAGGGAGCGCCGCGCCATTGCCGCCGAACGCTCGCGCATCACAGGAACTCGCAGTATGTTCGACATGGATTCGCATATGCGCTCCATCCTTGCCGACAACCTCTATGGCGTGGACATCAATCCCGAATCGGTCGAAATCACCCAATTGGCGCTGTGGCTGCATACATCCCTCCCCGGGAAGCCACTCAGCAATCTTGACCGGCATATCCGGTGCGGCAACAGCCTTGTTGGTCCGGAATTCGAGACGTATTATAACGCCGCCCACCCCACCACCCTGTTTGACAAGCTGGACGAACAACATCGCGAGGATGTAAATGTCTTCGACTGGGTCAAGGAATTTCCGGAGGTGTTCGGTAAAAAAATCTCATTGGAGGAACGCGGCTTTGATTGCGTTATTGGCAATCCCCCGTATGTGAAGCTGCAACATTTCCGGGTGTTGCGGGCTGATGAGAGCGATTTTTTCATCGCTGGACGGGCTGGCGGCGGTTTATACCGGAGTCATTTTAAAATTCGGGAAATTCAGTATGCGTTTGTCACCTGTTTTTCGGTGCCTTGTCCAAAGAGTTGGAAGTTGTGTGTGAGGAGCGTCCTCAGCTCGTCGGCGTATTCCGACAAGCATTCGAAAAACATCAGGACTTCCTCCGAAAACTCCCTGAACGTCGCGTAATAGCGATTGTTCATGACTTTCTTGCGGAAAAACTTCCATACGCGCTCAATCAGATTCAGATTGGGCGAGTAAGGCGGCAAAAACCACAATTGGATTCGGCTTTCTCCCGTCTTCAGGTAGTCGGTTACTGGTTGAGCGTGGTAATAGCCCGCGTTGTCCACGATGAGATGGATGTGCGGTGCAAGCGGATTCGCCGCCTCAATCGCCTTCAGGAGCTCCACTGTCGCCTGGGCGTTGACGCTGTCGACCCGCTGCACGATGAGTTCGTTCGTCACGGCATTGAGGGCGCCGTGAAGATTCAGGCGCTGGCGGCCCGAATTGGCCACGAGTTCCTTCTCCTCGCCCCGTCGAATCCAACCGTAGGCTGGCGACGAGTTATGCGTGGGATGCACTGCATCCGCAAAATACACCGGCGCTTCGGGAGCTTTCTGCGCCATCAGTTCACGGAAGCGCCGGACGAAGTCGGCCTGTGCCTCGCGGTCGGCCTTGCCGGGAACATGCTTGGGCTTCTTGTAGACGAAGCCAAGCGTATGCAAAAGAACACGCATGCCGCTGACGCTGTAGGTGATGCCGAACGCCTCAAGTACATGATTGACGACACCTTGGCAGTCCATGTACAGGGTATCGTCAAGATGGCGCTCAAGCTCTTTGCGCTGCTCCGGAGTGAGCTTGAAAGAGCGGCCATCGTACTCGTCCTTGAGCAGGCCGTCGATGCCGCCGCCCTTGTAGCGGTCGACAAAATTACGGACCGTCTGCTCGTCGAGAAAGGTGATTTCCGCCACTTGCGGCACGGATTTGCCCTTGTCGAGATGAAGAATCGCCGAAGCGCGACCATGCTCACGACCGGAAAAATCCCGGCGGTTGAGGAAGCCGCAAAGCTCATGGCGCTCTTTATCGCTGAGAAAACCCTTGAAGGTATCCATAATTACAGTGTAACCAATGGAAATCACAAATGCCAACTTTTACCGAATTTTAAAATGCGACCAGTATACCCCGGTATGCAAGCGCCCAGACCGGAAATTTCGACCTTTATCTGTTGTTTATCGAAAACGGCTTATACTTATTAAAAGACGATGGCCGCATGGGGTACATTGCGCCCAGCCTGTGGCTGAAAAACGAATATGGCTTAGGTTTGCGCCAAAAGGTGAAGAAGTTGCGCTCCTTGGAACGCTGGATCGATTTCAAAAGTTTTCAAGTATTCGAGGAAGCGACGACGTATATACTGGTCGCATTTTAAAATTCGGTAAAAGTTGGCATTTGTGATTTCCATTGGTTACACTGTAATTATGGATACCTTCAAGGGCTTTCTCAGCGATAAAGAGCGCCATGAGCTTTGCGGCTTCCTCAACCGCCGGGATTTTTCCGGTCGTGAGCATGGTCGCGCTTCGGCGATTCTTCATCTCGACAAGGGCAAATCCGTGCCGCAAGTGGCGGAAATCACCTTTCTCGACGAGCAGACGGTCCGTAATTTTGTCGACCGCTACAAGGGCGGCGGCATCGACGGCCTGCTCAAGGACGAGTACGATGGCCGCTCTTTCAAGCTCACTCCGGAGCAGCGCAAAGAGCTTGAGCGCCATCTTGACGATACCCTGTACATGGACTGCCAAGGTGTCGTCAATCATGTACTTGAGGCGTTCGGCATCACCTACAGCGTCAGCGTGGAGATGGCGGTTGAAAAGTGCTACGGTCGGCGGTCGAAAATCGCTACACCCGGGGCCATTGTCACCCACTTTGCGTGGCTGATTGTTCTTGGATATTTTCGTTTGTCCGCCTTTTTGGGACAGGCATTGGGCGCGTCCGTGATTGAGCGGCGCCTCTGGCATGTACTTTGCTTGTGGGGCGGTATTCCTTTCAGGCAGTCATTCGCTTTTCTTGCCGCTCTTCCGTAAGCGTTTCTGGGCCTGACGCAGACGGTAGCTTTCTCCGTTGGCTTCCAAGATGTGCACCCGATGCGTGAGACGGTCGAGAAGCGCTCCGGTGAGCCGCTCCGTGCCCATCACCTCCACCCAGTTTTCAAACGGCAGATTGGTCGTTACCACCAGGCTCTGCCGTTCGTAGGCTCGACTCACCACGTCGAAAAGCAGTTCCGCCCCGGCTTTGGAAAAGGGCACGTAGCCGAGTTCGTCCAGGACGAGAAGCTGGTTCCTGCCGAGTTGCCCCATCAGCCGTTCGAGGCGGCGGTTTTCCCGCGCTTCGAGGAGTTCCGTCACCAGGCCCGTCACGCCGTGGAAGCGCACCCGTCTTCCCTGGGCGCAGGCGGCGAAACCGAGAGCCGTCGCCATGTGCGTTTTCCCCGTGCCGGAGTTGCCGACGAAAAGGACGTTTTCGCGATTGTCCATGTATTCGCCGCGGAGGAGTTCGCGGTACAGCTGCTCGTTCACCGACGGCTGGGCGGAGAAGTCGAAGGAATCGACCGTCTTCGGCACCGGGAAGCGGGCGTCCCGGAGACGGCGCTCCGCCGCTTTTCGTTCGCGGTCGAGAAGCTCCCGCTCCACCAGCCGCAGAAGATAGTCGGGATAAGCCGCCCGCTCCCGGGCGCAGACCTCGGCAAGGCCCTCGTATTCCCGCAGAATTGTCGGCAGTTTGAGATGCTTGAGATGGTGCTGGAGAAGTACTGATGATTTCGGCTGGCTCATGATGCGCCCTCCGTCGAAAATACGCTCCCGGCCATGAGCCCGGAGTACGCCTTGACGTTTGGCCCCGCCACTCTCACCCCCGCCAGATGCGCCCGCCCGTCCAGACGAAACACCGACGCTTCCGGGAATTCATCGGCGAAGAGGAAGGATTTCACCACCTCCACGGTGGGCGTCTGGCATACGCCCAATGCTTTTTCCAGAGCCGCCGCCACTCGGGAGACGGGACGCTTTTCAAGCAGGCAAAGGATGGAGACGTATTCCTTCGACCCCTTGTGGCCCATTTGCGATTCAAGACGGCGACGGACATCCCCAAAGCAATTGGGAAGCACCAGGCCGTCCAGGGGGGCCGCGTGCTCCAGAGAGCCGGGCTTGCGGTACAGCACGGGAAGATAATGCCGCCAGTCGTAGGACACTTCCTCACGTCCCCACAGCCGGACATGCCATGCCACTTCGCCGTCCCCGGCGGAATGAATCGACACCTTCTCCGCGAAGCCCTTCACCGTCAGGGAATGATGCGCATACCTGGCGGGCACGGAATAATCGTTGTCGTCGAAGCGGACCAGGGACATTGATGACGCGCGCCCCGGCTGAAGGCGGCAGGCTTCGAAAGGACTGGCGGGAAGCGGGGACAGTCCCTCCTCCATCCATAACTCCAGCTTCGTCCTCCCGCCTTTGCCCCGGAGCTTTCGGTGCTGTTCTCCATAACAGCATTCGAAAAGATGCTGATTGAGCGCGTCCAAATCCTTCACCTCCGGCACCGGCACCAGGAAATTCGCCCTGGCGTACTTCGCCAATCCCTCCACCTGACCCTTCTCGTTTCCACGGCGGACATTGCAGAAATGACTGTCGAAAAGATAATGGCTGCGAAGCTGGAGAAAGCCCTTGGTCAATTCCCGCTCATGCGCGCCGATGATCGTCTTCACCGCAATTTTCAGATTGTCGTAGCTGATCCGCTTCGGCACTCCCTGGAAAAACTCGAAGGCGGCGACATGACCGTCCCAGAACACCTCCGTGCATTCACGCGAATACGCCTTGAGGAAAAACATGTCCGAGTAGGAAAGGTGCATGGCGAAAACATGGACCTTGTCCAACTTCCCCGTCCCGCGCCACTTCACCAATGCCTGGAAGAAATCCACCTGCGCCTCCCCCGGAGGCTGCGACAGCGGCATGAATACTTCCTGCGAAGTTCGCCGCAGCTCACGCACCAAATCCTTCACCACCGTCTCGCCGCCGTCGTAGCCGCGCTCCGACTTCAGCCGCTCGAAAATGCGGCGGGCGGTATGACGCTGCTTTTTGTGGATTGCCTTATCCGACTCGAGGATTTCCTTCACCCACTCGACGTGCGGGCCGAGCTTCGGGGCAAAACGGGGGCTGGACTGACGATAACCGGGAGGGATTGAATGTGCGAGGATCTTCCTGATCGTGGAGTGATGCATGCCGGTCTCACGAGCGATCTGGCGCCGCGAAACACTTTCCTTCAAAACACGACGACGAATTTCTTCCCATTGCTCCATGTCTGTGTACACCTCCGTCCTCCAGCTCCGCCGGAGAACGAATTTGACACACCATGGTCAAAACCGCTCTCGCAGCAAAACCGGAAGTATAGTGGGGTGTAGCACTTTTCAACCGCCACGCCGACCGTAGCACTTTTCGACCGCCATCTCCATAGTCGAAATGGGACTGCGTTTTGTATCCTATGGCGATGCGGCGGATAAACTCGGAAATGGTCAATCCCGCCTCCGACGCGCGACGGGCGATATCAGCGTGCTCCTCCGGGAATACCCGGACGATGACATTCTTGCCACCCCGGCTGCGAGTTAGTTTTGCCGGTTTATCTTCGTCTCCTTCAGGACGAACATCCCCGACTTCGGCGACCGTCTTGGTCGGAAGAGCATCGTCGGGACGCTCGGGGATGCGGGGCGATGAAGAATCGTGGATAAGGCCACTCCCGGCGGCAGCCGGCAAGATAGAGCCCGTTGAGCCTTGGCGAATAAGGGCGCGTGATTGGATAGACGGGATTCCCGTATATACAATCACCTATCTTGCCCGACAATACAACGCTACGCAAAATGCATTATCGCTATTATTCGCGATTTTACCATATTAACGCTATTTGCTTGCAATAATGATATTTTCCGCTATTATCGCTATTTCGTTGGAAATACCCGCACTTTGCACCACTCGCTTGGGAGACGCCGAATGGGGAAGCTCACCGACAAACTCAAAGCAAAACACGCCGACAGGGGCGGCAGGAATCGCCACCGCGTCAACTTCCTGGCGCACAAGGCAGACATCGCCGAGGCGCTTCGGGAGGGCTGGTCGGCCAAGCAAATCTGGCACCAGATGCGAGAGGACGGCCAGATCGCCATGTGCTATTCCACGTTCTGCACTCTTGTTCGCAGGGAGATCCCCGCAACCGGAGAAAGCAAAACTACCGATGTGGAAGCCGTTCCTTCGGCCAACGCCTCGGCGTTGTCGTCTCCCTCCGATAAAAAATCTCAAATGAATACGACTACGAAGAAAGCCAAAGAGCCGAATCGGGAACTCACGGAAAAGGAACGTCTCGACCTCCTGAAGGAAGAGGCGTTTGCGGCTGTTCGCTCGCCCAAGCCCACCGGCTCGCTGATCGTCAAACCGAAAACCCGCGAGGAGGAACGCCGGGAACTTTTCGGATAGCCGTTGCCCGTTCCCGACCAGAAACGTTTCTCCAAATGCGGGCGTCATGAAAATGAGCGCGAAGCGCAACCTCTCGGCGGTGAGTGGCAAGAGCGGCTTGCCGCGTTGCCACAAATGCCAGCCCGCATTCCCGCCACTCGCCTTGGCCGCAAGGCGGGCGGGCGGGCGGCGGAACCGTTTTTGTCCGCAGCACCGACAGCCCCATCTCTATGCGCGGTTGCGTCTCGAAAGGGAAGCCGCCCGTTCCCGACGCGATCCCTGCCTTTGCTGACGAAAATGGGGCGGCGATGAAACGCCGCCCCGCCAACGCTTTTATCAATGCCGCAGGTATAGATATGCGCATAAACTCAGAGAAACGAGAATTGCGGAGCCGCCCACAACATATTCACACCACCGCAAGCGCTTCTCAAACCATTCCGCCGTCGCCTGAAACGCCGTGTGCTTCTGGTCAATTCGGGAAAGCAGTTTCTCCTCCTGTTCATACAGATGCGAGAGCATGCGCTGCAAATTATCGAGAATACGCTGACAGGCGTCCGTCGTGGTCTTGTCGATGCTTTTGCGAAACGTCTCGGTTATCGACGCCGTCACCTCCTTTTGCTTCTCCTCGGCGTACTCCGTAAATTCGATTTTCTTCGATTCGAATTTCGCATTCGCTTCGCTGAGATACGGCAGAAACCTGTCCAGGAAGTGATTGAGCGACGCCACCAGATGCTCCTCATACTGCCGCAGGATGATCTTGTGCATCATGTATACTGGTCGCATTTTAAAATTCGGTAAAAGTTGGCATTTGTGATTTCCATTGGTTACACTGTAATTATGGATACCTTCAAGGGCTTTCTCAGCGATAAAGAGCGCCATGAGCTTTGCGGCTTCCTCAACCGCCGGGATTTTTCCGGTCGTGAGCATGGTCGCGCTTCGGCGATTCTTCATCTCGACAAGGGCAAATCCGTGCCGCAAGTGGCGGAAATCACCTTTCTCGACGAGCAGACGGTCCGTAATTTTGTCGACCGCTACAAGGGCGGCGGCATCGACGGCCTACTCAAGGACGAGTACGATGGCCGCTCTTTCAAGCTCACTCCGGAGCAGCGCAAAGAGCTTGAGCGCCATCTTGACGATACCCTGTACATGGACTGCCAAGGTGTCGTCAATCATGTACTTGAGGCGTTCGGCATCACCTACAGCGTCAGCGGCATGCGTGTTCTTTTGCATACGCTTGGCTTCGTCTACAAGAAGCCCAAGCATGTTCCCGGCAAGGCCGACCGCGAGGCACAGGCCGACTTCGTCCGGCGCTTCCGTGAACTGATGGCGCAGAAAGCTCCCGAAGCGCCGGTGTATTTTGCGGATGCAGTGCATCCCACGCATAACTCGTCGCCAGCCTACGGTTGGATTCGACGGGGCGAGGAGAAGGAACTCGTGGCCAATTCGGGCCGCCAGCGCCTGAATCTTCACGGCGCCCTCAATGCCGTGACGAACGAACTCATCGTGCAGCGGGTCGACAGCGTCAACGCCCAGGCGACAGTGGAGCTCCTGAAGGCGATTGAGGCGGCGAATCCGCTTGCGCCGCACATCCATCTCATCGTGGACAACGCGGGCTATTACCACGCTCAACCAGTAACCGACTACCTGAAGACGGGAGAAAGCCGAATCCAATTGTGGTTTTTGCCGCCTTACTCGCCCAATCTGAATCTGATTGAGCGCGTATGGAAGTTTTTCCGCAAGAAAGTCATGAACAATCGCTATTACGCGACGTTCAGGGAGTTTTCGGAGGAAGTCCTGATGTTTTTCGAATGCTTGTCGGAATACGCCGACGAGCTGAGGACGCTCCTCACACACAACTTCCAACTCTTTGGACAAGGCACCGAAAAACAGGTGACAAACGCATACTGAATTTCCCGAATTTTAAAATGACTCCGGTATACTCGATGACGACCGGGTCCTTTTTGTCGATGTCGTATCCGGACGAATGCCAAATTTCCGTCAGCAAGTCCCGCATCTCGTCCTCGCTTATTTCAAGCCGCACTTTTGTCATATCATTTCCCCCTTCAAGAAAATATTCGCCCTGCCCATGACCTTGTAGACTTCGTCCTGCATCATCCTGACCCGCTGCCGGCTCATCAGACGGTTTGCCGGATCGGTGATGAACTCGTCAAAGGTTTTCCCCGCTTCCATCAAGGCGAGGAAATCGTGATGCATGGTTTCGTCGGTGAAAGCGGGCATGGGCAGCACCGCTTTGATGTATTCCCTGTTCTCCCTGTAGACCACGGTTTCGTCGAACCCAATGCCGTCCTTCTCCACCGGCCCGGCGAACGGATTGAGCCAGACGATGGAGGATACGGACGGGACGCGCCCGGTCTTCTCCATGACGATCCCGAACATTTTGCACGTATCGAGAAAGTCCTTGCCGGTGATGATGGAGTGCAGGATGCAATTATGCCCCATGCTCTGCCAGAGATCGTAGACGCCATTTTTTTCGCAGTATTCAAGCATGGGCACGAACGAGCTGGCCCCAATGTCGATGACAACACTGGCGTCCAATGCCTCGCAGGCCTCGATCATTTCATCGAAAGCGTTTTTCATGATCGTGATGTGGTCGTCCGCCAGCAGTTTCAGCACCCTGGCATCCAGCGCCGTCGTCCGGGCGAGGGTCTGGTTGAGCGGGTCAGTGTCGAAGACGAGGCACTTGCCGGTCTTCTTTTTGACGTATTGGGCAATGTAGAAGGCAAGCAGGCTTTTGCCGACGCCGCCTTTCCCTTGCATTACAAGATGGATTTTCGCCATTGTTTTTTTCTCCT
The DNA here is from genome assembly GCA_031893035.1 of Dermolepida albohirtum. Taxonomy (NCBI): domain Eukaryota; kingdom Metazoa; phylum Arthropoda; class Insecta; order Coleoptera; family Scarabaeidae; genus Dermolepida; species Dermolepida albohirtum. Next base: position 10,603 of record JAVIWB010002883.1, on the reverse strand, counting down.
CTATGAAAGCCGGATGTTTCGCTATGATGCTCCGGCGACGTTTACCGCGCGTCCGTTTCCTTGCCGGGCGCGTCGTCCGCGAAGCTGGCGAACAAGGCCCGGATGTCCTCGACCCGCCAGGCGGACGTTCTTGGTCCCAATTTGACGGGCTTGGGAAACCGGCCCTCCTTAATGCCGCACCACCAGCTCGTTTTGCCGATGCCGAGCAGCTTGATGACCACGGGCAGACGGACAAACCCTTCCGGCGGCAAAGCCGAATCGACGTTCTTTTTCATATTTGAATCTCCTCTCAGCGCCGCGCGGAATTGCACGGCACTTTTCGAGAATAGCGTCCGGAAAAAATCGAGACAGTTCGGGAGTTGTTAGGGAAAGTTGGGGGAAAATAGCGAGTCGTCACAAAAAAAGCGGTTTTACGGGGTGTTTTGCCTCTATTTGCTACAGTGGTTTTCGGAGTTGGGGAAGGGTTGGGGAAACGAAAAAGGCCAGCCGTATCTGGCTGGCCTGTCATGAACACGGTCGGCTGTTTGCCGGCGTTTTGCCGTTATGCGTCTTCCGTGGGAACTATTCTGTACGGGCTTTTTTGAACCGTCTTTTTCTTCGGCTTCAGTTCCTTGCGCAATGCGGTAATGAAGGAGGATATGTATTGTTTCACCTGGGGCTTGTCCTGCACCCATTCCGGAATGATGGCTCCGCGCGCATGCAATTCGGAAAAAAGCCCCACCGCGTCGTATCCGTTGTCGTTTTCCTCGAGTATCTGCCGGATGAGTTTCAGGATTTCCTGATTCGGTGGATTCGCCCCACTGGCTTTCGCTTTTTTGGGTGCTTCCTCCTGTTTTGTCTCTTCGGTTCCAGTGATATTCACCGTGCCGGCGTTGTCGCCGATGAAACCCTTCTCGACATGCTTTGAATAGTCGTTGGTGATTGATTCGGCGTGTTGCTGAATAAGTATTCTTTCCTTGTTCATGTTCATTATTTCCTCCATCACTTCGGGCGCGCGTAGATTGCGCAATTTCATAATTTTCCTGCCGCCGAAACCGAGCAGGGAAAACATTTCCGCGCTGTGGCCGGCGTTGTCGAGAACATATTCGACTTCACGCTGGAATTGCTGCATACCAACGGAAACGCCGCCGATCAGGCGCTTCTCCGCCTCGGCCTGCGTCATGTGCAGCAGTTGCATGAGCATTTCGTAGCTGTGTTTCATCCGCTCGATTTCAAGCGGCGCGAGTTCGACTTCATCCACCCGCCGCAGCGCCATGCGAAATAAACCCACCAGAAACAATCCTTCCCGGTGGCCGCTCGCCATGCCGTGCCAGGTCATCGGGTGTCCCCAGGCGTTGCCCAGGCCCGAGTGAATAATGGAGCCGAACGACCGCGACATCGCGCAGACGTAACAGCCGCCCCGGCCCGGAACAAAGGACTGATCGACTTCCGACGCGAGATCGTGCAGGGTCATGTGAAGCCGGTCGGCTTCGCGGACGGTGCGGAACAGATCCCAACAGTAATAGCCGATTACCGGCGCCCAGGTGGGATTGAGCGGCCGCCGATAGTAGCAGGCATCAACGATCAGCTTCATGAGCTCGGCAAAGCCACAGAGCATTTGCGCTGCGTGTTCTCCTTGGTTTACCTTCTCGGGGCGTTTGTGGAGGAAGCCGATGTGCCGGAGCCATCCCGAATGCCAGGTGCGGAACGAGTCCCAGAAAAACGCGGTCACCTTGAACGAGAACCGGCCCCGCTGCATAAACAGGCCGGCGTCTCTGTCTCGTTCAAGAGCGGCATTTTCAATCTCGATTATCTGCGGAAGATTGTCCAAAAAACCACTTTCACCCTTTTGTATTGCGCAGTTCGGTCAAATAATCGGCCCATGCCTGCATCATCTTCCGCCGCTCCGGCAAAAACTCGGCAAAGTTGTACGACGCCCGAACGCTGTCCCGGTCGCCGTGCGCAAGCTGCCGCTCGATGGCGTCGCGGTTCCAGCCGAGTTCGTTCAAGAGCGTCGACGCCATGGAACGGAAACCGTGGCCGGTCATTTCTTCCCTGGAATAGCCAAGCCGCCGCAGGGCGGCGTTCAGGGTGTTGTCGCTCATGGGCCGGCTGCCGGTCCGGACGGACGGGAACAAATATTTCCCGCTACCCGTAACTTTATGTAAATCCTCGAACAGTTCAAGCGCCTGGCGGGAGAGGGGGACGATGTGCTGTTCCTCCATTTTCATGCGTTCGGCGGGAATGCGCCATTCGGCGGCGGGAAAATCGAACTCCGTCCAGACAGCGCAGCGCAACTCGCTCGGCCGGACAAACACCAGCGGCGCGATTTTCAAGGCGCAGGCCGTGACGAAATCGCCCTGGTAGCCGTCGATGGCGCGGAGGAGTTGCCCGACCAGCCTGGGGTCGGTGATGCTGGCGAAATGTTTGCCCTTGTGCGGGGCCAGCGCCCCGCGCAGGTCGGCGGTGATGTCGTGTTCGGCCTTCCCGGTGGCGATGCCGTACCGGAACACCCGGTCGCAGGTCTGCATGATGGCGTGGGCGTAGTAATTCGCTCCGCGTCCCTCGATCCGCTTGGCGACGGCGAGAAGGTCGGGAGCCTTGATGGAGTTGATAGGTATTTTGCCGATGAAGGGGAAGACGTTCTTTTCCAGATGGGAGAGGACGGCCTTCGCCCGCTTTTCCTCCCAAATGTCCTTGGTCTTGGCGTACCATTCCCTGCCGACAGCCTCGAAGGTGTTTTCGGCCAGGGCGACGGAAAGCCGTTTCAGGTCTTTCTTGTGCTCGGCGGGGTCGATGCCTCGGGCGACAAGGGATTTCGCCTCGTCCCGACGGTCGCGGGCCATTTTGAGGGTGACGGCTGGGTATGCGCCGAAGCTCAACAGCTTGCCCTTGCCGTTGAAGCGGTAGGCCATGCGCCAGAGTTTGCCGCCGGTAGGGGAAACGAGGATGTGGAGACCGCCACCGTCAAAATGCTTATGCGACTTGCCGGTGGTCTTGAGATTGAGGATGGAACGGTCGGTCAGCGCCATGTGGGTATCTCCTTTTCAATGAGGAAGCATACCCAAATAGCTACCCACAAAATAGGTAGTTGTCAAGGGTTTTGGACGGTCGGCTTCGGCTGAACGGACCGCATAACACGTTGCTGTAAAAAGAAAAACGGCCGAGGATGTCCTCGGCCGTACTTTGATATGGAGCGGGCGAAGGGAATCGAACCCTCATTCTTAGCTTGGGAAGCTAGAGCTCTGCCATTGAGCTACGCCCGCGTGGCGCTGGGTGTTTGGTACCCGCCTAGTACACAGTCAACCTTGTAACTGTGGGTTCTTTCTCGTTCTCTCCGCGTTGGGCAAGGCGAGCTTTCGCAGGCAATGCGGATCCATTTCCAAGAAAGCTCAACGCAGCCCAGCGCGGAGAGAACGAGAAAGAACTCACAGTTACAAGGTTGACTGTGTACTAGTCCTGTTCGCAGCGGGGCGCCGACAGGACCGGAAGGAGACTATAAGCGCTGAGGGACTCCCTGGCAAGGAAAAATACAAAAAGGCAGGGTCATTTAATTCTTGAAGTTCCTTCGGTCAAAGTTGATACTTATCCCTGAGTTATCCAAAAAGGAGGGGGGCATATGACCGAGTCCGCTAAAACCGTTGGTGTCTCTTTGTGGGACGTTTTCGCCATGGTTCCCGATCCTCGCGACGCATCGGGAAAGCGATTCCCGCTTCAGGGCATACTCGCCTTGACGGTTGCGGCTTTGCTTGCCGGCCGGCAAGGCTTGTCCGCCATTGCTCGATGGGGGCGGGGTTGTTCGCTACGACAATTGACCCGTCTGGGTATTGACCGTCCCAGAGTCCATGTCATGCGACATACCATAATGTTTTCAAGGCGTTGGATAGCTCCGCCATGGAACGGGCGTTGGCGGAGTGGGTGAAGGAAGCCCTTCCCGCCGAAGCCGCCGTCGCCATTGACGGCAAGACTCTCCGGGGCAGTCGGCATGCCGAATATCCGGTGGTGCACCTGCTCTCGGCTTATTGCGATGCCGTGTCCGGCGTGCTCGCTCAAGTGCCGGTGGAGACGTCTAAGGAAAATGAAATAACCGCCGCCGCCGAATTATTGAAGGGCGTGGCGATGAAAGGACGCATCATTACCGGCGACGCCATGTTCGCCCAGAAGTCGGTGTGTCAGGCCGTGCTTGACAGCGAAGGGGAGTATCTGGTTACGGTGAAGGACAATCAGCCGTCCCTCCGGGAGGCGATAGACACAGTTTTCGCTCCGGCTTCTTCCCCCCTGGGAGGAACGCAAGCGCGCCAGGGAAGTCGCCGTTTTCGAAAGCGTGGAGAAAGAGCACGGGCGCGTTGAGGTGCGCCGTCTGGAAGCGACGGCATCGCTTAACGCATACCTGGACTGGCCGGGCGTGGGACAAGTTTTCCGCATAGAGCGTCGACGGCGAAAGAAGGGAAAGGAAAGCGTAGAGATTGTCTGTGGCATCACCAGCCTTTCTCCAAGCCAAGCGGATGCATCGCGTCTCTTGGAATTGTCCCGAGGACATTGGAGCATCGAGAATCGCCTGCACTGGGTGCGCGATGTGACCTTGAGAGAGGATGAATGCCGAGTGCGGAATCCGGTGGCCGTACAGATATTGGCCTGCTTGCGCAATGCGGTGGTACGACTGCTGCGCTCCACTGGTAAGAATCCCCTGGTGGCCGCCGTCGAATATTTCGCAGAACACCGAGATGACGCCATAGAACAAGTCCTTAGAACAAGTCCTTGCGAGAATTAAATGACCCTGACAAAAAGGGTTTTCGCCGCAACCGGACACATGATATCATCATAATGCCTGAATCCCTTGTGATTGAACATGTTGTCTGTTGATGGACGGCGCTTTTGCGGAACGCCCTGCCCAGGAAAGCCCTTATGCAGCGTAAACAATACCCGTGGTCGACGCTTCCCGTCGCCATTGCCTTGATCGCTTGTTTTTCGGCCGCCACCCCTTCCGGAGACAAATATTCCTCCAGATCCCCCGAAGTCGCCGATTCGACCCCGCCGGCCGAACCCGACTTGGCGCTGCTCGCCATCGCCGCCGCCGCGGGGGAAAATGACGCTTCGGCCCTCAAACAATATTGCGAATTGCTCGAACGGCGCACCGCCGAGGGCGGCGCCGACGCGGCGCCGACGGCGGACGCGGTTCCCGCCGAATACCGGGAGGTCCTGCGGGAACTGGATGCCGCCCGCGATCTGGTCGAGGAAGCCAGGGCCTATGCCCGTTCCGCCCTGGGGAACGACCAGTACGACGACAGCCATCTTCTCGACCTTATGGAAAAGGGAATGGGCGGGAGCGGGCTTCGATCCAGCCTCGCCTCCCAGACGGCCATCCTCATCCTCGCCGCCGCGCAGGAAGGGATCAAGCTCCGCGATCTGCGGAGCGGCACCCTGGAAAAACTCCAGAGGGAAATGAGCCGGGGAAAAGTCAATCCCGGCACCCGACTCGCCTGGGGCATGCTGCGGGTCGGCATGGGCGACCCGCAAACGCAAATCGATCCCGCCAGCTTCGCCGCCACCCCCCGCCGGGCCGCGGTGTCATTGGTCCATCGCGGCGTGCCCATGCGCCTGGACATGACCGCCGACGACTACGAAACCCGGGTGCGGGCCTCCGCCCGCGGCTTCCAGTTCCGCACCGGCTGGACCGTGCTGCTCCAGAAACCTTTGGGGTGGATGGCGGAAATCGTCCGCGACATGCGCGAGGCCGGCGTCGATCCGGAAATCCATCCCGAATGGGAAGTCATGGAGGGCCCGGGAGGGCTCCTGGCCGTGGCCGTGCCCGGTTCCCTTCCCGGCGTGGAAGGGAAAACCGTCTTTTTCCGGAACCGCCTGTACCAGGCGAAAACCCTGCCCGCCCCGGCCGACGCCGGCAGGATGGCGGACGAGTTCCGCCAGGCCGCCAAGGCGCTGCATCAGGGCGTCATGGGGGATTCGCGCATCGCCCAACCCCTGCGCCAGGCCCTGAACCCGATTCTCATGGGAACCTATCTGCCCATCGACCAGCGCGATTATTTTGGGGCCGATTTCTGCCGCCGGCTGATCGAGGCGAATTATCTTGAAGCCTTCGTCTCGCCCATGCCCCCGGAACGGGCGCGGGAACTGGCCGCCTACCGCGAGGCGCTGGGAAAAATGGAAGCCGGCTACGACGAATTCTCCGTCGCGCTGGTCAGCGGCGAGCGGCTTTTCGCCACGGTCAATCCCGATTTCACCGGCGATTCCGAAGCGCCGGCGGCGCGCGACGCCGATACCGGCGAGACCTTGCCCCGCTATGGCTGGCGGCTGGAGAAGGCGGACGCCACCGTCTTTTTCTCGCCTCTCCCCGCCCGCGCCCTCTACGCCTTTTCCCTGGCCGAGCACTATCCCGGCATTCACCGCATCCGCCCCAAGGGCGTTCCGAACCGGACCGAGGTGTGGCATGCGCTGCTGGGCAAGGCGCTTTCCTACGACCAGGGGGGAAGCCGCGCGGAGGGGGACGGGGGGCTTTGGCGGGAGGCGGTCGTTCTCGACGCCCGGGGCAGGAGGGACGAGACCGCCGGCCCGCTGGGCTGGAATTTCCCGCCCCATGTCCTGCTGCGCGACGATCAGGGGGATCCGGTTCTGCTGGCGACCCCGAACGGCGTCGTGCCCAGCCCCGACTTCTCCGGCATCGCCGACGCCGGGGAGAAGCGTTCGGCCGAGGACGCCTGGCTTGATTTGGCGGCGCGGGTTTTGGCGACGCCGGGCGAGTTGAACCTCATCTTCACCCAGTTCTTCCGCTATTGCTCCGATTCGCCGCTGCCCGAACTGCCCAATCTCATCGGCAGCCATTACGGGCTTTCCGACACCCACCAGACGGTCTATCAATCCCTGGACCGGCGCTGGGCGGGAAGGCTGATCGGCGACTGCGACGATTTGGCGGAATTCTTCCAGGAGCTGACCGCCAGGCAGGGCAAGCTCAGCCACGTGATGCAGCTTCCCGCCCACGCCGCCGCCGGCTACGTCGACAAGGTCGCCGGCGACGAGTACCGTTTCGTGGTGCTGCAGACCGGCCCGGTCCTGCAATTCACCGCGCCCACCCTGGACGCGGCGGTGGAAAAGGCCTACCGCTCCTTCGATCCGGACGGCGGACGTTCGCGCTTCACCGCCGCCGCCGTTCCCCTCCTCCTGCGCTTCGCCGACGAGGAGACGCGGACGCCCTTCGTGCTGTCCAGCCGCATCTACGGCGATCGCGAATACGCCGAGGCCATGATCCGGGTTCAGGGCCACTGGCACCTGCACGTCTTCTCCGCCGCCATCGCCGAGATGGAGGAGATGCTCAGGACCGATCGCGAGACGGGCAGCATCAAGGAGCTGGCCAGCCTCTACAACCGCGTCGGCCGCTACGAGGAATCGGCCGAGCTGCGGCGCGAGGAACTCGAATCGGCGCGGGGCGATTCCCAGGCCATGCTCTCCACCCTTCTCGACATCGCCCAGATGCACATCCAGGACAAGAACCGTCCCGAGGCGGTGCGGGCGCTGGCGGAGATGGAAAGCCTGATGCGCGACATGATCATCAACCTGGACATGGAGAGCTTCGTCCGCTCCCTTCCCTTCCGGAGCTACTGGGCGATGCTGCTCACCCGCCTGGACGAGCCGGCGACCGCCTGGGGCCTTCTGCGGGTGGATGTCGAAGCGGCGCGGAGCAGGGGCGGGCGGCTCGGCGAAATCACCCTGCGCTCCCTGGTGGCGGCGTACGACCGGCTGTCGCTCCTCGTCGAGAAGGGCGGCGACGCCGCCGAGGCGCTGGCGGAGACCCGCCGCGAGGTCGGGCGCGAGATCGGGAAGGCCTTCGCCGCCGGCTTCTTCAAGGCCGACGACAACTACAACAACGTCCTGCGCCGCTACTTCGTGCTCGGCCGCTACGCGGTCGCCGACGCCGGCCGAAAGAACGGCCTGGAAAAGCTGATGCGGGACGGCCCCTATCCGGAAGGCCCCAAAAACCACGCCGAACGGGGCGGGGAAGTCACCGAGGCGGACTGGGAGTGGATGCGCATCGTGCCCCAGCTCCATCTCAACTACGGCATGGAAATGCTCGACCGCGAGGACCACCCGGAACGCTACGACCCCGAGGCGGCCAAGCCGCTCCTGGCGGCGGTGGCGCGGGCGGTGGACAAGGGAACCGGCCTCGGCTCGGACGTGGTGGGCGGCGAGGACCTGGTCAGGAGCCGACTCATCCTCGCCTTCATCGCCGGCGATCGGGACGCCTTCCGGAAGACCATGACCCTGGTGCGGGACCGCAACTACGCCGGCCTGTACGACGACGCGGCGCTGGTCTTCGGCGAGTATTGCGGGCTGGTGCCGCTGGAGGACTTCGCCGGCTGGGTCGAGGAATTCCACCGTTTCTTCCCGGGACGGCAGAACTACTTCAAGGCAGTCTACCGGGCGCTGGACAAGGAGCGCTTCGATCACGCGCTGTTCCTGGCCCGGGCCACGGCGGGGTTCTTCCCGGACAACGATCTGATGGTCCGGGAGGCGGCCTACCTCGAGCGGGCGATTCCGGCTCTCAAGGAGAGACGGGAACGGAAGGAACACTGGGCGGCGGCGCCCCCTGCGGACGCCCGCGCGGCGCATCGCTCCGCCCTCGATCGCGGACGCTTCGACGATTCCCGGTAAAGCCGCATTTCCTGCGCGCCCGGATATATCACCACTCTTCAGTTGCCAAAGAAGCCAATCCCGCGAGACGCACCTCCTTTCCCGCGCCGGCGGGAAGTCGGGGCATGCATCCCCGACGGAACGGCGCGGCTGCCGCCAGACGATCAGCGGCGGCGGCCGGGCTTGGGGCGGGGCCTGAGGCGACGCGGCGGCGAGCAGCAGCCAGGCCGCGAGAAGCGGGCAATCCCGTCTTTGCAGATGGCTATCGACTTCGTCGAGTTTGGATGGCGCGGGGGCAGTCTTGACCTCCGGTTGATGCATCCAGCGGCGCGGCTCCATGCGGACCAGCCAGGGCGGCGGGGGCTTTTCGCCGTTCAGAATGGCTTCGGCCAGTTTCTTCTGGTCGGCCACCACCGCGAGCGGCTGGGCGTAATGGCGGGGATAACTCGCCCACTGGGGATAGCGGTAGAAGAATTCGGGAATGTGCCGTTTCGGGTCCATCCGCATGGCCAGGTCGATGATCGCCTCCCGGCTGGGGCGTTGTTTGGGCTTGGGAAGCGCCTTGAAGCTGGGCATGGGGACTTCCAGCACCAGGCGGCAGGCGAAACGCTTGTGGGTGACGCGGCGGATGGCGGCGTTGGAGAGGTTGTTGGGGTTGTCCGAGGGCGGATTCAGTTCTGGATCGCGGAATTCGCGGTCCTCCTCGGCCAGCCATGGGGGCGGGGCGATCGCTTTCGTGAGAATGGCCTCTGCCCATTTCCTGTATTTCGCGGCCCTCTCCAGCATGGGCTTGATATCCGGATCGCTTCCCGCCCATGCGGGGTGGGTCAGCCAGGAAACGGCAAAGCGCTCGCGGCGAGCGAGACGCTCGGCGAGGGCGATGATCTCCTGGGGGTCCGGTGTCGACATTGTTCTTCCTTTGCGATGCGTTCCCATTGATAAAGACGGACGCTTGCATTCCGCTTGCGATCCTCCATCCCCGTCATTCCGAACGAAGCGAACGCGGCAACGCCACGTGAGCGGAGAGAGGAACCGGCCGCTTGGGCGGTTTCTTTTATAAGGCCGATTCCTCTCTACCGGAGTCATTTTAAAATTCGGTTTTTTGATCCTGTAACCTCTGTGCACGACTCGGGCTGTAAATTTAAGAAACCGAATTCTCAACTGGCTTCGGTATATACCCGGTCGCGCAAGAAATTCGGTTTTTTGAACTCGTAACCTGTGTGCGCGACTCGGGCTGTAAGTTTAAGAAACCGAATTCTCAACTGGCTTCGGTATACAAGCGCATTTTGGGAATTATGATTATGAAGCTATTTTTGGGAATCATAAAATTTCTTGGTGTCTTACTTCGACATTTCGCTCTTGATTCGCATTGCGTCATCCATACTATGGATTCATCCGGTTGAAGCTGAAGACGTTACCTCTGGAGGATGAGTCCATGCGCCCGATTGCAGAGTTTTGCTGTCAGAATAATGACTGCCCCGAATATGGCAAAAAAGGCCTCGGAAATCTCTCGCAACGCGGGTGGTCGGGGCATAAGAAGGCCATCCGTATGCTCCACTGTTCTGCATGCGGCGCGACTTTTTCTGAGCGAAAAGGCACCGTGTTATCCGGAAGTCATCGAAGGCGAAGACGGGAAATTCCTCCAGTACACTCCCGCCATGGCCGCAAAGCTGACAGACCATGTCTGGTCAATCGAAGAGTGGGCAATGTATCCCATCGCAAATGGTAATGTCTAACTAAGACACCAAGGAAAATTTGAAAAAACGCCCTATTTTGGGAATTGTGCCGATATTCCCAAAAACGATCGTTTTTGGGACATGCGTGGGATGGGAAAAAGCCGCCGGCAAGCGCGTTGTGGATACGCTGTGGTGGGAAGGTCTTTCCCGACGTGTCCAGGCGATGGATGAAAGCGGGGAGCCGCCCATATGCCGGCATCGAGGTGACGGCGATTGTTTGCTATGCCGGCAACAGCCGGGTATACTGT
>JAVIWB010002882.1:382500-385236 GCA_031893035.1 Dermolepida albohirtum | reverse complement strand
TTCCCCCAAGTTTAACTTGGGGGAATTTGCGATTCGGGCCGAGAATGTCAGCCTCGAGTATATTCGGTAGTTCGGCGATTGTGATTCGATGAGAGGCTCAGTTTAAATTGGCTTCAGATTGATATCTAAATAATATCTACTTGAAACAATGAAAATACTCCTGTTAAAACTTAAAACATATTATTTGCGTGGAGGAAATATTGAGAAACTGTACAAGAAGAATGTAAACCTTTAGACATCTTTATATCATTAAATAAATACTTAATTTATCCTATTAATAATGCTTTCTATATTATTAAAAAATTCAAAAATCTCACAATAAAGTTAGAAAAATCTATTAACTTTTTGAATATTTTTTCTTCTTTGTTATCTTAAATATGTAGCTAATACTTTACTGTAATTTCCATAGAAATTGAGAATTTTTTTGACTGCTGTAGTGCGTTATAAATTTTCAATGAGAGGCAATGAGTGGCCGGGCCTCAAATATTCGTGTTTAGTAGGGATATACATAGATCAAGCATGAAGTTGGTCGGGGCAAGTATACGCGCTCGTACATTCGCACGGAATTAAAATGAAATGATAAATTTGTACTTTGCTTGTAATGCCGGTTTATTTAAAACTATTTTCTTATTGTTTATAAGATAAATTCTGAATAAAAGATGATAATTAATTTATAAAGAATTTTAAAAGTATACATATTATTCTTGTTATAATTCCAAGATTTAGATGGTGAGGCACTGCCTCACCTGCCTCACCTGACCAGCCGCCACTGCTGCCTAGTACTTAATCATCGTAATCGTAAAATTGTTTCGAGAATAATAAGATATTGTGTGATGTCCCTTTATGCAAAAACTATTTAAACAGACGATATAATGACAGAATAAGAGTAATAGTTTGGTTACTCCAATCCAAAGATAGATCTTTCTAGGTTGTCAACTTTTTAATATTTTGGACCTAATTTTCCATATCGGTTTTAGTCGTGCCTTTTTAAATGGTTTTTTGGAATTCTAATATTTCGTTGCGAAATCTTTTTTTAGTAGAAAATGTAGTGAAATTACGACATATTTAACAACACTGTTGGCCAGCCGTAATTGCTTGAGATCTGTTACAAACATTATAGAAATGTATCTGCTAATGTAAATATACGTTAAGTTTAACCATCGTTGTGTTCTTTATAGGATTGATGTTAGACACGTTTAATTTGATTAATAGAAAAGCTTAACTTATGAGAACTAAATAATTGAAAAATGTAATCGAGTGTGCAGAAGAGTTTCTTCCGAAGATTAAATAAATGAATACGTCGTAATACTAAAGTCAAATTCGTCACCTGTAAAAGATACCGTTATATAACGAAATGTTTAATTCTTTTAACTTATCGAGCATTTCGCTGTACTCTGTGTCGTGTTATCTACTCGTCGGGCAATGGATACCAAAAGGAACAAACCTCCCTCACTGGAATATATAAACTGCAGGTACATGAATATCTGTCTAGACATGCATGCACCTGAATGTCTATTCCGCTACATTCATTCCTCTTCAGTTGGGTGCTAGTTTTACGCCAATAATGTATGAGTATCATATATGCAATTACAATATTTTGACCAAGAAAAATTTCAGCACATAAATACATCGAACAAAAGAGAATCTGTCTTGATTCTAGCGATGGCGAACACCTTCCTAAATGCTGTCGACCTCAGGATCTGAAAACAAAGGAAAAGCGAAAGAAAAAAAGATTCAAAAGAAAGAAGTAATTTTGATCATCCCCCTTTTAGAATGAATACTTCTTACTTTGAAGCATCTGTTTCCAATGATCGATATTTAAATATTCGTTGACTTACGAGAACAAAAGCAAGCGATAATGAGCTGTGTGTATTTGTATGGTGGATAGTATGAAACTACATATTGTTTTGTTCATCATTTTTACTTTTTACTTTAAATGCTAACTTGTCCTTCATTTTTCCATATACATACATATATGATTATTTCTTTCATATAAATTTACTGATTCTGTATTATATTATGGACATTTTTCCTCTTCAGCAAAAAAAGCTTATTTTATAATAGCATCATCTTGGTCACAACATCAATGACATTATTTCAAGTTAAGTTTGAATGTACTATTAGTTTTAAAGCAGTACATCACACAATTAATATCTTTGAAAATTTTGAACTATTCATATCCGCTTAAACACAAAATAGACAATTCACAAAAAAACAAAGAACGCGATCCATTAACATGCGTTACCGTAGAATAGCAACCATAATTATCTTCCCAAAAAATTACAGGAGAGTCGCTTAATATCTCAACTACCACTGTTCGTAGTGTTATAAAGGAACAAAAGTATGGTTCATATAAATTGAGAAAGTCAAATAAATTTTTTCCCAAGAATAATTTCAACATTTGGAATTTTTAGAAAAGTTCTGGAAGAATATTGATGCGACTAACAATTATGCGAACAATTATGCGTATAACAATTGTACAATTTTATTAAAAACATTTTATTTACGACGAAATTTCGTTTTGGAACTTTAAATGCTGCAAAATATCTACGTTTGTTACAGAATAGCGTAATTTCAACTAACGACGTAATCTAAGAGACACAAACGCAATTTGGTCATTTGGTCAGGCGTATTTCCGCTCATAATGCAAATGTCGAAGAATATTTGCATAACATCTTTGACAATAGGTGATTAACTAGCTGGAATAATACTCATTGACTACTTAAAGGCTACTTT
>JAVIWB010002882.1:0-377500 GCA_031893035.1 Dermolepida albohirtum | reverse complement strand
TTAGGGCTGTATGGGGAATGTGGCATCACTTCCCAGCCAAACTCAAATAGTTTCCCACGAGTTGCCAAAGATGTGTGAGGCCTTGCATTATCTTGGTGGAAAACTACACCTTTCCGATTTGACAATTCTGGCCGTTTTTCTTTGATTGCTTCATCCAGTTTTATTAATTGTTGACAGGAAACATCAGAATTGATCGTTTGGTTCCTTGGAAGTAGCTCAAAAAACACAACACCTTTGTAGTCCCACCAAACTGACAGCATGATCTTTTTTGGATGCAATTCAGCTTTCGATGTGGTTTGAGCTGGTTTATCGTGTTTGCTCCATGATCGTTTTCGAACTATGTTACTGTACAGGACCTATTTTTCATCACCAGTGATGATTCTTTTTAAGAAAGGGTCGGTTTCATTTCGTCTAAGGTGCATATCGCAAAAGTTGATTCTTTGTGTTAAATGAATTTCTTTCAATTCGTGAGGTACCCAAATATCAAGCTTCTTAACTAGCCCAAGACATTTTAAATATTTTTCAATTGTTGTGTGCGATACATGTAGCCTCTCCACAACCTCTCGAACAGTTATATGACGACCCTCTTCAATTATGACTATGATTTGGTCAGAACGCTGCTCATCTTTGAGGGAAAAATCTCCAGAACGGAATTTTTTATACCAATTCTGACACGTGCACTCTGTTTAGCAATTAGCACCATAAACTTCACATATCTTTTTGTGAGCCGCAGCAGTTTCTTTGCTTTACGAAAATAAAATAGTAAAATATGTCAAAAATGTTCGTTTCTGCACTCCATTTAAAATTAACCCACAACTAATAGCTTTAATAAAAATCACGCACTACTTGCTTCTGAAGTTACGTCAATGTGACTAATATCACGCGACAAACGGTAAAGTACAGCACTAACATACGTTATTCAAAAAGTAAAGCAACGGTCTCTATCAGTAAAAACTGAAAGTACTTAGTTGCCAACCCAATATATTGGACATTCTTCTTGTCATTTTGGCACACTTTTAGGTGTGCCTCGGAGTAAAAATTTGGGACAACTTATTTTGTATGTATATATTATTAATAATTAAATATTAATATTATTAATAATTTAACATATCCTATTGAGTTAAAAACATGATATTTGCTGATGATTTAAAATTTAAAATAGCTAAATCCAAGATATCACCTTAATATTATTAATAATTTGTGTGAAACTAACTATCTACAGTTACATCTATTTATATGTATTACTATGAGCAAATAAAGTTAATCCAATTAAATGTGAATATTCATTGCACGATACTACGTCAAATGTATCGGAAGTGTCGCCTTATCCTCAAAAAGCCGTTGGGTTTTATTATACAAACATTATTTTAATACGCAATTGCATAGCGTTTATTTCCAGCAATAAAGGCTTTATATTTGTCACTGGTAGATTGAAGCTTGAATGTGCAGTTCTGGCTTGAATATAGTACCTATATTATCTATCATAGGTAATGGGTGATTCATTATGATGTACGTTTTTTAATAACGATTTTTTGATAGATAAAGCGTGAGTCGTGTAAAACTTTTACCCTATTTTAGTTAAGTATTCTGTGACATTTTATTATGGAAAGACACAGGCCGGCACATCGTCGACAATTTATTCAGCTGTATTACGAACGTCGGTGTTCGCTATATCATCCAAAAATTTGAAACGAAATTTTCTTTATTGGATAATATGCCGACCAAATAGGCCACGTCTGACACGTAGTGAAGAAAATATAGCGATAGTAGCTGAGAGTGTACGCGATGATCGTAGAAAATTGATTCGACATAGATCTCAACAGCTTGGTTTGTCGTATGCCACAACTTGGCGTATTTTACGAAAGGATCTTGGTTTAGAAGCATACAAAATTCAACTTGTTTAGGCCTTTGAAAAGCTTGAAGAATATCCACTGTTTTCGACTAAAATTTTGTTCAGTGATGAAGCAAAATTCTGGCGTAATGGCTATGATAATAAGCACAATTGCCATATTTGGAGTTAAGGGCAACCCGAAGAGGTTCCAGAGCTGCATTACACCCAGACAAAACCACGGTTTAGTGTGGTTTATGGATAAGTGAAATCATCTGTCCATATTTCTCCCAAAATGAATACGACCGCAACGTAACTGTGAAAGGTGCCCGTTATCGCGCCGTGATAACGGACTATTTGCTGCCTGAAATTTAGCCCGTGATCTCAACGACATTTGGTTCCAACAAGATGGCACTACTTGACATACAGCATGGCTTTATTGCGAGAACGATTTGAGGAAAATTTAATTTCACGTAATGGACCTGTCCAATAACAGCTTAGATCATGTGATATCACACCTTTAGACTTTTTCCTTTGCAGTTACGTAAAGTCCTAAGTATACATTAATAATCCAGCTACGACTGAGCAATTGAAAGTCAACATTACTCTCGTTATTCGCTAAATACCACTTGAACTTGTAGAATGGGTTATTAAAAATTGGCGCAGTTATGGCCAACATTTGAAACAAATAATTTTTAAAAATAAATGTCAAGACTGGTTCTTTTATATGACAATAAAGAATAGTCGATAAAATTTTAATTTTATTTTTTTTATTTTTGAAGAAAGTACCTCCAGATGATCACCCTTATAAAAACATTGAGAATTGTTCAGTTTCTAAAATAACTATTCCTTTAAGTTGATGGCTTCTATCCAGTACGAGGTGTTGATCAAATAGAACTGCTTTGACGATTTGACGTTATCTTGTTTGAAAACAGACACATTAGTACTGGTTTAATGTTTCTGTACAAACACCTACATAACATGAATATAATATTAAATTTGCTTCTATATAACATACAATAACTTTAATAGATGTCTTGTGCAAATAATATTTATCATGGTACTAATATATTATCTATGTTAGTAAAAACTTATTAGTGAGTTATTAGGAATCCATTATACTACGGTCGTGCAAGCTGTCGATTTTTAGAAAATAAATAAATAACTGTTTTCCAAAGGAAGATAAAGAAAAACCTGTTTTGATAACTTATTTCTTTCAATGTAAAAAATGACAACGTACAATAGAAATTATTTTAAGAAAATGATCAGAATAAAATTTTGTATTTTACTGTGTGTGGGTTGGATTGACATCTCGTACATAATGGTTAGAAAATCATTTTGTATAAATACTGATTTTATTCAGTTTAAGAGTTTTGCCGACGCTATTATTGCCCTTATTTTAAATTCTCCATTGAATAATTTTTCTTAAATAATTGTAATGTTCTGACAGTATAGGGTGTTTTAATAAAATATTTGCTTTAAAGTATTTGCTACTTAGCTTCGGAAGATTTTATTTTATTTTCACATGTTAATTCCAATATGTAAATGAACTAGCAAATTCTAGAATTATTACGTTTTTATTATAACAGTGGATTAGTTTAATTCTGCTTGTTGCATCTAGATTATTGTTTATGATTGCAGGGGTTTTTCATAAATTTATTTTGAACCCGAGTTTCTTAACTTTATTTATTATTATTTATTTTAAGGACGCAGATCTTCTAGTTATATATTTGCTGAAGGTTGCTGGATTTTCGGCGACATACCGCATATTATTACGTGTGATACAAATTACGCGAACTTATATTGGTTTAACAACATAACTGAAAATATATAAATCAAATTAAATGCTATATAACTTAAATGTAAAACACTAATAGTATTTTTAGAAAAAGTTGTTGACGATAAGGTTACCTGGGGGCGCATCCTTCTGAATCAATTTTCGTTTCCAATTTATATCGCCACTGCTATATTTGTATTTCTTCTTTACATGATACTTTTTTCTTCTAAAATAATCACCAACCAGAGATTGAAATCTTCTGTGTAGGATTCTTTATTTTCTCCGTCAGGTAACCTTTTCGAGCCTGGATTTAAACGATAAATTTCACAGACTGATTAAATCCCTCTTTATGGAATTTCTCATTTCATTTTTTCGAAGTTGAACATAATTCGCAGCGCTTGTTTCAAGAGACGGAATATTTTTTCTCATAATTACTCTTTTTCCTGTTTTATAATATAAATAAATTAGAAACGTAATATTGTTTAGATGAGGAAGATGAATTCTTAATCGTTTGTGTATACAATTAATATTAAGATGTCTCACTTTTTTCAGGTTAGTTTAACTTCACAAGGAGAATCGATTTGTAACGATTTCAATTACCTGTTTATTCGTTTCCTAGTCAATTTCAAATATTGTGGACTTTAGTAATAATATAATGAAAGAGAAATATTATTATTCATAGTTTTTAAAACATACATTTACGAAATCTACACTTTCAACATTTTTCATTTCTAAAGGGTTTTCCAATAAGGACTTGACACGTTTTAATTCAATTTGTGAACGCCCCCTTTCACTAATCATCGAACTGTCACTGTCAATTTATTTAGTAAACTTAACATTTTCATCATGGTAAAGTACACGAACGAACAACGTCTGCAAATTATAAAAATTTACTACAGAAATTCGGAGTCGGTGACTGCTACTTTAAGAGCGTTAACTCCGATTTTCGGTCGTAATTCTCGCCCTAGTAGACAGGCAGTAACAAGTTTAGTGCAAAAATTTGAGTCTACATATTCGTTGTGTGATGTTGCCGTGCCAGTGAGACAACGGGTTGGTCGAAGTGTCGAAAATATCGCTGCCGTTGAAACGTCCGTAACAAATGATCCAAATCAGTCAATTCCACGGGGTTCTCAAGAGTTGCGCATCGCCCAGACCACTTTATGGCGAATTTTGCATAAGGATCTTGGTTTACACCCATACAAGATCAAGCTGACTCAAGAATTGAAGCCGATGGATCATT
Source organism: Dermolepida albohirtum (assembly GCA_031893035.1). Taxonomy (NCBI): domain Eukaryota; kingdom Metazoa; phylum Arthropoda; class Insecta; order Coleoptera; family Scarabaeidae; genus Dermolepida; species Dermolepida albohirtum. The sequence goes on along the minus strand of JAVIWB010002882.1, from coordinate 372,655 downwards.
TGAAGCGACGTACGTTCTCCGATTGGGCTCTGGAAAAGATGCGCCAAGACGATCAATTTCATCGCAAAATCATTTTCAGTGACGAAGCTCATTTTTGTCTCAATGGGTTCGTCAATAAGCAAAATATGTGTTATTGGTCGGGTGAAAATCCACATGTGCTTCATGGAACACCACTTCATCCACAAAAAATAACTGTTTAGTGAGGTTTGCATGCCGGCGGCATCATAGGGCCATATTTTTTCGTCGACGATAATGGTCGTCACGTTACTGTGAATGGTAATCGTTATCGCGCCATGATTACCGATTATTTTTGGCCCGAATTGGAAGATATGGACTTGGACAGCATGTGGTATCAGCAGCACGGTGCCACAAGCCACACAGCACACGTTACAATCGATTTATTGAAGAGTAAGTTTGATGAGCGTGTTATCTCAAGAAATAGACCAGTCGATTGGCCGCCTCGTTCGTGCGATTTAACGCCTCCAGACTTTTTTCTTTGGAGCTACGTCAAGTCATTGGTCTATGCCAACAAGCCGACAATGTTGGAAGAGCTCAGAGCCAATATTGAACGCGAAATAGCAGCCGTTTCGGCGGAATTGTGTGGCCGAGTCATCGAAAATTGGGTCCAACGAATCGACCGCTGCAAACGTGCCCGCGGTGGCCATATGAACGAAGTCGAGTTCCATTCATAAATGTTTTGATTGTACTACAACCCGATAATAAAGTTTTTGAAATATCTCAAATGGTCTGCATTTTATTTTGAAAAAAAGTTGTCGAGTCCTTATTGGAAAACCCTTTATTTTATAAGAATTAAAATTTTCTCGAATTAAGAGAAGCTATAAAGTTGAATATAAGTTCATTGAAGAAAGCACTATTAATAACAAAATATATGTTTTAACATACAAAAAATCTAATTGAATTCATTCGCGGAAGATTAGTAACTATAAGAGAAGCTAATGATCATCCATGAAATATTAAACATAATTTAATTAATTTTAGAAATTATATTATGTGTACGAAAACTTTTGTGATATTCGATGACAAAATAGAGGGTGTTTCAGCATTATATTTAATTTTTTTCAACAGAAGTTTTTTTCGAAGTATTTGTGATCAGTTTATTTTTAAGTCGAGGAATACAAAATTTACTAAATGACCACCTTTGCTGACATTATTGATATTGTCTTAGAGCACTTTAATCGTTGCTGGAATATTTGTGTAGACTCTATCTTTAACATAGTCTCAAAATGAATGTTAAAGGGAATCATTCAAATGTTAATAACACCTTGTCTACTACATATACGAGGGAGCGTTTTTATATTCGCGGAATGGGGGACAAGGTGTGGAAATAAGAAAACCAAATTATTTTTCTTTTTCAATATATTCACCTGCAAGACGGATACATTTTTCACATCTTTCAATTAATTTATTTATACCCTCATAAAAAATGATTTCTCTTTATCTGCAAAATACGCCGAAACTGCCTCCTTGACTTCATCATCGGCAGTAAATTTTTTACCCCGCAGCTCTTTTTCATTTTCGGAAACAGGTAATAATCACTCGGGGCCAGGTCTGGGCTGTAGGGTGGGTGATTCACAATTTTGAAGCCCACCTTATGCAGGGCAGCTAACGCAACGCGGCTCTTTTAGACGGGTGCGTTGTCGTGCAAAAGCAGAACACCTTTTGTCAATTTTCCCCGTCTTTTCTCTTTAATGGCTTCTTTTAGTCGCTCTAATATTGAAGCGTAATATTCTCCGGTTATAGAAACACCTTTATCTTTATAATCAATCAACAATATTCCTTCCGAGTCCCAAAATACCGTTGCCATGAGTTTCCCAGCTGATTGCGACACTTTAAATTTCTTGGGAGGTGCTGTGTCCTTTTTATGCCACTGCATGGAGTCTTGTTTGGACTCAGGTTCATAACGATGAACCCAAGTTTCGTCTCCAGTAACAATTCCACTCAATACACTATCCTTGTCTTCATTACAGAGGTCCAAAAATGCACGCGAACACTCTACGCGCTGTTGTTTTTGCGGCGGCGTGAGCATTCTCGGCACCCATCTTGCGCTGACCTTAGACATGCCGAGATGATCGTGTAGGATTTTAAAAATTGTTGTATCGGATACTCCAACCATGTCTGCGAGTTGTTTCTTCTTTAGTCGAGCATCTTCGAGTACAATTTGTTCAACTTTTTGGATAAGTGCTGGCGTGGTCACCTCAATGCTCCTGCCCGGCCTCGGGTCGTCTTCAAGCGATTCCCTTCCTTGTTTAAATAAACTATGCCACTTGTACACCATGGTTTTTCCTGGACAAGAGTCGCCGTAAACCAATGACATCTCATTCATTATGGTCGCGACTGATTTTCCCTGCCTGGTAAGGAACTTTATAACGGCACGATATTCGATTTTTTCCATATTTCACTTTTCACTCCTGATTATGTTACTTGGTTGACGATAGCTCAAAAACTAACTGTCTAATAACAATGAAACTTCGTATTTATACTAATCATGAGTCGCTGCATAGGCCACGCCCCCAATGCTCCTACTCACCCCTCTACAACCCGCTCATTCCGCGAATATAAAAACGCTCCCTCGTAGTAGACTGGTGTTATTAACGAACGATTCCTTCGTAGACTTTATCGTATTTTTCGATACAGAAAAATAATGATACGGAATCTCTACGGAGGAATCATTCGTTAATAACGCAATAACGTGAATTTCTGAAACATATGTGGTAGACAGGGCGTTATTGACATTTGAATGATTCCTTTTAACATTCATTTATGCAGCAAATCACCGAGGTATCAACCGTCTGTCTACACACGCTCTGGGAACTCTCGTTTTGTCGTTCAATACATTCTTGTGTGAGAGAGGGAGGCAATGTTTATTTATAGTCTCAAACAAAAAAGTCTAAAGGCGTTATATAGCACAACTAGGTGGTCAATCGGTGTTCTCAAAACGTGAAATTACGCAATCAGCAAACATTACACGTAATAGGGCGATTATTTCACAACTTGTGTGACATGTAACATCGTTCTGTTAAACACTAAAATCATTAGCATCCAAAACATCTCCTTCATGTCAAAAAAACTGGACGCAGCTCATGATAATGCACACCAATGACTGAAACATCTGCACCAGTTTTATTTTCAAAGAAATTCGATCCAATGACACCGCCATCTCAAAAACCACACCAAACTCACCGTGAATGGAGAGGTTGTTTATCTTAGGTTTTCGGGGTTTCAAATGCGACGATTTTGCTTATATGGTCAGAGAAACGGAAATGATCTTCGCCACGCGGAATAGGTTTTTTGAAAAAAATTCTAGCACTTTCTTAAATTTCTAACGCATTGTCCGTAGCCTCCCGACTTCAATTCTTGTGTTATCTGACTTTTCTAAACTTGTACACTAAAATCTTTGTACAAAATACGGTGCAAGCTAGCTGTTGAAATACCCGATTGTTGTAAACATCTTCGTAGTGACATACTCGAGTTTTGGCCAACACTTTCAGCTGCAACAGCAATATCTTTAAATGAACACGTGTAGTGTTCTGAGACGATCGAATTTACCTATCAAATTCACAATCACTAGACGAAAAAGTACTTCGCTTCAATCAAATGTAAGTACTAAGTTTCCGAACGGTCTCCACGAAATTGTCACGTACTTTATAGTGAATTTACACAATTTTAAAGCATTGTGCAGAGGCGAATCGCTCCCTTTTATCAACTGTTCAACCTTACCACATGCGAAATAACTCGCAAATTTAAAATAAAACTTCTTGTTGAAACACTCTTAACATTTATGAAGTTTTCTTGTTTCACTTACCCAGATTTCATATTATTACTAGAGTTTTTAACGGCACTAAATGAAATAGATATACTCCATCATAATCGTAGATTAAATTTTACGATTTTCAATATTCATAGGTGTACGAACATTTTTGTCGGTCTATATGAGAGTATTGTTTGTTTTATGCTGCTTCTAGCTAACTCTAAAATCGCCCGAACTCAATTATTGATAATTATTTATTTAGTTCTTGCTTATTTTATTAAATTTCCAATTCTATATATTATACTACATATGTTGGTGTATTCAGAATTACTTAAAATCTAACTATATATTTAAAAAAATGAATACCGAAACAGCATTATCAGTCTTAATAAATTTCAATAAAATATTAACAAAATTAACAATGTTCTAATTTCATTTTTACCTTATATTAGCTTCATACAAAGTAATCCCGACAAAAGTGGACCGACGATACAAGAAATCGACAAAAGTGAAGAAAATGATGAAAGAGATAAGCACATTACATAGTAAGTATTAAACCATTATTACAATTAATAATAGTATTAATACCTTATATATTTGATAACAGTGATACTTTAGCAACGATTCTATCCGCTCTATACGCAAAGATATTAGTCGTCCTGGGAATAGCTTTCCCCATCACTGAGATTATCTCAAAGGACGTTCGGCCTTTCTTTTACCAGGGTTTCTATTTATATTTATACTTGGGCAGCATAGGCTTCATCGCCTACATGTACACTGGCCTGGTTAGAAATAAAGCTATATATTCGTTATTCGGTTCTTCTGGTAAGAATTTTTTATATTTACAATATTACATTTTTTTTATAATTTTATATTTATTTTATACTAATATTGTATTTCTTTAGAAATTAAAGTAATTTTAATAGTAGCGGAAATATGCGGTTATTTTAGTATATTCTTTTTATTGATATTAATACAATTTTTTCGTAATTCGATATATTACAAACATCAAAGAAATTTGAAGCGTAAACAAATAATTAAACACCAAAATCAACAAACGACTTCGACGAAATAATGGAAAACATTTTACATTTAATATTTATGAAAGTCGTCATTTTATTTTACTGTACATGTATTTTTGTTAAGACCTTTACCATAAAATTTACTCCAATATATTATTTTGTGTGACTGTAAACAATTATGTCAATATTTACGCCGATTATTTGTCGGGAAACGAAACTTTACTACTAACACCATCTTTCAGAAAAACTTAACATTATATTCTACTTTCACTATTTATTTTATGATGACAAGCAAAATTTGGTTAATTTCTTACATGGCATTTAGAAGACATGACAGTATGAATAAAGCGTCTGAATGGAAAATCCTAAAAGCGTACACTAGTGATGCAATTCAGTATTTATTTTTGAAAGGACCAAACATCTAAAATTGTAGCCAATATTCAACAAACTCCTTTGAAAGCCATAATTTATCGCTATTATAACTATTACCTAATTTAAGCCATTGAAGTTAATGCACGACCAGATGCTTCAACAATTGCGACTCCGGAAATAGTCAATAAACTGAATGATACCGTTTCGAAAAACCGAAAAATTGATATCTTGTGGAATTGGGCATGTCCATGCGCTGTTAGCAAGGATTAAGTGTCACAAACCTTATAATGTGTTAAAAAAAGCAGGCGAATATGCCAGACAATTATTTCGGGCTATTTAGAAAGAATCAAACTAAGCTGACTTCAAAGCTATGTTCCTGAATGTAAACGATATTCTCAAGGTAAAAGTCCTTCCCCAAAGAAAGCCAAGATATTTCCAGTAGCCACAAAAGTAATAGCTGTGATTTCTTGAGATTCCAAGACGATAATTTTTATAGACTACTAACACTGTAAAGAGTCAAACTCTTAAATGACGATATTATGCTTATATATACAGAAGTCGAAGGAGAAATTTGCAAAAAATGGCCTAAAATGGTCTATAAAAGATCACAACACAATCGTTATGATCAAATTGTTCGCGAAATTCCAATGACCTAGACTATAAAAAATTCTCCTTCATTACATCACACCAATCCAGTTCTTCGCAAAATTTCAAGTCGTGCATCCCCACCATACTAGCCAAATCTAGCCCCAAAGGAGCCTTCCACTTATTCCCCACAATCAAACCTTTCCTTGCTAAAAAAAAGGGTTGATCGAATGAAGAATTCACGAGGGTAGAAGGTAGGAATATTTCTAGAATGACCCAGAAGATAGCGTTAACTGCCCGTGAAAATCACTTGCCTTAAAAGCGCAATTCTTCATATAAGTGCTGTCAAATAAATTATGCATAGACACACGTCGTTACTATCAATCCGAATATACAATTGAATAAAAATATTTCTTTTTGAAAGGCTTAGCCGATAAACAAATAAGAAAGCAGAAGTGAATCTTCTCCTTCCTATGGAACTGTCGCAAAATAAGGTACTGAAGATAAATGCGGTAGAGGAAGCATATTGGTTGTCCCATTTTGAAAGGTCAAAAACAAGTCTCTGTGAAGAAACAATTAAAAAGTCCATGAGATTGTGATGAATGTTTACTGAGTAAAGTTGAGAGCATACGACCGTGTATATTGCATCTTACATTGACATTTGGACATGAGAAAGTATAGTACTAAAACGTAATTTTTACGATTTTCTATGACGTTTTATAACTATTGATGAAACATGGATTCCTACACAGCGGCTGCCAAAGAGCAACCAAAACAGTGAAGAAAATGTGATAAACCAACCACAAAGAAGGCAATGACAATTCCGTCTGTTGGAAAAGCGGGTTTTTTGGGGACTTCCGAGAAATAATGTTTATTGATTACTTGCGACACGGAAAAATAATAATAGACGGGCATTATTCGTCGTTTGTTATACAGATTGAACGAAAAAATCATTTCGTTTTCTTAAAGAAAAGTCTTGTAGCACAATGCCCTATCCCACAATTACAATGGCGACACAGGCCGATTACGATGCTAATTAATTGATCATGCACCATATCTGCTCGTGGGATTTCTGCCTGTTCCCAAACCTGAAGATATGGTTGGTTAAAAAAAATTTTAACGAATACTGAAATCATCAAAGCTGTAAATACAATATATATCTCCAAATTTTGGTTCTAATTCTTTTTTTTTGGAGAATTGTTTTTGTTTCGCTCTAGATATTTTTGCAGTATTTTGGGAATCTTGGAAAAGATTAATTCGAAAAGAACGTAATAGTGCTTCAATATTAAAGTTGAAAGGAAACATGTTGAAAAATAATAGAAATCTTAATAATGGACATTATTTTAATTTCATGATTAAAATTAATGCTTACTTCAATTATCTTATATCAGGTTCAGTTCATAGCGTTTTTAGTTCCTAAGATGAGAGTGCCTTGAAAACAAAATGCTAAGCATAAGTTAGTTTTTTTAGTGTTAATACGTATATTTTCCATTAGCTCAGTTAGTAGTCTAACTCATTCTGTTTTCCTGAGAATTACGTTACATGTTCAATTTACATATTTTCCTATGGTTATATAAGCGTATATTTTTCGCGGAATATTTTTGGTTTCAAATTCAATGCTTGCTAGAGAAGGAACAATAATAGAAACCAATTTAAAGTTGTTATACTAAAGAATATATTAATATCGTTAGTTAGAATTAATTTGATTGTTTGTTCCTTAGTGTATTCCCAAATAACTTTTTTATCATTTTTCCGAAGACTATGAAAAAACCTCTCAAGGTAATGGAGGAAAAAGTAAGTCCGACTACTTTTCTGGCTACCAAAACCATGATGAACCAATTGTTAGATATGGAAGTTTCTATCTGCGTTTGGGTGCTATAGGTAAGCTTCCCTACATTCATTTTTTGTGTATGTTTCCTTTACTTAATTTACATACCTCATGCTTTTGTTATTACATACATATTGGATATATTGTACTCCCTTACATATTATATTGCAAAATTTAAAGAGCTGTTGAAAATATTTGATTTTCTATGAGTTGCTCAAAAGAATTCATAGATATTGTGGCTTAGTGGATACAGAGTAGTAAACAAGAAACCATCTTATTAATTATTATTATCGGAAAATACTAAAATAATTGTAAAACATGGAAAACCAAATAGAGTAATATTTTTGTCTTACTTTATGTCTGACATTAGAAAGAAAAAGTTGCATGATATTCTAAGAAAATGAAAAATATCCCTCATGCTGAGAAAACGTATGGAGAAGACCCTTTAGAAAACTAAAAATACCGGAGCAGGAAAAGAAATAGGTCCACAAAGAGATAAAAAAGTAGATGGAGTTTCAAGACTCGAACGAAAAGATTAACGACCCGACAAAAATAGCAAAAAAGGTGAAAAAATTCAAATACAAACGTAACTAAGTCCATAATGCTAATATATAAACTTTATATATCACCGTAAGGTATTGTTTGTTCAGTATTGAACAACGAAGAAGTTAACACGTATTTGTAAGTTCTTTTAACAGTTGTTATTTATTTCCCATAACTATCTCTTCTCTTGTTCTAAAGCCACCTGAATGTCAATTAAGAAAAATAAGTATATATCAAAAGGAAACAAAAATAATGCATGCGGACATGATTGATACAAAATAGTGTAAAAAGTTAGCATTATCTAAGAAACATGACACGTTCAGAAGCCAGTAACGATTCTTGAAATATTAATGTAAATTTGCCATTTGAAAATACTTGAAAAGAATGAAAATTTTTGTAGTCGGAACTACGAATATTAAAGGCAAAAATGTATATATTTAATCAATCATAAAACGTCGAACAATAATAATTTAAATTTTAATTAGAAAACACGACAAAAATCAATTAAAGTAAAAAGAAATACGATGTTTTAACATGACGTACAATGTGAAATACTAACAAACAAAAAGAAAAGTATTTTTGCCATAAAAACTAGAAAAAGAAAACAAAACGAAAAATCAAAATAAAAGATGTTCCATAAAAGAAGCCAATTCCATTAATGAACTTTGTTCATTAATGGAATAAAAATTATGTTGCTCTTTGACCTTTATAAAAAATTTTACATCAAAAACTGATCTTACATTCGAAAATAAAGGCGCTAACACAGGTTGTGTTAACACATCTTAGTCGCGTCTTACTGACAACAATCCGCACGTCATTTTACATCCTTCGTTTACATTTCTCTTGTAAAGAATATACTAATACGATTTTTGCGTGATACATTATTAATGGCAAGGAAAATACGAAAGCGAATCAGTAAGCAGTGAGCCTGACGAAAAAGCAACACTACCTGGTGATCCTTCAAAACGCAGCTGCTACATTTGTGTTCATTCTGATCATATGAATACTTGTTATTTGAATAAAGAGTGAATTGTTTTAGCTTATTTTGAAATACGGAAAAAGTGAGATACTGGTCAGTGATTAAGTTCTTACTTTTAAAGAGCAAAACAAACAAAGCTGAAATGGTGTCTGTTTACGGGAGCCAGTCTCCATTGACTGTTACCATTAAACAATAAATATCTGAGTTTAAACTTGGCCCGGGCAGTATATTTAGCGAACAACACAATGGACGCCCAAGAGGTGTGTTCTCCAAAAATTACTTAATACTAAGCGACGGTTGAATAAAATTACACTACATAACAGAGGTTCTACTTGCATATTTCATATGGATCAGTGGTTTTGATTTTACATAATGAATTGAGTGTGAAAAAATTATGTGCAAGACAGGTACCGCATTTGTTGACAGTGGATCACAAACCCAAACGAAAACGCATTCCAGCTTTTAATTTAGCAAATGATATGAAAGACTTTTCGCGCCGAATAATAACGGTTGACGAAAAAAACCTAGATATACCATTACCTGATGTGAAACAACAATTGAAACAATGGATTAATACTTGTACACGTATTCCGAAGAAGGCAAAGGCCGTACACAGAAAACCCAGAAAAGTTATGGCTACTGTCTTTTGGGACATATAGATTATCTGCAAGTAGAAAAAGCAATAACGGGCAAGTACTATGCATCAATTTTATTTGCTAAATTTATTAATTAATTTGCTAAAAGAAATATATTGTGCGACAATTTATTATGGAAAGACTTAGCCCTGGACAGCTTCTACAGATTATTACGAAAATCAGCGTTCCACGAGAAATGTGTTTCGTGCGCTTAGAGCAACTTATGGTCTACGTAATCGGCCTATCGAACGCACGAATCGCTATACATTCGAAATTTTTGAAACACAATTTTCATTATTGGATAATGCGCGACCAAATAGACCACATTCGGCACGTAATGAAGAAAATATAGCAACGGTATCTGAAAGTGAACACGATGACCGTAAAGAATCGATTCGACCTACATACATAGATCTCAACAGCTTGCCTTGTCGTATGATTTTGTTTTAAAAGCATATAATTCAACTCGTTCAAGAATTGAAAGCGGCCGACCTTTCGAATCGTTACAGTTTCAGTCTTATCCACCGGTTTCGACCAAAATTTTGTTCAGCGATGAGACGCATTTCTGGCTTAATGGCTACATCAATAAGCACAATTGCCGTATTTGGTGTGAAGAGCAACCCGATGAGGTTCAAGAGCTGACGTCACGTCTGGACAAAACTACGATTTGGTGTAGTTTATGATGAGGTGGAATCGTAGCTACTTGCCACACAGCCAGTAAAAGCATTGCGAGAACAATTCGGTGAACATTTAATTTCACGTAATGGACTTGTGCAATAGCCGCTTAGATCATGTGATATTATACCTTTAGACTTATTCCTTTGGAGCTACGTAAAGTCCAAAGTCTACCTGGATTAGCCAGCTACAATTGTGCAATTGGAAGCCAACATTACTCGCGATATTCACCAAAAAACCACTTGAAATACTCGAACGCGTCGTCGAAAATTAGAACTTCAGAAAGGACCATATTAGACGCAGTTACGGTCAACATTTGAAGAAAATAATTTTTAAAAAATAAATGTCGAGAATGGTTCTTTTGCATGATAATAATAAATACCCGATAAAATGAAATTTTTATTTCCTTTTATTTTTGATAAATAACGTAATTTGTCTTATTTTGAGTTTATCTAGGTTAAATAAATAATTATAATTCAAAGATATTTTTTATGAGTCTTCAAAAACTATTTTGGAATCTATAACCAAATTGATAGAAGTTCTATGTACAAATATTATATCATTCTGTTTCAACAACGATGTTCTATTCTTCGCTTACTTTTATCATTTCTATTTAATATATCGTTTACGCCATACAATGTATTTTCACTTCATGACAATACCAGGATTCTTTTAATTGCCTAATTTTAAATAGTCACACTAAATGAATCTATGCCATATAGAATTAATCTGAACTATTAACTCAAACAATGCCATTAAACTTAAGCAGTAGATTTCCGGAATTTAACTTACATCGGATTGTGTAAATTAACATCATACATGAACTAATTGTTTCTACATTATTAACTAATAATCAACCTAATTCCGGAGTTAATTTCAGCTTTCGGTATTGGTAGCATGGTCTATTCTGGATTAGAATTCGGTCAATATTTCGAAATGAAAAATGACAAAGAATGTCACTCGAATATAATTCAAGCTATAACTCCAGCGACTAGAATGATTTTAACGATTATACAAATTCAATTTATATTCTTGAACAGCAAGGTAACGTATTATTTTATTCATACGTAAATATATTAGAAACTTGTGTTTCATTTATATTAGGATATTGATACAACACGCAACAAAATCGTCGCAAAATTTGGTCTAATGCATATGATCGCAACTAATCTTTGCGAATGGTTATACGTTCTAGTGGAGGAAACCGAACACGAAATTCTCCACTTAGCAGGTAAGAATTTAATTTATTAGAGAAAGATCATTTGTATTTCGGTGTAAATTTTAGAACATCACAAGAACATTACACAACCAGTTCATTGTAAAGTGTCAAACGTGATGGGATCTCTAGTAGCTAACGCCAGTCCTTTCTTGTTTCCTTGCACTATTGAGTACAGTCTAATTTGTGCTGTAATTCTCTTAGAAATGTGGAAAAAAGTTAAGACGATACAACATAGAAAAACTGAAGAGAAGAAAGAGATGAGGGAAACGAGGGTAGTGTTCGTAAGTCAACAAGAGAAGGTCACAAACGTCTACAATTTCCGTAAGTTTTTGTGAAATTATTTAAATACATTGTTGGAAATAAAATGACTGTTTACTATTCATTAGATTTTTATGTATTGAGTTTTTCTTGCGATGGATAAGAAACTTTCAATATTCGGCGATTACATCCGTTTTTATTTCTACCGTGAATATTAACACGCGTATTACAAGTACAAAAATAATTTGGTGGAAAATCAGACTCGAAATGAAACAACTTGCAACATATATATTCCCTTTCAACTTCTATGACTACCACCACTATATTAGCTCTACAGGCCTCAAAAGCCATTGACTTTTAGCTTGTCAACTACTTACCTTCACGTTTTTCTGTCCATAGTTTTTTCTCCAGTCCTCCCTCTCTCCTTCTCTATCTATTTGTACCATTTCTAGAAAACATTTTTTTCTTAGGCGAGTCTCTCCCCCTTCTGTTCTATGAAGCACTTTCTTTCCATCCCTCTGTTCAAGCATTTTAATGATATGTCTCAACCGTCAAACTTTCTATGGTCGTATTATTTGTATAATTTTTGGATTTAAGTATGTATCCTTTAACTCTCTGTTTACATGTCTTTGCCATATATCATTTTGTACCTTGACTCCCCCGAACATTTTTTACAGAAGTTTCCTCTACCGGATTTTCATTTTTTCCCATCTTGTTTTGTAATTTTCTACACTTCGCACGCGTATAGCACTACTAGTTATATTAATTTTGACTCCTTTAGATTCACTTTTCCCTCTAAGTCTTAATGATCTAACACCTCTATTTCCTATTAAAATCCTTTTATTTATATCCCTCTCTACTTGGCCTCTATTGGTTACCGTTACGCCCAAATATTCAAATTGGTCCATCTTTTCGCAGTTATATTCTTTTTTGTTTTGATGTGAATTTGATGTACTTCTTCTCTTCCACTTTATCTTCGCTTCACTTACTTTTAACCCATATTTTTGTACTACAATCTGCTAAATACTTTTTCCAGTTCATTTTTTTTATTAAGGTTATATCGTCTGTATTTGCAGTACACTGTACTTTATTGTGGAAAATTACCCCATTGATTTGAATTTTGCATTCTGGCATTATTCCTTCAAGCACCAGACCAGGCAACTTGAGAATGACTAGCCTTGCCTTAATCTACGTCTAATTGTGAATCACTCCGAGAAACTTCCTTCTAATAAAATTTCATTATTAGTATCTGACAATATTCTTAACAGTCTTGCCAGTTTATGTGGTATTTTCAATTTAGTGTTTCATATATCTGTTCCCTGAAGATAGTGTCGTAGACCTGTTTAAAATATATAAAAAGCATGTGTAAACCCAGATTTTCTACGTAACTATTGCTTTGTAACATCTTTAGCATAAATACTTGATTTATTGTTGATCTGCCCGCCCTATATCCTCCTTGATATTCTCCTATTATTTGACTTTCGTATCTCTGTAACCTATATCGTACTATTTTAACGAAGACATTGTATACCTGGGTTAGTAAGGCTATTCTTCTATAATTTCTACACAACGTATTGTTACATTTCTTTTTTAAGATCGGGCATATAACTGAATTACTTCTTTAATATTTTGTCTAGTGCTGCCAACAAACATAGTTTTACTTCGTTTAGTATTAAGAAACAGTGTGTTGCTAATATTAAGCTCTTCTTCAGAGCTCGCAAACAGAAATACATCGTCAACAAAAGCGCAACTCTTTAAATATATTGGTTGTAACTTTAAATATCTTACCAAAAATTTTTAATTTAAATGTCAGATAAAAAGTATTTATACGTAGCGTTCCAGTAAAAAAGGAAGAGGACATTAAAAAATTGCACAAAGTTTTACTCTTTAAATAACTTCATAAAATAAAATTAAAAATATATACCTTCTTTCAACCCACAAACCAAAGACAAAAACATTTGCGCTGCAAACTAAAGACAAACGTTGCAATATCAAGTGATCTAAAAATACCGGATGCCTTTCATAATATGTGTTAACTCAAATAAACAAGTTTCAAAATCTACTACTATCTATTATAAACAAATGCAGTCAAATTGCCACTAATAAATTTCATAATATCAATATCTTGTACATTACATTAGAAATTAAAGGTGAACATTTTCAACATTTTTACTTATACTAAAAAAATAGATTTTTGTAACGACTGTGTTCAAAACTTACTGACCTATTACAATAAATAAATTATAAGTGTTTAAAGAATGTATTACTCCCATTTTCATTTGCAATTATTAAGGTAAAGTTATTTGTATTTAACTGTTGAAGAAACACCAGTAAAAATACTTAATCTCGTGACTTTTTTAAAACAAAAATTGACAAATTTCAAACAAACAATTTAAAATACAAAGCAACTATTATCAACAATATATACTGATTAAGACGCGTTTCATATAATACCAGTATTCATCAGGTAATCTGGCTCCTCGTCGTCGAGTTGTACGTATCTCTTAGTTATATGTAAACGAATATACAAAGTAGTTAAGGAAACTATATTTCTTTTTCTTCTGGACAAAAATAAAACTATTTCCGAGGATAGCGTATAAGCATTTATGTCGCGTTTTAAAATGCAGCTATTACTATAGGCGTATACAAATGCACAGCTATTACCAACAATTTAGTGTTTGAAACAGTTTTCCGTTACCCATTTCTACACTTTTTCTTGTAAAAATAAAGTATTTTTTAATTTATTTTTACATAAATTTTAGTTATTATAATAACAAAGGATTCGCATTTTCTAAATTTTAAATATTATATTTTTCACATTACAATATGTTGTCTGAAAGTTATTTTGAAGGATTCCTTCGTAATAATTAATGAGTAAATACTGTCCGTCAGATTTGCACATGCTATACTAGTGTAATACTTCGTTAACATAGGATAACAGATTATAGAATACATGTATTACATGATGTCTTCATCACACAATGTTTACAGAAAAATCATCAATACAAGCTGACGAAGTCATGTGATGTAATATATTCAATTTGTATAATAAATGGAGGCAAACTTAATATAATAATTAGAAGCACGTTTTGTTAACAAGTAATACATGACTTTCGTCAATTTTTTTTCCTTGAATTTTCCTTAAATTCTTATAATTATGATACTATACACTAATATTCTTCCAATACTAAATAAATTCAAATACCTATAAATATGAAATTGCTGGAGCTACATGTCAATACGATTATTTAAAAGAAGCTCAGTATTTAAATATCCAACACATTGAAATATGTAGCCACGGATACAGAAATATATTGGCTGTGCATGGGAATACGTTATAAAACTATACATGTATTAAAGGTTTTTTGTAGAGGAAGAAAAACGATGAATAAGGCAAGTGCAAGAGCAAATCGAAGCCTAATTTGTTAATTCTTGCCATAGCAACAACACTTGCGTAAGTCCTTGAATTGTTTTGGTGGAAAATAATTTTTTTCTTGGATCAACCAGGACATTTTTCATTAATTTTTACTTTAATTTGTCGAAAAAAGCGTAATATGCGTTTGAGATGGTTAGAAAAGAATCATAAAGAATATCTTTTGCATCCCAGAAAATGGTAACCATTACCTTTCTTGAAGGTGGAATAGCCATCATACTTTTTGATGAAGAGAACCACTATGTCGTTATTGCTTAGATTATTGTTTCATTTCAAGAACCCAAATCTCATATACGCTTGCAAAATCTAATTGGCTTTTTGACAGCGCTACAAATAGTCATGAGAAAGTTGCATTCACATCAATTTCTTTATCAACGTGAAACAGTCGCAAAACCTACCTCGCAGCAACTACTTTACAGACAACTCTTCATTCATGGTACATGTTGCGTGTTCTTTAGAGGAATTTACAACCTCCGCTAGTTCAGACGTCTGCAAACAATGATCTTCGAATACCCTAGTATGTACTTTTCCATCAATTTCCAGTATAATCGAAGGTTTCGGACTTCTACTATGTGGTATGACCACATTTTAACACACGGACCCATTTATCAACAGAGAAAAATGAAGCACCCGAGTTCCTCAGACTTTCATCTCATTATGAATATATGTTGTTGATAAGCCTTTCAAGAAGAAGTACGTACTTAATGACAGCGCGAATTTCCACACTATTAAGCAATCATCGCAACAAAACTAATAAACCTAGCGATCTGAAATTTAACAGTTGTTATGGAAACAGCTTACCGGCTCACTAAAAAAACAATAATTTCAGGAACTTTTCAGTTCACTATCGGATGGATCTTTTTAAGTACAGAAATCGCTACATTGGTCATTTTAATCATTTTTAACTTTTTACTTTGACGTTTTTCTTATTTTCAAGCCAATTTATATGCTTGTAACAAAACAAGATAGTCTTAATGCCTAAATTATATACACTCTAGAATCCTTCAAGATAGCACTATTGGAGCAACACTATACATTCTTTATGTAAGTGATTTACCAACTACATCGATAGTAACACCAACGACATTTACGGAGGATACTGACATGCTCTCACCACATCCAACAAAAGCATCCAAACATTAACAAAAGACACCATAAAATTCAGTATTGGTTGAGGAAATAGGGTCTTATTCAGACTAATTGTTTTAAATCTATAGATGTCAGTATTGAGACCTATACTTAGATAGGAGACTCACGTAGTGGAAATATATCCTCGCAAAGCTGAACCAATTCTATTGGGAGTCGAAGTTTGCCGTGGAAAATAAACTGTTACTATACAAAACCATTCCAAAACCCATATTGGTGTTAGAATAGATATATATATATATATATATATATATATATATATATATATATACATTTATATACGACTTATATATGTATATACATACAATGTCTAATTATGGATCACCATTGAGTTATTACGAATGATTTCAGAAGATTCTTATTACGTTCCCAATACTGGCAACGTGAAAAGAGCGTAAAATATCGTGAGCGATTAACAATGCAAATATGCTTATGGACAAATTGTTTTTGGGAACAGAAATGGTGAGGAGAACAAAAGAATTCAAACAATCCGACTAGCTGAAGAGTAGTTATAGGAAATAGAATCCTTATTATATATTTTAGCAGTATTCTTAATGAAGCACGTTTTATGGGTCCTCTTTTGCAGTGATAAAAAGCTTTGTTTCTCACTAAAAACATTCCTGAAGTTTTAAAATATGTATATGTATAGCTTGTTACATTTACTTTTACTTACTTCAAAGAAGTTACAAATATACGCACGTTACAAAACTAATTTTAATAACGCTTAAGATGACCATAAAAAAGCTGTTCATAAATAATTCTTCTTGATTTTTCAAAAAGCACTAGTTGTTGAATTTCTTTTCCTTCAGATCTCAAACATATAAATATTGCAAATTCAAATATATTTTTGAATCAAACATTAACACGCCATGTGTAAAATACAAATATTTTTTGATATGGAATATATAATTGTAATAGCAAAAAAAAACTCATGCTTCGACATTATTCTGTATAATATTTATTTAATAATGCTTATAAAGATTGAATATTTTATTAGTTAACGTATTTCTTAACATTTTCAGAGCCTTATGGAAAATCTCATCGCGACTCGGCTTATCATTTTACAGTGGATTGTTCTAACTCCCACAAAGGACTTTTTGCAGGAATTTTAGTAATTGTTTGCACGATCATCTCTTTAACGATGTTCTTCGTGCTGAGAGCCGAAAAGGGAACTGCTCAACAGGAAGCACTATTTAAAGCAAGAGCTCAGTTACAAGTGAATATTTACGAACTGACTATCCATATAATTAATACATTGGCCGTAGTCTTGGCGATGATTAAATTCAGAAACTTAAAATACGAGAAAAAGTTCGCTGGTAAGTTTTTGCACTAGATATGTTTGTAGACAATTAAGTTAAAGGTAATTTTAAAAGCAAAGAAAGCTAACTGAAAATAATGAATTAATAATAAATTAATATATATACATACATACATTTTATGTAATAGGGTCTTATATATATATATATATATATATATATATATATATATATAAGTAACTTTATTTTATTCACCTGAATACGTCGTAAGGCGAAACGTATATAGAGAAGTATATTTGAGTATAATTTGTGAATCTTATAGTAAAATTTAAAAGGGAAATATTAAAGTATATTAATAAAAATTCTGGAATTTCTAAATGTCTTATGGAAAAATTTCAAATATGAATTCTGAATACCTGACTAATTAAAATTCGAATAGTCTGAAATTATATTCAATTTCATATTTAAAAAAAATTTAAATTTCATTGCCACCGACATTATTACATCAAATTTGTCTCGAATAGATTATCATTTCTTTGAAAGGAAATAAAAAATTACTCTTCGTCACTGGACAAAGATTCATGATGCCCAATAGAAAAGATTAACGATTCGTCATATGTAGCACGCCCTTTCACTTGTACATCTATGTCTCCTTATAACTAGCAATGCATTGAATGAGTACAGTTGTATCTAAACCTTAATAAGCATTTCTTCATCGTCAACGAATTCTTTTTCCTTTCATAAAATTCAATGATTTTGAAATCATTTTCATTGCAAGACATTTCCAGTACTAAATCGTCATTTATACATGCAGTGCAGAAATTTCTTCAATTTGCGAATAATAATTCCGACTTTTTAAACGAAACATCGCAATGTTTCAGCATGATTCCACCGCTAAACGACAAAGTGCCGATAGAATACAAAAGAGCTCATCTAAACTAATAAAAAAAAGAACATCGAAATCGTGCATCAAGACTGTGTTGATCACATTCTTCATCAAAACTATATTGACTATATTATTCGATACACCTGATATTTATCCATCGGGAATTCATTTCTTGTGGTGTCTTAGTCAATATTGCGTACTACAAAGGCATCATAGATAGCTTATTGAAATTAATTAAAAGAATAAGGCCAAAACGAGAGAGCAACTTCTCTTTTACATCGATGTCATTCTTATATCCCTGTGTGTACAGTTTTGGTAGAAAAACCTGCCTGCCAATCACGCACCTACGGTACTTCCCTGTTTTAGCACCAGACTTTAGAAGACTTGCATCACTGGATGCTTGCGCCGCTTTATAGAATGATGTTACGTTATTATATTCCTCTCTTTCTGAATGTATTTAAATGCAGAGATAGCTTCAAGAAAAGCAAACAGTTCTGGGATTCGATTATAATATAGTCAGCCTTTGAAGTGTTGTGATTTGAGTAAGGATCTTGGTGTTTGGTTTGATAGTAAATTAAACTTTATTCTCCATGTTTTAAATGTCGTAGGGCAGTGTTTATCCTTGTTTGGTTTACACAGTAGAAATAAGTAACTCTTATCTATTTCTACAATGCGTACATTTGCAGTAAACTAGATTATTGTTCTATCGTACTCGTTGAAAAGAAATTTATTAAAACCTTATATTTACACACAGTTATATACATGATAACCTTTTGAAGCAGTTTGGTTATCTATCTCTGTGAGATCGTAGTATAATTTTTTAAATTATATTTGTTTATAAAACTTTAAGTGACCATATTTGTGACTCAAACTTAGCCCAATTTTCATTTTCTGTTCCCAGACTTAATTCTCGTTACAACTGAATTTAATATCTTCCTTTTTCCAGTACTCGTCATCATTCTCCATCTACAATTTTATCTATGTGTGTAGTGTAAAAACTTATTGTAAGAATACTGATATATTTAATATTAAGTTAGATACATTAAAATCAATTTGGTTTGTAAGTTTAAAAAATAATTTTTCTTTTTCCCTTTTTATTGATTTATTCTTATCAAATTATAAATATGTATAAAATATTTTACTTTATAATTAAGTTTACCTTTCAGTTTCTTGTTTTTTAATATACATATATTATTTGCTTTCTATTTCCCTTTTTTTGGTATCATTTGCTTTTTTCTATTAGCATTAGAATTATACTGTACTTGACAAATACAGTTGGGTAATAAATTATTATTATATTGTATAAAGGGCAAATAAGTATATCTGATGTACTTTGACCTATTGTAACAATTGCAATGTCCAGATTTGTATTTTTCCACGCTAGTGGTTGGTTATTTGTTGAAAACCAAATAAACATTATTCGTTTTTAAATTAGTACGGTTTCTTTTTTAACCATCTGGTTAAATGGTGTTGTTAATTTGCACAAATAATATTTATTGACTAAACTCGTTATCTAAAAATACTCATAACAATTACTTAAAATTTAAATATGCTAGAAATGTCTATTGCATATTATAAAATTTTGTACAAACCAATATTCATGTTTAATATAGCTGCTTTGAAAAAATCAGGAGCTTTTTACAGTCATTTTAACTATTAAAAAAAGTACATAACACGTTCGCGTGTTAAAGCACTCAATATCCATTTAAATTTTTTCATTATTTTTTTGCTCTTGAAATTGTTTATGAAATTGTGTTTAATAAATTAAAAGCAATTTCTATAATTATTAACATAAATTATAATATTTATGTTAATAATTATAGAAATTGTTTTTAATTTATTAAACATTAAGCATAAGCTTAAGGGTCTTTTATAAATCTTATCAAATTCTCAATACCTTAACACAATTCTTCTCTAAATCCATTTAAATGCAATACAACTCCTTGTTCATTCGATTAAAAACGAAACGTACTTTGTTGTTTATTCAGTGTCTGAATGTTAACGATCAATTAAGTTTATTGTTTGAATTGTTTCAGTTTATTTTATAACATATATTTTGCAGACAAAAACTCTGGCATGGGATTAGACAACACCCTCTTAGTTGTCGCACAAACAGGAATGTTCATTTATTGCGTATTCTCGATAATTGGTAGTTATTTCACAACATCGTATCATAATCCTGCCGGACTTTTAGCGGAAGTATTTTCCTTCGTTCAAACCTGTTTGCAAACGATATTTGTATTAGACGGATGGACCAAGCGTTGCCAAAACTCGGACCAAGTAAAACGTAAACCTGCAAGAGAGCTAATAACATTCCTGATTATAGCTAATATGTCTTTGTGGTCGATTAATTGCTTGGAGAAGAATCGAGCCGAATTTAGAACGAATCACTTATATTTCTATGGTCCATGGGCTTGGACTATCATAACCCATATATCTATGCCACTGGCCATATTCTATAGATTCCATTCGACTATTTGTTTATTCGAAATATGGAAATCAGCGTATAAAGTTAAATCGCAATATAATAATCACTTATATGATTTTATGTAAACTATTTTACATTTTGTAAATTTAACAGTTTGTTTGTTCTTTGTATATAAAAAGTATTATTTTTATTAAAATTATTATTACTATTACTTTGATAATTATAATTTTTATAATGAGTAATAAATGGAATAATTCTAATACTGGCTTTTATTTATTTATATTATCATATGATTTAATCATTAAGGTTGATATATAACCCCTTTCCACATTAACTTTTGTAATTCTGTATACGCAGTTCGACAACTAAGTTGTCATCATCAGCAGATAATGGCAAAGTGTCGCACCTGGTAAACCACGGCGAAAAATACCTGTAAGAAAACAAACTCCGTACGCGATTTATACCAAGATGTACACTCAGTACACAGTGTACATCTTGGTTCTCAGCGGTATAGATCGCGTACGGAGTTTGTTTTCGTATAGGTATTTTTCGCCGTGGTTTACCAGGTGCGATATTTTGCAATTATCTGCTGATGATGACAACTTAGTTGTCGAAATACGTATACAGAATTACAAAAGTTAATGTGCAAAGGGGTTATATATCAACCTTAGTGATTAAGTTAATCAACCACAGGCTCCATCAAATTCAACTTATCATATGATGTTCTTGTTAATATGCTCATATTTATAGAATGAGCAATACCATTTTGTTTGTTAAAGGTTAATTTTAATTTCTATTAAAATATTAAGTAAATCAAACATTCTATATGTAGTGTCAAAATAAAACAGTATTTGAAAACATTAAATTATAAAACGAACAATAACATAGGCCCGCAAAAAATACTTTTTAAAAATTATTTTAACTTTAGTCACTTTTTTTGTGTGTTTTCAGTGTTGTACTCCAAAACGAAAAGCGTTTTTTCTATCATGTAAGATTTTCTCACAAAAAACAGATGTATTTTAGGAATAGTAAGCCAAATACAAATAATTATGGAATATCTATTTTACTTTACATAAAAACAACACCAAATTAGTAAAACCGAATGATCTTTAACAGTCCTTATAGTATCGTTTTCGCTTCCCATCAAAAAGAAGCACAAACGAAGTTCTCGTTTGGTGCTACTTCTGCTGCAGAATCTATATCCCTGTTGAAGTTGGTCTTGATTGGGACTCTTTTAGCCTCAACATGATCTTAGCTCTTCATCACCGGCTTTTACAATATAGCCTCCGATATTCTAAATCACCTAACTGATCGTATCTCTCAGTCGACCATCGGATCCACCTCCTCTACTGCGTTGACCCTTGCAGCTTTATATATATTTGTCTGTAACTGATCGTCGCCCAGTCACTTTCCTGCTTATGTTACAATGGAAGGTTCTCACATTACAGTTGTAGAACCCCTCACATTTTCCTTTCCTACTTTACGATTTTATTCTGTATCTTTTCCACACTGTTTCCACAAGCAGCACGAAAAATAACAGTCCGTGCAATCAGAGCCTCGCTTGACCGACTAATGCTGAACATAAGGGATTGGATCTTATGCTTCCTATTGAATATTTACGCAATTCCCTGTCGCGACGCACATTTCAGCTTTCTTGGGAGTACTCACACCCTATCTGAGGAATAATTCGCGTATAACAAATGTCACTTATCTAACCTGTGTTATATACATATGCAATTCGAGCAATATTTCAAATTCGAATAGTTTATTACAATTTAGTAGTTTACAATTTAGATAAACGAACAATGGTTTATTAATAAAAAAATAATCTCAATAACAGTGAATTTTTAAATGTTAGGTTAGAGTAAACTATATCCTTTTCTTTACTACAAAAATAAGCAAATGCAGTTTTAATAGTACGATTATATTCAGTGCGTAATAATAAGAGCAATAATTTTATTCTGTAAAACATCCAAAATAAATATGGCTTTGCAATGAGATAAAAAAAGGAACGCGATCACAGATCTAATTATTCTCTTTTGAATCCTAAAGACTTTTATAGCGCTAGGAGCGGTAACACAAAGTCGCTTAAAATATTAGGTGGTTTTAAGTTGAATGAATTCATGTTGAAATAAAAACGTAATGAAACTTTTATCTTTGTCTTTTATATTAAACTAAAACTAATATTATTTATATTGTAATATTTTAATACACAATTCATATGCTTTTACATTAATTATTGTACTTGATAATGGAAACTGTTGTAGTTAAAAAAGAGAAATAAAATGAATATAACAAATATTCAATGCCATACTAGGACTGCGTTATGTTCCTTCACAGTGGAAAGGACCAAAAGCTTTCGAAAGTTATTACTGAAACGAATTTTGCTTCTCTTGGAAAGTAGAAGCATGCCAAATCACCAATTCAGATTTAGAACATGACATGGTACAATAGAGTAAATCCATAGAATATTAGTAAAAAGTAAGTAATATTCTGGAAGAAAAAATATTGCACTACATCCTTTTTGGACATTACTCAAACGTTATATAGGGTATAGAATAAAGTGCTAAAGCACAAGCTCGAGAGAACTCCACCATATCATTATTACGATCTGTTCTGATCCAGTATATTTCAGTAATTTCAGTAAAACAGAAATATGAATACACCTCACTTCAGCCTATGAACGCCCGTGTACCTCAAGAAAGTGTTGTAGGTTTTCTATCACATTTCCATGTACGAGGTTTGTTCAAAAGAAAAGGTGAATTTTTTTGAAAAGTATTTATTTATTCATCAATATCCATTTTGTCCCCTTCAAAGTAATCCCCCTCAGATATAATGCACTTATGCCAGCGCTTCTTCCAATCCTCAAAGCACTTCTGAAATGCGCTTTTCGGTATGGCCATCAGCTCGTTCTTCGATTCTGACTTTATATCATAAATTGTGGCAAAACGCGTTCCTTTCATTGGTCTCTTCAGTTTTGGGAATAGGAAAATGTCGCAGGGAACCAAATCTGGTGAATAAGGTTGAGGCATGATTATGGTGTTGTTTTTGGCCAAAAAATCACGAACAAGCATTGATGTGTAAGCTGGTACATATCGTGATGCAGAATTCATGATTTTTTTCCACAATTCCGATCGTTTGAGCCGTATTGCTTCACGCAAACGGTGCATAACTTCCTTGTAGTATTCCTTACTAACCGTACGACCTGTTGGCAAGAACTCATGATGCACCACGCCATTGTAATCGAAGAAAATAGTGAGCAAAACCTTCACATTTGATCGAACTTGGCGTGCATTCCTTATAAACACTTTTTTGAGACAAAGTGGACTCGCCGAATGCCACAGTCAACATTTCAAGTGCCTTGGAGCACTTTATTCCATTTTTAAAGCAAAATTTAATACATATTCTTTGATCCATTTTTTTCAAAAGTCAAAAATCGAAGAACGCACACAAACGTGACTAAGCTTTTCAGTTGTCAACAACAAACTACTAATCCAAATTGGCTGATAATGCCAACATATGACTAACATAAAAATACCAACATAAAAAAAAAAATGCGATAATCGAATATACACAGCGCGCGAAAATTTAAAATTCACCTTTCCTTTTGAACAAACCTCGTATATATCTATACATCGAACTTATCAACTACAAATACAGCACATCTGGTGATGATACTGCTGGACTTTCGCTCCACAAAAATTTGGAGATTACTACGAAAAATCTACAGCAAAACGTAGATAAAATTCAAGGCTTGTTAGTGAAACGGAGAATGGCACAGTGCAACAAAATACATGCGTGATACTATCAAAACCGTTACATGCCCTTCAGTCTCATTAAGTGGTATACAACGGGCGCAGTTATCAGATATAATATCTCCAGGCATACACTTGGACAGAAAAAGGCTTGAAAAGAAGATAATTTCGTAAAAAGAACAAGCAATTAGTGTTAATGTTCAGGCAACTACGCTGGCTAATAGATAGTGTGTCTAAATACACAATTAAAAATAAATTACTTATACATAAAGCAATACCTATGCACGTATGGAATTGATTTATGGAATAGCGGTAAAAATTAAAACAGTCAAACAAGCAATAATTGACGCATTCTGGTATATGCCAAATTTTGTAATAGAGATCTATTGGTTCCATCGGTGCAAGACGAAATAAAACGGTTAAGTGAAAAATATAGAGAAAGAGTGCCTTCAAATGTGTTGACAGCCAAACTACTAGATTAGGGGTTTTACCATTAGAGGCTACGTTTATATTAGGGAGTAACAAAGGAGGACGCATAAGTTTTATTAACAACTACATATTCAAATAGATTTTCAAATAACAATATAATACAATACAATAAAAACTTGCACCGAATCAGTTTTATCAGTGCTTTCATCCAAAGTGATTGAAAAATAAACATCTTCATTTTTTATAATTGTGCGAAGTTACTCCGTTAAATTATGCGCTAATTCGTGCTGCTGATTTACAATAGCTTTTCTTGAAAGAGACAACTGTTTATATTTTTCAACTTTTTCCGGATCTAATGTACCCATTGCTTCAACAACACATTCTTTAATTATTTCGACGTCACTAAATGGTTTGATTCTTTTTCCAAGTATATGTATGTGCTATTAAGCTCTAAAGATGTCTGTTCTGGATGCAGTCCCTTTTTCGATTTTCCAAGTGCGGCTTGTCGAGATTTTCTAAATTGTAATATTTATGTTCTTCATGAATCAAATAGTGTTTATTTCGCATTCGCTTTTTTCAGAATAGTTAAAACTGTATTGCACGACAAACACATCATTTTATGTTTCACAGAAGTAAAGAAATATTCCAACTTCCATTCTGTCGCAAATGTTCCATTTTCTTCATTTAATTTTCTTCTTTTACGATATGACATGATGGATAAGACAAATTAACCACAATAACCGGTAAGTTACGTGCTCGATATGAAAAAAAATAACTTAGCGTTATGTTTACACGAATAAATAATAAACAAAAATATTAAACTGATTAAATTAGATGGGTTTTAATAACTGATTAAATTAAATAAATGAATTGTCCTTGTGATTAATTTCTATTTTGCTAGTGATTTTTAATGTTTTAATCGTGACACTCGTATTTTTATTTGACATATTTGTAAGTATGTATTTTCATATTTTTCTTCGCAATTGTAACCATATATTTTCCTCTTTTTGTATCAATTTGTGTAAGCTGTACTTATTGTTAAGAAATAAACGTTAATAATAATGGTTTTTTTATAACATAAAATCATAGAAAATGCGGGGATTTTCGGAGGACAATTTTGAGGACTTAAGTCGAATGTTGCGGGCATCCTGTAAATATACGTTGATCGCACTGATCGGTAGGCTTATTCCGATCGGATCGACTAAGGGTGCGTTTATTTCTGGATTCCTGCACATCATCGCAATCTGGACTAGGTATTACTATTATTGAACAGCGCGCTTAGAGCTAAGCTATAAGTACCGTAGTAAACAAACCCTAAGAAAAGCAGACTCAACTCGGCACATGTAGGTAGGAAATGCAGTTAGAGATAAATATTGCCGACGTAAATTGTTGAGGTGCAGAAGCAAAACATGCCAATTAAGAAAGTGACATTTCTGCTATTACTACCTATCTAGCTATTATTACTCTAATTCACACCATTAAAGGAATAGAAGGCCACACAAAAAACTCACTGAGACTGCACGTGGCCTCAGGGTCACCCTTTTCCCATCTCTATACTAAATAGTGAAAGTAAAGTGCGTCGCCTTAAAGGATTGAAGCCAACAGACCTGGTCAGTAAATTTTAAATTTAGTATTAAACAAACACACCTGCTCGGTATATGTGCTAATATAAGCTTATGATACAGACGCTCCACAGTGGTGAAAACTCTTTCAGCTCATGTTTGTCATATCAATTACTAAATTCTTTTAAAGCAGGCATGTACATCCTACAGCCCACGAGTAATATACTAGGTGATACCCTATTTTCTTTTCTTATATGTATTTAATACATTTCCATTCCTTCTTCCGTGTTGTACATCTTATTCGTTCTATTTTGTCTTGCCACACAATTTGCTATTCCTTAGTTTTTCTGATCTACTCTCAAGACTTTCCTCACTGATTTTTTTATAAACGTCTACATTTTTCTTGATACTAAGCATTTTGATTTTTGTATAGTCTCGTATTGGTTAGTTTTTACATTATCCAATCTATCTATATCTTCTGCGAACTTCCCTTCATGCTCTAATCGAGGCTTTGCATCCGTCGAATAGTTTCATACAAATCAATAAAGCAAACTTTTAATGTTTGTCTCCGTTACTAGACCTACTGATACTGAACTGTTATCTAACTCAAGAATCCAGTACAAAACAATAGCAAAAGATATTTATGTGGACCTACAGTGTTTTCAGTTTCGTATCATGTCATATTTCAATACACTTTCAAAATAATTTATAGGGACACCTAATGTAAGAAATTATTAATTTTCACTAATGTATTATTTTTATTTCAAAAAATAATACATTTTTCTTTAGTGTCCTTTCTGTACCTAATTTTACTTATTATGATTTCGTCATTTTTATGATAAATTTCTCATATTGATAAAACCTGGGCATTTAAAAATAATTATACCAACAATCTCATTTCAGTGTTTTTCGTAATACCGAAATATAATTTCACAGCTGCATTATTATCTGATTTATTTAAGTTCTTGTAATATTGCATTACAGATACTCATTAATGTGAAACCCACTGTAATTTTCTAATAGCTTAGAGGTACGAGACAACTAAACAGATGCAGTTATATCCGGAGACATTACGATAAGGATAGGAGAGAGACCAACCACAGACAAGCATCCGGTAATTGTTGTGGAAGAACACTTCAATTTTCAGAAGATTATAGTGGTCATGAAATTTTATTTCTCAATTTCAACAAACAGTTTTTGATTATATCTAGCACGTGGATCAGCATACGTAACAAGTTTCCAGAGTTATCGAAATTTATAAAGTACATAATATCTGGTTGTTTTAGGTATTATTATCGCACTTTCAAGAATAGCGATGTACATTTCTTAAAATCCTTCATTCTAATATAGTATTAAATATTTTTCCATTTATATGAATATTAAATTTCGGATTTTAATATTAATAATAAATGGCTTAAGAGTTACTACAGAAATTAAATTATTATAAATCAATATTTTACTGTGCTTCTGTCTTTGCAAGTCCTTTACATTTCATATTTAATCTTTCCTTGCAGACCTGTGCTTTTCCTGAGGCATGGAAGATCGCAAGAATTTGTCCTGTTCTTAAGAAGGGAATGGCTAGCGACATCAAAAACTATCGCCCTATTGCTATTCTTTCTGTCTTTGCCAAGATTTTCGAATCCCTGCTTCACAGGCGCATATCATTTGCTACTAAATCATTAATCTCTCCATATCAGCATGGATTTATGGCACGACGGTCTACAGCTACTAACCTCTGCATGATTTCTCAGGCCATTGCTGAGGCGTTGGATGAGGGTGGACAGTTGGATGTTGTATGTACAGATTTTTGTAAAACTTTTGATACTGTGGATCATACCATTTTGTTACACAAGTTGGATTCTTTTGGTTTTGATGATGCTTTGCTAAGATTTTTCAGTTCGTACTTAACTAATCGGTATAACTATGTTTACTACAACTGTTTCAAATCCAAATATTATGTGTCAACTTCTGGTGTGCCGCAGGGTTCGAATCTTGGGCCACTTTTGTTTGTGATTTTCATTAATGATCTTATTGCTACGATTGAATACCCAGTACTAGCTTATACCGATGATTTAAAAATTTACCACAGAATTGCCTCAATTGATGATGTTCAAGTTTTGCTCTGTCTGGTGTACCAACAATAATCTGTCCTTAAATATTGAAAAATGTTATTCAGTCTCTTATACGCGAAAATTGAATAGGATTGAGTACCTATATCATATTGATAACGTGTTAGTTTCGTATGTGGATTCTATGAGGGATTTGGGTGTTGTTTTCGATTGCGGGCTGTCCTTTTCTGACCATGTTTCGGTTATGCTTACGAATGCACACCAGGTTCTTGGCCTTATCATGTGGACTTGCAGGGGCTTTACAAACACGAGATGCATATCCTCTTTATTTCGTGCGTTAGTGCGTAGTAAGCTGGAATATGCTGCAGTGGTGTGGTACCTTATTTACGATAGTCAAATTGATGCCGTAGAACGAGTGCAGAGAAAGTTTTTGAAATACTTATCATTCAAAGAAAATGTTTTTTTTTTGGAACACGACACTGACTGTGGCGAACTTCTACTTAGCCATGGCTTTGAGTCCTTGGCAGAACGGAGGCGGAATGTCAGTGCTACGTTTGTGTCTGGCTTGATTTCGGGGAAAATTGATGCGCCAGAGCTGTTGGCTGGCGTAGCTTTTGCGGTGATCCTTTGGCAATGGGAACGCCAAGAACCAACATTCTGTTTAGGGCTCCACTTACGCACGCGACTAGGAATTTCAACCAACTGCATCGTCGCGGTGTTTGATTGGATCTAATTTGATTTATTTATTTATTTAACGTACCCTTTGTATATATATGGGTATACATGTGTTTACATTATTTCTCATTTTCTTCACCTTTTTATTGCTTTTCCTTCTTTGTTTCGTTTCCCCTCATGTTCTCTTAATTTAATTTTTTTATTATAAAAAGTTAATAAAAATAAATATATTCCTATCCTTTGAGTGTTCTATATTGCATAATCCGCAAATTTGCAACAATTTTGTAAATGTAATTAAATATTTATAAAGCTATTTAAATAACAATGTTATTTGAATAAAAATTAAATCATAGTAGCAATGAATTCATACGCATCAGAAAGATATGAATTCAAATAATCTAAAATAAACTCAGAAGTTTCCAATAACGCCAATCGACTTTAACGTTTGCATTTAACTTAATAACGAATTACCTGAGAGATAAACTGAAGTGGACACTAGATGTCGTACGCTGCAGGAAGGACCATTACGTGAACTGCAATCAGCCGACGGCCATGTAACAAAAAAGATATACAAAGAATGTGTCTGTTGAAAATTTAGTTAAGTTGTCACTTTTATGGCAAGAAGAAATGAAATTTATGTCGACATTCTTGGAAAATCGCATATACATTTTTCATTTTGCTTTATCTGTAATTACGTATTCGGATGTAATCAAAAATGTAAATAAAAGGAAAAGTATTAAAGCTTTCTTTATTAAGAACTTTAAAAATTATTAAATGCATCTTTTAATAAAACGTTTTTCAACCTAATTACTAATTTTTCGGAAACGTATATAAAAATTAATATTTAAGTGAAATTTAATATTAAAAGAAGTATAAGCATATTCCATTGAGGGTAAGATTACATCACTGAAATTGTTTATTTCTTATTTGACTTTGCTTATAAGCTAGGTACAAGCACAAAACAAAGAGAGATGAGTTATGGTCGGGTTTACTCGATTATTGTACGTAGGTTGCTTAAGTTTTGTTGTTTAACTATTTCCCGTAAGGTGGCGCTGTTAGAAATATTTTTGTAGTATTCTCTGATATCTTTTACTCCGAATAGTATTTACAGATTGCAAGCATATGTTGCTGTCTCTTTTTGGTAATTTTTTAAACAAAGTGAGTGTTATGAAAACGGAATTAAAGCGCGAAAATTTTCGAGCCATGATTTTCTACGATTTTAAAGACGATCTCACTCGACAAGAGTGTTTGCAGAAAATCAAGCGATTGTTTGGCCATGAAGCACAGTCCTTGGTGAGTGTTGAATAGTGCCATATATTCCTCCAAAAAACATCGACGCCGTGTACAACATGATAAAGACAGACAACTTCTGCACATCCGGATATTCGAGCATCATTGGTCATAGGTATGATCTAAATTAGAATTATCCTGCATCATCATCTTGCCGACAGAAAGCTTGCGCTCAATGAATGCTTAAAAAATTCAACCGAGGTCGAGCAAAATCGGTGTACAACATCGTTACAGATGACGAAAAAATTTAATTTATTGTTATGATCCAGAAAGCAAGCGACAATCGGCTCAATGGGTCTACGAAGACGAGGAGAAATCCACGAAAGTTAGACGCCGATGAAGCTCTGGCAAAGAAAAGTTTTAGCAAAGACTTCAACTATTTTGTTTGGATCCGTTAGCTAACTCTCAAGTTACCGGGATTTTATGAGTTTGCCTTCTTCTATCCAATGAATGGCGATTTATTGGAAAATCTTAGGGTTTTTAGGAGTTTCTCACTCAAGACGAGACAGATATATTTCATAAGAATTATCGTTTTCCATTTCTTGTGATAAAATTCCTTCAGTTCAATTAAGTTGATTAGAATAGAACTATACCAGAAAGGGAATCCACGTGACGAAGTAGAACATTTTGGCACATACTTTTCAACAATGGAAAATATTGTTGTGTGGAATGAAGAAATGGCAAGTTTCACTTCGGGACACTTTTCCAAATAGAACCAATCCACCTTGTCGAGTTCAGCTCATAACTCCGACAGATTACCTCTTCTAGTTTTTAACAGTATGCCTGTGTAAAGTCATATTAATATTTAAAGCGGAATAGATATATCCTTAGCAATCAACAAAAATTAGGAATGTTCGACAATGATTGAGCAATTAAGTTGAAACAGTTGTAATACACTCATGAAGCTTTATAAAATTTTAAACCATTTACGTTGTCGTATTAAATTTAGGGCAATTAAAGTCTCCACAAATTATAGATTTCTTATCAATGTAATTTAACGTCAAATTTTCCTAATCGTAGTTCCTAATTCTCGTTACATATATTAGTTGAAATATACAACACAATAAAGTAAACAGTATGTAAAGTCGACAAGTATGACGTATCACATGGAACTACAGGCACATCGGATGAAGCTGCTATTAGTACACCGTCACCAGTCGAACCCCCGCGGCGTCGAAGTCTCTATCACCTCTGAAGATAGTATAGGAAGCATCGAATAGTACAGTATCGTTAATATCCGGTGAGAGCCATGTCTAAAGAAGTAAAATAACCTTCTCAGAATAATGAAACAAAAAATTAAATAGAAATTATGAAAAATTACTAAAAAAAATAGTCGAAATAATGACCCAGGAATTCACACAGGAAAATATATATTATAAATTCCAATAAACAAATTTATTTTTTATATAATTCCAACTACTGTGCCAAAGACTGCTTATTACTCTTGAAACCTGGAGGCATTCATATGTAAAAATGCGTCTTCATGCAATGGTGTCATACAATCGAAAAAGTAAAAATTTTGTCTCCTGGTAAAGTTGTAAAATATTTGATAGTTTTATTACAGAATGTCGTGCAGTCAATATCAAATATTATTGAACAGTATTACGTGGCAAAATTAAACAAGCAATCAGAAAGAAAAGGGAGGGCGGATAAGATTCCGTTTCTTTTCTTTAAGACAATACTCGTCCTCACATTGCTGTATATGCATTTGAAAATATATGCAGACTTCACCGAATCCGCATTTTACATTCAGCATACAGTTTAAATCTTATCTCTCTAATTCCTATTTGTTAGGGCTATTCAAAAAATATTTAGGGGAGAAAAGATTCCGCCTAAATAATAAAATTATAGAAACTGTTTAGAAGTTAATACAACACCAATCCAAAAGCTTTATTCAGAGTATCAGAAACCCTCCAGATCGATGACGCAAATTATATCTACATAGAAAGACTATTCTGGAAAAGTGTATAGTTTTTTTTTATTATAACATTGTAATAACATTCTTTCTGGAAATAAAATTCTCATTAAATTCGAGTACCTCCCATACTATCGCAAAACTAAAATTTTTTACAATTTATTGTAACAGAATAGTTTTACGAGACAATTAAGAAACTTTTCAGCCAATATATTAATGAAACTAATATGTCGCTAATTGAATCTGAAACCTGTTTATTGGCAAACAATGATACGATAGCAGTTTAATACGTAAAAGCTCCTAAATACAGGCCATAAAAGTTTTAATGCAATCCAAATACATAAGTGTTTCGTATTTTCGGTTAATTCGACGAGTATGTTCAGTGCTTTCTATGTAACGCTGCAATACTGGATATCTGTGTGTTTTTAATAATCTTCTACTATTTTTTTCTTGCGTTATTTAGGATTACGTTAAATGAAATCCAATACTAGACGCGTATCGATAGTAATATCGATTTTATTTTTCAGACTCCAAGCAAAAGCGCTTAACGTATGCCATATACATATGTTTAGTATTACATATCATCAGATGCATTGAGAAGAGTTGTACATCGAAGCGCTACAAAATACGGTTGTGCTGTTTAACTAAAAGGTTTTCGTCATTACAGACTGGATGAAATATAATATATAAATCCATTCATGTTAGACAAATTATATCATAAGGCAACTTTCATCTTACTACTAGTTAAAAACACTACACGGGTTAAAGGTAGAGAAATTTTTTTCAAGGACATGCAGTTATCACAATTGTACAGGTATTTACTTATGTATTACGTATTTAAACTGAAATTATTTTCATTTCTTGCATTATCTGAACTTATTAAATAATCTATACAAAGTACTTTTGAAATGTTTTGGTACTAAAATGTGATATTCCAAACTGCACATTAAACGAAAAGCATCTTTACGACGCAACATCTGACCTTAATGGATACTCCTATAATCTAGTAATGTCTTGGTTTTAATTAATTTTATATTAACATGATCATAAATTTCCTTACCATTCTCTTACACACTAGAGTGCAGTAAACACCAACATCGGCTTCCAGTCACATTTTCTTACATTCGTTACCCTTTCCTATTCTTATAATAATATTTGTGTAGGCGTAAAATATTATTACGTATAAGTATATCGCTTTATTAATTCTGCCTTTTCTTATAATTGCTGCTACTACAGAGTGAGGCGCAGAAACTTTTATTGAATTACTACATTGCATATTGCTAACAGACAAAGTTTATCTTTTACTAATAAAAAAACATAATTTGGAGTTTTAAACCATGTAGTTTTAACCAAAAATATCTTAAGATCTACCGTTCTCTATGCATCCACGCGGTCGATTTTTTCAAGTGGAATTCGGGCTATTTCTTACCGAATAAAATTCTTCAGCTGAAGAAGGCTTGTGGGGGGATGTTTAAAAATTTATGCTTTGAGGTATTCCCCTAAAAAAATAGTAGGCCACTACATGAGATGTCACCTTGAATCGAAATAAACCGTTCGAGGATTGCTCCCAAATTGTCAACGAAACTCGGACTGCGCGGACGTGATGGTGCCACGTCCTACAATTTTCACTAATTTTAATTTTTATTCTAATTAATATAAAGATACAATTATTACACGATGTTAGGACAGAAATATACTCATCAAATGTAGCAGTAATACAACTATCATTGTTACCAATACTGGTAAATTTGCTGTGTATATTGGTCTGAAAATATTACCTGATAGAATACCAGATGATCCGATAGGTTCGTGTATACATCCCGATATTTCACATAGTATTGTACCTCAATTAGAAAATCTTTTAATATTTTAAATAGCTCAGCTCAAATTTAATTTTCTATCAGAATCTCTTATGTTAAACTTGGTCAAACTCTTGCCCTTTAGAAAAAAACGCCCTGAACAATATTGTATCTTTTCCAAATCCTCATTTATTTGTTTGATCACTCGATGTATTTGTTCTTGTTTTAATATTTGTAATGATTTTTTAGTGAGATTTATTTATATGAATGCGTGATTGCACAATGAATAACCATGAAAACTTATGATTATAAATTTAACTTAATGAAAAAGGATTGTACAAAAAAGTCGAAAACTCTTTTAGCGATATTGTTCCAAAATGCAGTACTGCGAAAAGCTAGTATAGTAAATTCCGTCAATGACGAAATCTCTACAGTGCTTCTCGAGGAAATTGGGCACGGTTATATATCTGACTGAGCTGACCAGCGCCTCACAGTCAATGTGATGTATTATTCGTACCTCATCTGTTACTCAGGAAGGCGAGGCCCTCCTATTCGAAGGGTTTTTATGCATTCACTTTTTTATTTTTATTTTACTTAATATGATTTATTGGTGATAGTGTCTTGTAAATTTCTAGAAACATTTTGAAATTCATACTTAAATCATTCGTAAAATTAATCTCGAGATTTTGTATTTTGAGAAATTCCCAAGTAATCTTTTCGCCATCGGATTATACATGCAGTTGCTACTGTCTCCTCGTATTATTGTTTATTAGTTACTGAAGTGGTGGTAAATTTTGTTTACTTACTTTAGTATTTTGTAATGTAAAAATAATTCTTTCAAAACATTCAAACAAGAGTGTGCGCACTTTCCATAAGTAACGGTTTCTACTCGTATTTACAAAAAGTGAACTTATTAGCTAGTAAGCTGTTTGTGTAAATAAATATTTATTTAATAAACATAGCCGTCTTAAACTAAATTAGATCATTTGTGATTCTTCAAGAAAAAAATAACAAAAAGCAATTAACTAATATGAGTGATATTTACTCAGTACACGAAATCAAACAATCATTCGGTACATCTTTAAGCAAGTTGGCGACGAAACAATCTTCTACAAAGACTAATGGAGGAAGTGCAGCTGCCACTACTGCTTAAAAGTGGTTTTCCAATTTGAAAAAAGCATTTATTACAAGAACTTTGATAAAATATTTTTCTGAAAATATGTTTTTTCTTTCGCGTCTTCATGTAAATTATGAAACGTTTACTGAAATTCAAATATCGGACTAAACAAAAAATAAAACCTTCAGGGAAGTGTGTTAAATATAATTAACAAGTTTCTTAGTCTTTTCTTTCGTTAAAATGACACCATTAATATCAAATGATAGTAATCACAGTTTTAATGATGGCATCCCCAGAAAAATCATTTTCGATCCCATAAGCTATATATATTTTATACTCGTGTATGTTAATTCATTCGTGTCTTTGTAAATGCTTAAAAGATAAACATAAGACGCGATTTTTATATTTAAAGTAATGTATTTGTGTTTAAAAGCACTTCCCGAGAACATTTTTAACCCATTAACTTCCACTAAATTACTAAATTAATTTATGGAAGGAAATATATCAACCGAACTGGACTGATTAACCTTTCACTTAATTAATAATGACGTGAAGATTTCCCTATGTTCATTTATTTCAGCAAATTAATACTGAAACTTCATCATGTGTACTCTGTCTGGATGACTTGGCGCTTTCATGTTCAATCCATATTTGCTCTTCATACAAATCTCTGCATTCACATTCAACGCCGCAGAATTTTAAATATTCCGAGCAGCCAACAACTGACACGTAAGTTTTGTTTGAATCTCGAATTATTTTCTTTTGATATTTTTTAAATCCATATTTGTATGTCCTTCCTTCTGATGTTCTTAAAATATCATCGTTTTTTAAATAAATAAATAAGTTTATTTTCATGTAGAACTCCCTAATGAATTAAATTATAATAATACCAATCGAGCGAATAGCAATAATTAAAAATTGCCATGAATTTCTGAATAAATTTTTTAACTACAAAAAGAAATAAAAAAGAATAGATAATGCAAAAGTTTAGAAAATATTGATATCAAACTGTTTTTTCTTTTATACATTCAATAATACACATGACAATGTATTGTACTTATTAACATTATCAATCTACGAAAGCAATCGATAAAATATCGACATCGCGAAAAGGCAAAAAACGAAAGAACGATCAGAAAAATTTCATAGCGGTTCAACACAAGAAAAACTCAGGCCTCAGATATTATTAAAAATCGGGAAAATTTGGTAAAAAGAAAAAGGTATTCCAATGTTAATGTTGGTCAAAAAAGGGGCTTTTTAATATGCGATGGTTCAACAACATATCATTTATACTCGTACTATGAATAATTTAGCACCATTTGTTTATTTTTGTGCAAATCTGTAGTACATTTTCTAACTTTAACCCCTTTTCCATCGCATACATATTGCGGAAAAGAAATTCTTTAAAAAATTTCTGCTCTGCGCCTGAGTCTCGAACCCGCAATCTCATGCTAACAGGGCATGTATCTTCACCCTTAGATCACGAAGAACGTGAAATTCGAGTCTTCTAAAGTGCCATAAATTACATTATAGAACCACCGCCATCTGGATTTTGCCTGAATCGTAGTTTGATCAAAATCTATATTGAATCAAACAGGCGTTGATTGTAAAATATGAAAAAATAATAAGTAAAAGTGGTACTTTCGGTTAGACTTTTGAAAACATTTGTATACAAAAGCAATTAGAAGTGAATTAAAGTAAAGCACATAAAAAGATTCGCAACTCTAACCGAAAAGTATCACTCTTACTCATACTGAATAGCCGTTGGTTGTTGATACAGCTGAAATTATAAAATTTAATTAAATTTGTAAAGAGTATAAAAATGTTTAAAAGTCAGTTGAAGGAAACTTTTGTATAAAGTAGAATCGGAAGAAATTATTTTACTCCTAAGAAAATATAATATTTTTTAAAAACCTCTAAAATTATATATATATATACTAAGTAAATTTTTGAACGATACAACAGAGTTTAAAAGTTACTTTTAAACAACATTCGTATCAAAAATTTTTCAAAACTCGCAACAGAAGAATAGATTATTATGAACGTTATAGAAAATATGATTTTCATAATGAACAAAGGTGTTACTTCCAATGAACTAATTTTGCTCAAATTCTTTTCAGCTCTTACGATCCACACACACATATAAACACATCAACCAAAGTACGGTTCAGACAAGATCCAAATGGGGTTGCTAATTTGCCCTCTGTTCCAGAAGTTGTGTTAGATGGACGTTGCAGTATTGAAGCTTGCTTAATTCTCTAAATGGTTCTTTTCTGTTTGTAGCGTTTCCCTTCTACGTTTTTAAAGGCCTCTTTATTGCTTTATAGCCATAACCGTTTTTTTTTAGTATTTTTTTGACATGTCGTTTCTTTCAACGAAGAAGAATGTAGAGATTCTTTATACATATTATGAAAACTTATTCCCTTGGTATTAGCAAAATGATCTTCGTCAATCCATGACGAATTCATGTCCTGTTAAGCATACCATTAAGCCAATAATAACAGTCTATTATTCACTTTAAAGTCAGTACCTACAAATATTTAATGCAAATACATAAAAGTGAATCCAATCATAAATAAGCTAGAACATGCTTTACTTTCAACTGCACGTTCTCTAGTTGCAGTGGAAGAGAACACAAGCATTTACTAGAATGTTATACAGACTTTAAATTTAGCAAAACATGTACATTCAATACACTGAAAATGATCAGCAAGCATATAAGTTTCAACAATATTTTTACAAAGACAAAGCGTTTCTTTTGATTAATGATCCTGTCGAAGTGTCAAATTATCAATCTAAATTTGTTTCCATCGTAATTTTCATTTATTTCTTTAAGGAAAACTTCCAAGTAAGTTTGGAAACAAGACTATTTATCAAATTTTTGAAAAACTAGACTGGTGAATGAATACTGCGGATCGCTTTCATGCAAACCCAAATACATTCAATTCGGTCAGGTAATATAGAATACACAGCAATTTGAATTAGCTACAAGAATCCATTTTAAAGGACATTTTTAGCGAAATCTTCGAATTTTCTTCTTTAGGCATGCGATCGCCTCCCCAGTGAACAAATCCGATATTCGATATTATTTGTTTGCATAACATTATCTAATAAATCACAGCATGCTTCTGTAAGCAAATACTGTGTATACTTAGTTATTTCATGTTTGCTTATTAGTTGTAAATAGCTATAAGTTATGTTTATATTTGTTCGTTTTCTTATTATATTTAATTCCACTGCATGATTACTAATAACGATTGCTATAATCTTAAAAATTACAAAAAATATTAGTAACAATTTTGAAAATAAATAATATAGATAATAGAACATAAATTAGGAATCATTTTAGATTTAAATTTTTTCGTACAAACAAAATACATATAGCTTTAAATTTTTATTTAAAAATAGAAGTGATTCTTAAAATAGCGAACAATAACAACCACAAGTACAGTGAACGTTTTAACTCGTTATCGTATATTATATTATAATTTTTGTAAATACACTCTACACGTACTGACCGTCCTACATAATGCGCTTTTAGGGGTAGGACATAAATTAATTTGCTGATTGTACATGGTAAGCCACCAAGGATGAATTAACCGATGATAAGCGAATTTCACGACTTCCATTAAGAGCTGAGCTGATTTCAGTACCGAAATGTAAACCAACTTACCTTGCTTTTTTTTCTTCGTTTAAACTTTAGCTTAAATTAATTCATGAATTTCAACTTTATTAAATGTTATGACGTAACTGCTCCGTGTGTAATACTACTATTTGCATTTTCATATAATTTCGTACAATATGGCTTTTTAGCATTACAATAGAGTCTCATAACCTGTCTCTTTTAGAGACAGTCATTATCTAAATTTTGACGGTGAAGGAAATTAATATTTTTAAAATACTGGGAAAACATAAATAAATAGAATTTAGATTTTACTATTGAACTGAAGACGTGTTCACAAATCAAAATTTTGATTGTTTCTATATATAAAAGAATTCATATTATAGAATTAAAAAGGTTTTGAAGGACGAAAACAACTTTGAATTCATTATATACTAAGTACACACACTTATAATGTAAACTGCCTATTAGAGCAATCTTCATCATTTTCAGAATGCATTGCATGGATGTTCACCTTATCTAACTTATGTTCGATTACTCAATATATTTCTACTACCCTGGATCATAGTGAGCAGCAGTGATTTCTCTAAAGCCTTTAGTGATTTATTGATAGCTCATCTAAAACTTATCTCATCTTTCTGTCAGTAGTTGTAGAAAACTACAATGTAGTACACTGCCATATCTAGCCATATCTAACACCTAGATGTAATTTAGCATCACTAGTTATCTATAATGTATATTATGTTACATTACCAATTTTATTTCCAGTAAACAACTTATTTTTGCCGATAATTTAAAATGCACAGTAGTGAGTCCCATGTTGGGGTTGTGATGCACTTCAGACGGACCTTTTATAACAGTTATAACATTTCGTTAAGTATTAGTAAATGAAAATTATTAGCCTTTACTAAGAAGACAGTCTTGAATTTTATTTAAATGTGAATTAATGTCTATACATTGAATCGAGTTAAGAAAATTAAGGATTTCGATAAACTTTTGATACCGAGTCGAAGTTTATGAATCTTTGCTAATTTAAGAATTGATTGTCCTCAACTGCAGATATTTTATAAATATAAGAGAATAAACAAATTTACCTCTGTCAAATTAGGACGTTACAGTGAGAGTTTCCAGGTTTCTGGTTTTTCAATCGAATGGCAAATATTCAGAGAGAAACATATCAATCTGGGCATTTACAACG
Source organism: Dermolepida albohirtum (assembly GCA_031893035.1). Taxonomy (NCBI): domain Eukaryota; kingdom Metazoa; phylum Arthropoda; class Insecta; order Coleoptera; family Scarabaeidae; genus Dermolepida; species Dermolepida albohirtum. Next base: position 332,190 of record JAVIWB010002882.1, on the reverse strand, counting down.
ACGGAATCTGCCTTCCTTCCTATTTAGATAATTTTCCATTTGTAATATTTTTGTATGAAGAATATAATCTTTTGGATTCTCAATTCTTTTTACTCTTTTTACGTACCAATTACCTAGATAAGTCCATATTTTCTTTAATGTTGAATAACCGTTTTTTTATTATACACATATATTTTTATTCTAGAAATTTTTTCTAGTTTACTAGTTTACCTGTATATTAATTAATCTACTTGTCCACTTGCCCTCTAATTGGAATGTGTAAATTCTCTTGAATCGTAAAAGTAATCGTGTGATCGTATTCGAACACTCAAATCTAATCTAATCCAGACACGACCTTCCAAATTTTTCATCAGAGATCGTGGACTTGTTTCATGTTAATCCCTTAGCAATCATCTTTAATTTAATTAGCTCTACTGGATCCTTGCCTGAAATAAAGAGAATTAGAAGGGTTGCGCCTGTGCACAAAAATGACAATCGCAATGATATCTGTAACCACAGGTCAATTAAAATATTAAACAATTTTGCTATAATGTTCAATTTCTTAATATATCAACACTTAGCTTGTAAGATTACAAGCATTACACATTACATTTATTATCTCCTCGTAAACCGAAATGTCAGAATTTAAATGGACATTCTAATATCGCCAACTTAGCAGAAATGAGCAATGATTTCGCCAAAAACTCTCGATTCCTTTGATTATTCAATTTTTTTATTTAAATTAGATATTTTTTTCTTCTCTTTTCCTATATCGAATCTCGTCCTTGTGCATGGTAATCGTAATGATAACTACAACCACAAACCAATTATGTCATCTGCTGTCTCCTTACCAACCAAAGTGTCAAACCACCACCAACTCAGCAGAAATGTGCAATGGTTTTGCCAAAACTTTCGGTTCCTTTGATCACTCAATTCTGCTAGTTGAATTAGATATCTTTTTCTGTTTTCCCTTACTGAATCTCATTCCTTCTTACTTAAACTTTCATTCCTGCTATGTTTATTTTAATGGTTTCAACTCTTGTTTTTTCCATACAATTTCCGGTGTACCACAAGAGTCTAATTTGGGACCTTTTTTTTTTTAATATGTTTGCCCCATGTCTTGGACTGCAAGGTTTTGATCAAGCGGGTGATCTGAATTGTCACAGAATTTCGCTAAATATTAACAAATGTGTTATTGTGACGTATGTCAAAATTGTTAACCTGGTTCAGCGATCTGAGGTAAGGGACTTGTTTAATCTCCTTGATGTATTTCTTCTACTCATCAACCACATTTCTTTTATTTGCAGCGCTGCCTCCAAATCTTTAGGCTCCTTGATTCGAACTAGCCGAGACTATAACGCGTTGCTTTTGCGCATATGTTCGGAGTTAATTGAAGTATGGCGCAGCAACATGGTACCTTTTTTACGCTTTCCAACGAATTGCTTTAGGGGGAATTCGGAAGCGTTTTCTTAAATATATCAGCTTCAGGTGAGTTGACTTTTATCTGGCACACGAGGCCAACTATAGCTCTTTGCTTGATCGATAATCATAGTGGAAGGAAAGAACGGTGGGCAACTTTCCTTAAGATCAATAAAAACCATTGATAATCTGTCTTTTATCTTAGTTTTATCTTAGTTTGACTTTCTTGTGCCAGAATTAATTTACTTGGTAGTTCCGCTAGTACACAAGATACGGGATTCCGAAGATTTATGTCTAGATCCATTTGTCTGATATTAGTATTGCTTCCATTAGTTTATAACGTTATTATGTCCTTTATTTTTTCGTTTAATTTTTGTCAACATAAATATTCACGTGTGTTTCTATTTTATTTAAATTTGATATCTTTTTCTGTTATTTCAATTCTATTTACATATTTTTCTTTAATATGCATTTATAGAAAACAACCATGTGTTTTTAGTTATGTAAAACTATTAATCTGTAATTGAGTTTTTCTTGGATAATAAAGACTATAATTATTAAGGATTATTATTATAGAAATTGTAAATGAGTTCTGAAAACTGTTTACTTGCATATATTAGCATCTCATAATCACTTAAAAAAATTTTCATATTCTGTATACGTATTTCGACAACTAAGTTGTCATCATCGACAGATAATTAAACAGTGTTAAAGCCAAAACTCACGCTGTGTACGTTTTGTCTTTCGACGGTACAGATCGTGTACGGAATTTGTTTCGTGCGGGTTTTTGCAGTAGTTTTCCAGGTGTGACACTGTTTAATTATCTGCTGATGATGACAACTTAGTTGTCGAAATACGTATACAGAATACGAAAATTAATGTGGAAAGGGGTTATATATCAACCTTAAGTAATTAAATTAATCAACCACAGGCTCCATCAAAATTACTTCCTAATGTTAAATAATTACTCGTTTTGAACATTCAAAATTTACATCGTTATAATATATGTAATGAATACTCAAGATTTCAGTTTATAAGTGAACATGGGACACATAAAACAATATAGCTATTTATTTTACCTTAGACTCAAACGCATGCTTCAAAAGCAAATATTCAAGGGATATAAAAGCCAACTAATTACTCGGCCATATGACCTTACTTTGTAAATGAATTGAAAAATAACATTCACTTCTGCACCGACCTTCTTCAAATGTCTCTCCAATGACACACAAAATAACAGACTTAATGTTATAAATTAAAATGTTAGCACTCTTAACATCGAAAATAGGATATTTACAGAGATATTTGAGTATTTCAAAATCGTTGGAATGATTATTTATTGTGCAATTATTGTAATACGATTATATTTTTATATTATTTTATTCAGTACTGTGAAAACAAGACAGGCTAGTGAAAATCTTCTTGGCATTAACAAACATAGCCTCTTTAAATATATTAGATTAAAGAAAACATTTATAGGATTAGATTACCTACCAATAGAAACAAATGAAAGTGAAATTCATTCTATTACAGAGCAAGAACTTTAGCATACTTTTGAAAATATGAAGCGGAGAATTTTATGTAGTAGAATATCTACAGTATTAGGATCACCGTGTCCAACATTTTTTGTAATTCTGTTATTAAATTAATGAAAAATAGATATTTGTTTTTTCGCAACAATGATTTTAAAATTTATTATTAAATAATTCTAATGGAACGCTAATGCTAATTGTTGCGATCGAAATCAAGTCTAGCGGTACAAACTTAACCAAAATTTTATACACGCTCTGAGCTTCAATCATTAATAGACAGCCGCTACAATAAGTGTTCAATGTGGACTAATTTCGGTACATATAGGGTGTTTTTTTAAAAGTTTGAGAACCTAAAATGATAATATAAGACAGAAATATTGTTGGAATGAAATTTTTTTTATTATAATCTGGTCGATAATTTCATGGCATTTATTTCCATTCGATCAGTCCAATTTTGGACTACTTTCTCCAATAAATCTGTCCGTATGGCGTCAATAGTGGCTTGAATATTGACTTCCAATGCTTCAAGAGTTGCTAGTTTGTCGGCATAAACCAATGGCTTAACATAGCCCTATAAAAAGTAACCCAGAGGCGTTAAATCGCACGAACGAGGAGGCCAGTGAACAGAACCACTTCTGGAAATAAAGTTGTCACCAAATTGATTTTGCAATAAATCGATTGTTAAGCGCGCTATATGGCAAGTTGCGCCATCTTGTTGGAACCAAATGTCGTCGATTAGCTGATTAATTTTTGGAAACAAAAATTCAGTCAGCATGGCTCGATAGCGCTCGCCATTCACCGTAACGGCAGCTCCTTCCTCATTTCGAAAGAAATAAGGACCGAGCGTGTAAACTGCACCAAACAATCAATTTTAATAGATGTAATGGTGATTCGATAACGGCTTGAGGATTATCTTCGCTCTAAATACGGCAATTTTGCTCATTGACGCAGCGATTTAACCAGAAATGAGTTTCATCACTAAACGCAATTCTTTGATAAAAAATGCTCTCTTCGATCATTTTCAAATGAGCCCAATCAGCAAAAATGCGACGCAAACGATGGTCGTTTGGCTTCAATTCTTTTACGAGCTGTATTTTATAGGCACGTAAGCCAAGATCCTTACGTAAATTTTTTCACGTAGTCGAAGGACAAAGGCCAACTAGTTGAGAACGACAACGAATCGACATTTCGGCGTCTTCTGTAATACTTCGCGCTACGGCAGCAATATTCTCTTCGGTACGCACATTGCTTTGTCTTGTTTATGGTTTTGAATCAAGAAAAGCAAAATTTGTGCGAGAACGATCAATAACTGCATGAATTGCTTGCTACTAGTCCGATTATGTCGACCGTAAAATGGACGAATTGCTCTATGAACTTCGCAATCAGGTTTATTTTTTCAAAGTAAATTTCCACAATTTGGAACCGTTGTTCTGGCGTTAAACAATTCATGATGACTTGCCAAACCTTACTGAACAGAAATGTCAACACAGTTTAACATTATCAGCTGTCAAACCATAGTTATCGATATCGATAGTTCTCATGCAGCTTAAAAAACACCCATTATATAACCTAATTTACATTAACGCGAGCTGTAAACAATGTAACCTTGTAGATCATGTGTTCATTTAAAAATAACTTTTAACTTTAAATCCTTATAAAGCGTTTTTTAACTATTGTCATTACAAAAAAGCTCTAAAATTATTTATACTAATTACAAATATTTTCTTTGTACCTCAATAATCTATTTTAATAATGAAGTAAACTTAGAAAGTATGTGCACATTGTATCACACTTCAATATTATATATAGTTTCGTTAATTTTCTGTCTCTTTCTAATTATGTATGTGTATATATATATATATATATATATATATATATATATATATATATATATATATATATACATATGTATATAAATAAATAATGTAGAATTAAAATGAGACAGAAAATTAACGAAACTAGTGACAATCAAAGTATATTTATGCAGAACCGTATTATCGTGTACACTTGGAAATATCAGTATATATATATATATATACATATATTAAACGAACATATCTTTGGAAAACCCAATTTGTCTTCATAAGTTCATATTCTATCATATCGTATTCGTAAGTAAATATTGCGAAATTTGATCATCAGATATATGCGAGTACTTTACCGCTTCGCTTTGGGGAGAATGTCTAAAAGAAATTGAGATAGGAAAGGCACTTCAATGTATGTTTCTGACTTTAATGGAAACTAACTAAATTTTGAACGATTTTTAGGAAAAATCGTTGTTCCTTACGTACACAATATTTACACAATATGATGTGCATGAAACGCTTAAAAATATTCTAATTCAAGTGGTCGTAATTAATTATCGATTTCGATTTTTTTATGGTACGGTACGGTATCATATAAAAAATTGACCATTGCTTGTTTTCTAACATTATTAAAGACACCTAGTACTCCTTGGATTTTGTTTCTGGTAATATATTAACACGTAGACTTTTAGTTGATAAATAAATATACTGAACAGAAAGATTTTCAATTATTTCTTTCTTACTTGCTTATTCCCAGATAAATTGCAATTTACTGCAAAAGTATGTATATTCTATATTAAGTATATATTGAGTTTTTTAATAAGGACTTATCAATTTTGTATATAAATAAAACACACAATAATTGGGCTGATATTTATTCCATAGAATATGGAATTCGATTTCGTTCACATGACAACCGCAAGCACGTTTACAGCGACCGAATCTTTGGAGACAATTTTCCACCACTCTTTCACATATCAGCCGGAACGTTCTCAATTTCACGTTCGATATTGTCATTGAGCTCTTCAAACGTAGTTGGCTTATTGGTATAAACCAACGACTTAACGTAACCCCATAAAACGAAATCCAATAGCGTGAAATCACATGAGCCACCGACCGGACTATTTCTCGAAATTACACGGTTACCGAACTTCTCCTTTAATAGACCAATTGTATTGCCACATATCATTGATGTCAAGTCCGTCCAATTCTTGCCAAAAATAGTCTTGGTATGATAGCGAACACGATTGGCCGTAACATAGCGATCATTTTCATCGACAAATAAATATGGTCCAATCACACCTCAAGCATGATGTCCATACCACATTGTCACTTTTTATGGTTGTAATGGAATCTCTTGAAGTACATGTGGGTTAGTTGCTGTCCAATAACACATATTTTACTTATTGACAAAGCAAAAAATGAGCATCATCGATGAAGATGATTTTTCGATGAAATTCAGAATTTTCTTCAAATTTTAACAGAACCCAATCAGCGAAGTTTCGGCGCTTCAAATAATCAAGAGGCTTCAGTTCCTGAGTTAATTTGATCTTGTGAGAGTGCAAGCCAAGATCTTTACGCAATATTCACAACAATGTGGTTTGAGAGATTCCCAATTCGTATGAACTGATGGACTGATTTGGCTCATTTTGTACCGAAACACTTATGAATTTATCCACCTTAGCACGCACAGCCTGTCTGGTGGAACGATTATTACGAAAATTGGGGTAAGCACTCTTAAACTTGCGACCACCGATTCAAAATTGCCGTAGTAAAAAAAACGTTGTTCATTCGTGACCTTGACCATGATAAAAATGTTAACTTTGACTGACGTTTCATGAAAAACGTTCAAAGGTACGTTCGTATTAAAAGACAAAATTGTCATGGCCCTATTGGAAAATCTGTTACAATTTAATTTTATTTAATGTGTAATGACTAAATGTCCCTGTGAGGCAGCGCTGATTTTCTAGATCTATAGGTCTGAGTGGATCAATTCACAACTATTTTATTTCTATAGTTTCCTGCTTATCCACCTCCTCCCTATAATGCCCTGTTCCTTGTTGTTTCTTTTGAGTTAGTTATTCCCACTCTGTTGACGTCCTCTTCCACTTCTTTCAAGCCGCTCATTCTAGATTAGCATTCCCTTCTTCTTCCTCCTAATTCCCATCGTAATATTAAGAATGCGACAGTTCTTATTTTTATTCTCTACACATACCATACACCAGCCGTTTTATTTATTCCCGGTGTCTTTATTTTACTTATTATTCTATATTCATTGTCGGAAAGTTTTACAGGTCTCGACACTATTCACGTAGTTGTTCTTTCCAAAATTCTCAATCTTTTCACCTTTTTTTGAGAGCGTCATTGTCCCCGTGACATACATACATCATCGTCGATTTATATACTTACAATTAGCTTAGTTTGTTCTGTGATTAACTTACTTTTTAGTGACGTTTTGTTTACCTCTTTTTGTTGCCATTTTTTCTTCTATTTACACTTTTCTCTCTCCTATTCAATACCATAACTCCGAGGTACTATTTATACAAACTCTTATTCACCTAAATAGATTGTTTTGTTGAAATACACTTTTATATACTCCAGTTGTGTTTCTTAAAAAGTCTGGGACCACTCGATAGAAATAAGTGTTGTATTAACTGGCACTACTTCTTTTTATTAATTATATAGGGTATTCCCTTAATTATTTTGAGGATTGTACTTTCTGGTTTGTAGGAAAATATAATTTTTTGACCAATCAAAAAAAAATATGTGGTAATTTTAATTCAATTTTATTATTTATTATTTAATGTATATTGCATAATATACCCCCAATTTAGTAACTTTGTCTTAGATTTTAAAACTTGAAAACTGTCACATTAGAGTGGAAAGTCTATGCGATTTACGATAACGTGGAAAATTGAATAATTCCATTTTAAAAGATTCGCGAAGTTTAGTTCTATTCGGAAATCATTTCGCAGCCAATTTATAAATCCAGGGCTTTTCTAGAAGTCAAAATAAAATGCTCGATGGAAAGACTAAAATGCCGTGATTATAAAGTAGCTACTACTCAGTTGTTCCAATAATATAATATTTTTGTATGCATCTCCTCGTCTGCGAATTATCAGTTGACTAAATGCCGAGAGAATTCGCTTCCGATTGCAGCTGTACCGGAAATAAGGTCGTAAATCAAATTTCAGCACCCGTTGGCCTTCGTGCCAATTTGCTTCTCGTTTCTGTGTTTCAGTTGCCTCTTTATCGCTTAGTTGCATTGCTTACTAAGTAAGCAATGAAAAATGTTAATAGTTTCAAGGTTTGAAACATAAAAGTAATTTAAAAAATAGATTTTCGTTGAATTGGAAGGTAATTAAAATACGTGATTTAATTTGTTTAAACTTTCAAAGCTTTTTTAGTAACACCAAAATAATATTCTTAAATAATTGCATGTGTTAAAAAAATTATAAAAATATTCTATATTATGTTCAAATATTATCAATTTTGTGCTGACTCTGTTCAATAGGATATAATTAATTTGATTCTTGAGATGGTACTGAACTAACTTAAGAACACAAAAATCAAAATCGTAAGAAAGTAATTAGTTTGGTGATAAAATATGGTCCAAGAAAATTCAGTATATACACAGTCAATCCGACACGGATTATAAACATGTTCACTGGTAAACTTCCTGAAAGAAGCCAAATTAGTAATTAGTCACTGTTGACCTTCCCGGGGAAGAAAAACAAACCATGCTCACGTGAAGAAATGTATGACGACAAGCAAATACCGCATCTTTACCAAGGGCTAAGAATCATATCTTTGCCCAAAAGTATTTATGGCAAAGCATTTATATGCATAGGAGGACCTAATTTGAATCAGCGTTTCTTCGTTAACTGAGGCAAACCAAAAGGCAAGGAGATCTATAGTAATATTGTGAGGATCGCATACACTTTTGAGAAACAATGCGCAAACGAGTTATATTTCCCGCACTAGTACAAGAAGCAAAAATTACATAAAATCTTTTACGCTCCGCATATATATATATATATGTATATATATATATATATGTATATATATATATATATATATATATATATATATATATGTATATATAAATTCTTTATATCATGTTTTTATATTAGTTTATTTTAATTTAAAAATATTTCGATTTTCAAGTCATAAATTATTATTTATTTTGACCTTTTTGTGATATATACAAATGCAAGAATCTCTGGTATTCATCATGTACAGTTAGGCTGTAATAAAACAAACTAGGAACGACTCTTCGAACCTTTTCTTGGAAGCCGAGTTTTGGTAATTTTCCATTGACTAACACATTTAATTGTAATTCCGCATATTGATATCTAAGTGCAATAGAGATTCAAATATTAATCCTTTTATTTCTCACACAGAATAGACGTCTATTATTCTGTCTAGATATCTATCTGCTAGGTACTTATATTGAAATTAATATCACAATTTTAATTTACGCCTATATATTTAGCGCGCCAATTTCTAGCGTGCCTATTCTCTTTCTCTATTGGTTAATTCAAACATGACCAATATCTTACCCCTTAGGTAAAGGATGTCTTAAAAGCCGCCGCGCGTAAAACACAGAGACTTCTTCTTCTGCCAAGACCAAGTACTCACGCAGTACGTCTGCGAAGTTGGTACCGTTAGGTTTCTAACGCAGTGTCCACGTGTTTATTTTGCGACGGCAAAATATACCTAACATCCTGTCCCAGGATATACACACACAAACCGCAAGTATTTTACGTATCGTCCGATACACAGTTTAATCTAGCGCTTTTTTATATTTTCTTAAACAGCTTAATATCTTTAGATTTACTTTTATCACAGCTTTGCCATTACGCTTATCTTATTTTATTTGTTGCTCTCGATCTTATTAATTATCTTTATTTAATATACTCAAGCTTTAAGAATTAATTAAACTTAGTGAATAAAATTTTAAAGGCAATACTGTTGTTTTATTTCCACTAATAATCTTTCTTTCAGCTTGACACACGTCCCGGACTTTTGATGCTCACTGTACACAATTACTAATTATTAACTCCTTACCTTTACATTACTTACGTTCTTTTCTTATTTGCATATTTATTACAGCGCCTCAGCTAGCCGGACACGCACTCGTAATAAGTTTACTAACCATCACTCTAGTGCCCTTATGCCATCTCTAAAATGCGATTCGAGAAGGCTTGCAAAATACTCATTTACGATGATAAGCTCGTCGTTAGACGAAAATTTCTTTCCACCTAGTGCCGTTTTCAATTTTAGAAAAAGGTGGTAGTCGGAAGGGGCTAGATCCGGAGAATAAGGCGCATGCGGTACTAATTCCATTCCTGGCCGTTTAGCACGAATCTCAACATTTAATTTTTGTAGAAGTTCTGCATAATATTGTCCATTTAGTGTGGCACCTTTCTGAAGGTAATCAATGAGCAAAATGTTCTTTGAATCCCAAAAAATTGATGCCATCACCTTGCCAGAACCACGTTCTAACCATTGTTTCGACTGTTGTTTAGTTTCGGATGTACTGTAGTGTATCCAAGTTTCATCGCAAGTAACAAATCGCCTACAAAAATCAACCGGATTCCACTTATAAAGGTCCAAACACTCATTGGAAATGCGCAAACGAGTGAACTTTTGATCAGTCGTAAACAATCGCGGCACCCATCTTGCCGAAAGCTTGGAAAGGCCTAATTCTTTCGTTAAAATGTGGTGTACGCGTTCTGTTGAAATGTTTACCATGTCTGATATCTCTTTCACTTTGAGTCGTCGATCTTGCGTAATAATATTATGGATTTTTACAATCGTTTCCTTAGAAGTCACGATTTTGGGTGCTCCAGAGTGCGCTTCATCAACACAGTTTGTTCTACGACGTTTAAATTCATTTACCCATCTACATATTGTGGCGGATAATGGAGCAGATTCACCTAATGTTTCCCGTAACTCTCTTTTATTTCGGTAGCTTTCATACCCTTAATTACGAAGTATTTAATCATCGCACGATACTCTGCTTTTTCCATTTTAACAAAACGACGTGTTGCTTCTTTTTCAATCAGCTGTCAAAAATAAACTAATCAACCGATTTATATAAATATCGGAATGTAAACATATAAATAGCCAACATAAATTACAGTGTATTTGTTTTACCAAATAGAGCACCACCTATGTGTCATTCTCACTACTTGTCAAACTATCCTAGTAGTATAAAATAATATTTCTAATATTAAATTACAAATTTCATATCAAACTTGATATTATATTTATATATGTATATGATATTACAAAGGTCAATTTCTTGTTAGTTATAAAAATAAAAGAACAGCTAACAGATAAAAAAATGCTTGGAATTTTTATGCTCAAATAATAAATTAATATAAATATATTGTATTATTGAAATGTGAAGAGCAATTTTTTTTGTAACAAATAAAGAGTCGACAACATATAATTTCTATTTATTTATTTAGATTCAATCTGAATACAGGACTATATTTGAAAAGTTTATATTCCTAAAATTCAGCAAAAATTAAATTCTTGTAAATTCGAAATGCTCTTATGTATCTATTATATATTACGTTCGTCAGAGTATATCGTTTACACCCTGTATAATAATATAGTTGAATAAATTCAGCTCTTTTTGAACATAACGAATAATTATCATTTAATATTTGAATTTCAAGTGTATTCCAATAAACCTTTAATATTACTCCGCCAAGGAGTAGTACCTACATATATAAATGTATAGTTTATTAATAAAATTTTGTTCGACATATATTTGCTAGCAAATAAAACGTTTAAGCTTGCGCTCACACTGGGAAGTTGTCTTCGTGCACTTAGTTTGACAATAAGTATTAGGCTCCTAGACCCATGATAAGTCTATATTTTACACAATTTCTTCAGTTTATATAATTTTGAGCCAAAAAAAGGCACACCTCTTTGTTTCATTGCATTAGAAACACCTCCTTCGCTGCCAAGTAGCATCTCTTTCTGACACTTTTAAACACCTTCCGAAAGTCAAAACCGATGCCAGAAACTGTATCTCTTGTAGCTTTAATTACACTATGGAAAGGAATGTTGTGTAATGTATTCTACTAGAACAATAATTTGTCTCACAATTAAGCCTTTTGACGAGCAGATCCTCAAGTTCTTTCGAATGAAATTATTTCCTTCTACTTTCTTTTTTTTTATTTGAAGATAATACTTTTTACAAGGTAAAGCTGTTAACTAGATAATGAATACTACAGCCTTCTTGCTACATCATGATCGCAGCCACTTTTTCGATATCAAATAATATACGATACGACAGTATGTGACAGTAACTTATAACAATGTAAACAGTATAAATCTATTTTTAAAAAATAAAATATATATGTATGTTCCAATTTTTTATATCTACCAATGCATGTATACATAGTACATAAGTATATTATCTATAATTTTCAATACCTTAGGTACAGAATTTCAACATGCTCTTCAATATACTACAGTGTAATCACATAAATAGGATTAAAAGAGTTCATTTCCAAATTACATTATTTCAGAGATAGACACATCTCTTAACTTTATCGACTTTACAATATTTATACGAAGTGTTAGTATAAATGAAGTAATTTAATATTACTAAACTAAAACCAATCTTTCCGAATCCAATTCCCGCCAACAATTTTATAAGTCATTTAGTCGAAATAAATTTGATAACGCAATTATCCTCAACTCTGCCAAATGTGTAGCAATTACGTAAAAGGAAAGACGATTGCGTACCGCACTATCCATTTGTTCCATATAAAAAATAAAATCCTAAGAAACTAGAGGGAAGAAAGCGGCGAACCCAAATATACACGAGTTCTTTTCGTAAATCACTGAACTTTTTCAACGTTACCGCGGCCGACATTCCCAAGAAAGGCCTCAAGAGTGAGACAAACAGACATGTGTCTGAATCAGAAACTGGAGTATTAGGAGCAATGCATATAGAAGCAAGGACGAGCTTGGATCCCGGGCAGCGAGAACATAAATCTGCGTTATATTCTTGTACGTCACCTGGGACCCGAATTCTTAACTCTGCAACTGGTTGTAATATCCGGATACTAGAGTTTTATATAAGCACAGTAACATAATATTATTAGAAATAAGACGCTTCATTTCTTTTTCGTGTTAAAGACTCATACAAATTATTGACGAATTATATAAGTACATACATACATATGCCTACTCACGATGAAAGTTTACCAATTTACAAATTATACTAACAAATTTAAAAATATTTAGCAGGACTTACCTACTTTACACAGAAAGTATTTACGGAAGATTACTGGAGTAATGTTCTTACATTCACAATTTTAATCTATGTTCATAGTATTCCATTAAGTGCATTTTAATGTTGTTTGTTGCTCTGAATGCTCTTTCGTATCTGTCGAAGTTGATAATCATTACGATTAATTTTTGAATAATATAGATTTGAAGTTATTCCCGGTTGTTTTGAGATTAATGGCCGTAGTAATGAGTCGGTATTATTAATAAAAAGCAAAATGGTAACTATTACCGCTCTCTTTCATCGATTACTTTGAGACGGTTAAAAGTCCACTTTCATTTACGCTTTTTAAAGATCAACTTTGGATAGTAGTCGTGCCTATTTTTATTAAAGTAGTTAATTACAATTCTTGCAACGATACTTTGGAAAATTTGTAGGCCGCTTGATTAATTTGTCAACTTAATGGGACTGGTCAGAGAAGTCGATCAACCTCGACACGTGGTCGAAAATTCAGGTTAAATTAATATTGGCATGTCTACTGAAGGGACGATCTTAATTCTATTAATTAACCCTCGAAACAGAGGAAACAGAGCTTAATCTACAGACTTAAGGTTTAACGAAATCATTTGATCTGTAGTTGTGATCTGACTTGTCAAAGGATTGAAGTAGCATAATTTGACAAGGATGTTCGTAATTATTATTATTTTTATATTAGTTTATTGTTAATGTTATTTGATCCATAAAACCGTGGGATCAAGTGTTGAGTTTACATACTACCGTTCAGTTTAGTTACGGGATCATTTAGGTCATGCTGCATAGACCACAATCAAGCATTTTTTTCGACATAACGTCAATTATTTAAAGTAACTATTAATTCAGTCGTAAACTGAACATTATTTTTCTTATATAATTTATTGCTACTATTTTATTTATTTGTCTTTGGTCTTGAGAAGTGCTCATTAAGTGACATATATTATTGAATATTTCTTTTGTACCACTAGTGTGAACCAACTATATGTATAGCTGGGAATTATAAACATCTGAACTGTAACGTAAGCGTTTCTTTTTTTTTGAATTACAAAAGTAATTGTACATACAATGAACTTGTATACAGCTTAACTTTTTTCCAGCTACAAAAAGGGACCCCCTTTTCTTTTTGATCTCTGTTAACTAAATATCGGATGTATTTTTTTATACATATTTTGCTTCAAAATTGACTTAAGAGCTTTCGGAGTAGCAATTTTGGGGCGTCTTATTAGAAATTATTAACAAGGAATCCTTCGCTCTACGGAACCATTCCTTGTGCTAGTTTAGCACCCTAAAGGTCAAGCTAAAGGATCATTTGTTAGGTAAGAATACCGACGTTTCTTTATTGTCCTGTTAAGCACATAACGAGGCGTTACAATACCTTATATACCTTAATTATTTACTCAACAGTTTCAACAGTGAATAGACTTTTAATAGGGTAACGCTTTTCATCTCTTAATGTTGTGTGGTTTATGTGTTTTGTATATTTTGTTTGGGTTGCATATTTGCTTACTGTCACCTTTTTAACAATAATAGCATTAAAACTTGATTTCATTAAAATGTCCATTATTAGACATAAGAAAAAAATAAAATGATTTAAATACTTTGTAAATTTCTTTTACATATATGTACGTCGTAAACGGCAACCAGTGTCGACCAACTATAATCTTGCTGCTATTTACGAAGTATATATAAGAGAATTAAATTTGAAAGTACTTAAATCACTTTATTTTGTTAAAAGTTGAGTTGTGATTAAATTATCCATTTTAATTAGAATACTAACAATACTTTAATGGAAATTGAATTGCTAATAAGATTACGAAGTAAATAAACTAATCTAATTTCTTAAGCTAGTCAACGTCAAAAAACAAAGTGTGGTTGCGAGTGAATTATTGTTTGAATATAATTTCGGTCATGTGGCCGCCGCGGCTGGCGCGTACATGATGTAATCTTGAGGTCCAATTTTCGCACACTCTCTGCAGTGTTAAATGTCTATGTCAATAAACAAAACTGTCGTATTTGGAGCGATGACAATCTACAAGCCATTGTCGAAACACCATTACATCCAGAAAAAGTCACCGTTTGGTTCGCTTTATAGACCGGTGGAATCATTGGTCAATATGTCTTCAAAAATGATGATGATTAGAACTTTAATTACGAACATCTACAGTGATTGACACGCGCGTAGAATACAAGTGGTCGAGCCAAGGGCCATCCACCACCGATGTCTCAACAATAAGCATAGTGTGGTGTACGATGGAAGATCAAAAATCTGTCGCAAGCTCTTCCACACTTTGTACAATACTTAGTCATATCATAAGTTTTGTTGCTCTTTCCCCATTTTGAATCAAGCGTTTTTTATGAAATGGGATGTGATCACCAGATAAAATCAAGTCTAATATCTTTCTTATCTCCAGTTGAGTTTGATCAACAAGAGGATAAGGATGGAAGGAGTTTAAAATGGAATCGCATAACAATAATTACTCTATTTAAGTATAAAATGGAAAAAATTTGATAAAACACTCTAATCGCTTGAGATTAGCAAAATAGTTGCGTTTCGAACTATCAATCAATATGAACAAGATTCTAGAACAACGGATCGTGAAAGATCTGCACGATCACGCGTAGTACGTATACAAACAGCAGATAAAACAGTATGCATCCTATAAATAGAAAACCGTTGCGTGGAAAATGAAGATATGGCAGAAATGCTCAAGAAATTTCTCGTGTTGCACTTACAGTTCAACATAGTTCACCATCGGCGTCAGTGATGATGTAGAGTATCCTATCAAGGTACGACATAGCTCCATTTTTGCAAAAAACTAGTGAAAATACCGGCAAGAGTTTACCAGGAAACAGTTCTAAAGCACATGATGAAGTTCTTGAGTGAGACATTGTTCAATAATCAAAAATGGACGTTTCAACATGATTTTGTTCCAACTCAAAAAGCCGAAACTATGCAGGAATGGTTAGAAAGCAACGTACTAGATTTCATAGCTGATGAAGATTAGCTGTCATCCAGACTAAACTTAAATCCTCTGTATTATGACTTGTGGTCCATTCTAGAAACCAGAGTCTGTTCTAAACGCCATTCGTAATCGAAATCGCTCAAGCTCTCCTTAAAACAAGCAGAGGAAAAAATACTACGTCCATAATTCTATTGATAAATAGCTCGATCCTTTAAAAATTTTCATCAATGTAACAGGAGGGCATTTTAAATAAGATCCATTTTAATTATTAGATTGCAGTATATTCTTAAATTTTATACAAATAGAAATATTAGAAAATAAAATTTTTAGGTTGGGTATACGACTTTTAATGTGTAACAGAACTTATAATATGACTAGGTATAGGATCAGCGATGTGATTATGGATTTGGACCACTCCATAGTATGTGATGCTCAATGATGTTCACTGGTGGCTGGCTCATAATTTCATACGATTGTTCAGCATTGTGTAATGTGTAAATATTGGCATTAATTTATAATTATATCTAAATTAATACATTCATAATGCATTCTTCTATTAATTGTTTCTTGTTTAAGCGTTTTGTAACGAAAAAAAATCTGTTCAATCATTTTATAAATTAATTTTTGGATTTTATTATGATCCGATATTTGTATTGACTCTAGCATAAAATTTAGAGATTTAAATCTGCTTAATGCATGGAAATTGATATTTTTCATGTAACACACGCTAAACAAAATTAAATTTAACTTCGCACGTCAGTTTTCAATTTATTATACGAAGTTATTAAATAGAACTGACGATTCCAACTAAATTACGTAATATTTAATTAAGTACGTGATTTCCAAATGTTCGCACAATACTAATAATAGACCAATTTGCTCAGTCACACTGTATAAGTAAGGACGCTAAAAGAATTTTCTCCAACGGGAAAAGTTAGCTATTGTATTTTATCGATTTTCTACCCTTTATTCGACGTCCAACTGTTCATACGCGGCCTCTTTTTCGTACACATTTCACCAGTAGCTTCTGTGCCACATTATTACTAGATATATGATTCAATCAAGAAAAAAATTTCACCTATATTAATTATTTTGAGCGCAAAGTTATTTTTAATCAACTAATTTGAGAAATGAAATTGCACATCGACTAGGATCTCACTTATTTAAATGTCATTTAACTAATTACAGACCATTATCACGTACAGTCTTTGCTATAAACACAGGTGCCGTTTAATAACAAATTTGGATCAAATCTAACACAAAAGTTCTTAAATAATTGAATTTACTTAAGCTATTGTCCAATTATTAGATACATTGAATTTAATGAATTGGATTTACAGGTGAAGGTCATAATCAGACTAGATAAATCGAGCGACGCACTATAACCGTTCGCGTCGTAGTAAATAACAAGCAACATATTATACATAGAAATTGTAATTTTTGGTTTAAATCTAGTAAAATATTTTTGCAACTGTTTAAATAGATTAAATGACTAAAAAGCATCTGAATCGCGTAAGTTAGTAGCGCAAGTCATTGCTATTTAGTCAGGAAAAGGTATTAATTATTCAATTCATACGTTCGATGGATAGTAGCCAGACGTTAGACGCCAATAAATTTTAATAATATAAAGAAATTGTAAAATAATTAGTTATTATTGTCAATCTCAATGAACTCGGCTATACATCTGCAGCGTTTGATATGTTTCTAATAGCATTTCACTCAGAGATGTACGATGGTGGTCTGAAAAGTTTCCGACCTCAACGTGAAGATGGCAGCACTCATCAATAAAAGCCAGGGAATGTGGTTGTGCATCTATTGTCAGGTACTTACCAAAGTTTCAGCTATTTTGGAAGCACAGTTGTTATTTGACAGTCGTTTGAGTGAGTCGATGTGAGTGTCGAATATCGAGCTGTCATTAATTATTTGTTTTTGAAAGGCAATACGCCTACGCGAATTAAAGATAAGTTGGACTCTGTGTACGGGGACCCTGCACTAACGTTTACCACAGTGAAATTTTGGGCAGCTGAATTTAAATGTTGTCGTAAGAGCTTGGGAGACGATGAACGTTCGGGACATCCAAGAACTGCAACTACTGACGATAACATCGCTAAGGTTCACCAATTGGTGCTAAACGACCGTCGTAATTAAAATGAGAGAGATAGCAAATGTCCAAAGAATGTGTTTGTCACATGCTAAATCAAGATTTAGACATGAGAAAGCTGTCCGCGCGTTGGGTGCCGCGTTTGCTGACGTTAAACGAAAACCGTGTTCGAGTAAACATTTCCAACGCTCTGTTGGCGCAGTTTAGGCGCAATAAATCCGAGTTTTGGCAGCAATTGATTATTGTAGATGAAACTTGGGTACACTATTATACACCCGAAACAAAAATACATTCACAACAGTGTACTACAAAGGGGGAATCGACTCCAAAAAAAGCGTTTTTTCGACTGGGAAAGTGACGGGATAGTTATGGAATTATCTTAATCGATTCTCGTCAAAAAGGAAAAAACTATTACAGGAGCATACTACGCATCATTACTTGATCACTTGAACTGCTTGACCATCCGCCTTACTCACCAGATCTAGCCCCAAGCGACTTCTTTTTGTTCCCTCAAATGAGGAGGCAATCACCTTCGTGAACAATTATTTTGCAGAGAAAAACGCCGGGTACTATTTGGACGGATTAAAGAGATGGTAGCATCTCTGGGAGAACTGTGTCGAGTTGCAAAGAGACTATGTAAAGAAATAAATATAAATTTTAAGAAAAAATATCTCGTATCTGTATTAAGTCGGAAACTTTTCAGACCACCCTTCTATAACGTCCTGAAAAATTTTCTTAAACAAAGAAAACGATCGTTCCACATCTAATGATGTAACACTTGCAAAACTAAAATAACCTTTAAAGTTATGTAGGGGATCTAAGGAAGCACTATCACCATCATTACATATTTACTTTTATCTGATAAAATTCTGAAAATTTGTTTAAAATACTATTTAGCTTTTCTATAACTCGATGATTTTTTCGTCACTTAAAGTTGAGTACATATGTTTATGAAACAGAACACTGTAACATAAGGCCGTTCCATAAAAATTATTGTTGCATCTCGGAGTTACAGCAATGATAATATTAAATGATATATCAGAACTTCGCTGTGTTCCATCAGTTTCAATTATGGACATTGCTGGAGGAGCTTACATAGTCATGTACTATTTAATAAAAAAGAAAAATGTAGTCAATAGCGTTGTTGACAGATACACGCATAATACATAGAATTTTTTGTATCCCACAAAAAATTAGTTAGAGATCTGCTACATATCAATATATTTAACTAAATACTATTATGTTACGCTATTCCTATCCAAACATGCATAGAAGTGGTGCAACCATTAGCGAGTATCAGAATTAGTAGTAAGATGCTCCAATACTACGACGTTATGGTATTACGCTGTTACGAAATGGCGTAACAGTTATGTATTTGAACCATTACTAGTTGTTCACTCAACTGTTGTAGAAACAACCGTCTACGACTGGTGGATGTTTTAAATGAGGATCACTTTCCATGTAGATTACGAAAGCTGCAAATGCGGCCACATCAATAATGTTATAAAAAAAAGCTAAGAGCCAATCTATTTGTTCTCCTTTTTGTTGAATATTCTGCTAGACATTTATCCATGTTGTCAACGCCTGCTTCTGTTATAATCGAGTATCATCATTGGTTTTGTTTTAGGACCTTCAACTTCTATTTTTTTATAATGTGATGTGGAAAGAAGCACAACCGATTTGTTCTTTTTGGGGACATATGAGCATATACTTATAATATTGCCAAATCCAAAAATTGATGATTCAACTTCCCTGCCTTTTGGATTAGAAAACTCAACAGGTACAAACGTGCGTCTCTTGTTAACTGTACCCAATATTGACAAATTATAGTCGGACATTAATATGGAAGCCAAGTTAAAACTTGTAAAAAAGTTATCACACACGATGTTTCGTCCACTTCCCCGAAACAGATTGCAACATAAATCTTTGACTACACGCTCCCCTTGGTATTTTTCTCTTTCTCCAGACGGGTCCAACTCGGTATAGATTTGCCCTTTGACTGGATAAGACGTAGATGAGTCACACACACACCAAACTAATATATTGTATGAATCTAGTGCCACCACGATAAGGAAAAAGCTGTCCATCAACAGCTATGTTAGCCCCCGCTCTATAGTTCTCTTTGAGGTTTCTATTTAACATAAGGAAAACGTCAGATATAGTTGCTGCTTTGTCAGTCTGCTTGCGATGCTCGCGAGTATTTCCGTTATCAAAGCTGATAAAACGGCTTATAGCCCAGAAACGCTGGAAACCCATTGAAGCACGAAACAAAGGATGAGAGTTAGTCTTCCATAGATCAGACGTATGAACAAAATTAGAATGTGTGACTTCAGCTAGCAGAAGAATTCCCAAGTAAGCATCGAATTTTGACGTAGTAACTGCTTTCCATACGCGAAGAGATCTTGTTGGATTTTCCTCCTGTACACGTTTAAAACACTGGGCTGCTTTCCTATTGGTTTCTCGAATGATTAAATCACACATTTCTTCTGACATCAACAACTTAAATGTATGCATAATATTAAGACCCTTTGTCTTATGAGTTGGCCCAATATTGAAGCTTTTTAGAACATTATGTGATAAAAACCGGCGGTTGTGAGGTGGTTGAGATGACCACATCGTGCCATCTCTTGCTGTATAATTTTCTACAGAAGGTTCAATTGGACTCATTTCTAGTTCTTCATTTGTGTCTGTATTGTCAGCGAAATCATACTGCAACTGCAAGTCCTCTTCATTTGAATCTTCGACATTTACATGGTTATTCTCATCTTCTTCACTTGCTAATAAATTATCAAATAATTCTTGCTCATTTTCGCTATCACCTTCCAAAATTTCCTCCAATCTTTGACTTATGTATCGCTGTCTTTCTTCAAAGCAAAGCCATTCAGCATCAGCCATCATACATATATTTATATAACTAGTTATTTGTCAGCATATAAAAACAAATGGCAGTATATAAAAATAAATCCAGTATACAAATGTATGTAGGTACTATATATTTACCTTTTCCAATATTTTTGTTTTCCTAGTTATATCCAAACACAAGATGCTATTTTTTTAGTGTTATTATTGCAAACAAAACGTATATTAGAAATAGTATGTATGTTTTTTAAATCAAAAAACATCCGATTTTCTTTCTATTGCACGCCACCAAATTATGCACACTCTTTAAACTTTTCCAAATGATTATGAATAAGCTTGTAAACGACAACATACTCATAGTGAGGGATTCCCCTTTTTATTTCCCTAACATGTTAATTACCTGTGAATGGCCACAAACGAGTGGTAAGTATCGTCGATATGGCAATATATAACTAGTATGGCCATTTCCATTCTTAATTTTACTGAGTATAAAGACTATAATGTCAAACAGCAGTAGTATACCTGGGTATGCTGGGTGTATATACGTATACATTTTTGGCTGTAGACATAAAGGTTAAGTAATACAGATGGAGATTTTTGGAGAGCTTGGGTTTGAAGGTTCTAGTATAAGATAATTTTTGTACGAGGAATGTTTTTGATATTTATTTTATTATTAACAATAAGTGAAGAGACGATCATATTTTGTTTTTGTGTGAAGTTAGTAGTAGGTACCCATACACACATACATATATATAATAAAAATGATATTTTAGATATGGTAAGTAAAGTTCATGTTGATAATTCTATGATTGATGGAATTTGATAATCACATACCTTTTGATTCACCAAAATATGGGAATTGCTACAGCGTCTTTAATTCATAATGCAGCAGCTTTTATGTTTAGTAATATTAGATATGAAATTAGTAGAGTTAAGGTAGATGAAGTGAGAAATATTGGTATAACTTCAACTATGAAGGAATATTTTTTTATAGTCCAAGTTGTGGGAATAAATTAGAAAATTGTGACTGGAGTTTTCCAACAGAAAGGGCTGCAGTATTGACTGCTGAAGATAATTTTAGTATTTGTACTCCTATGAAATTTCTTATGGGCTGTTTTGAGGATTTTAAATATACTTTAATGGAAATGGGTTTTAGAGGGCTGCAGAATCACAAAAATCCTGGAATTTCTAAAACAGCAAATCTTTGTTGGTCAATTAAGATGACTCCTCATTTAGGGACACCTACATATATTATTTTAGGTTTTCAAACGAGAAAGATGGAAAAGTTGAATCAAAATGTGACTAGATTTGATGTGATTAATTTAAATGATGTGATAGTTTATTTGAATGGTAAAAGATATTCTTATGAAAATGTTTCGGGTTGATTTTGATGAAAATTAAATATGTTTTATATAATATGTATGCTAGATTTCAATCAGTGTATTATAGTTATAGTTATAGTGAACCATTGTTGAAGCTTAGTCAATTTAAATTATGTCTTTTAATAGGTATTGATTGTGCACATCAGGAAAATGCTATACACGGGAGTAGTGTTAAAGTTAGAATTGACTATACAGCAAATGCCAATGTTCACCATTTAATAAAGTAGTATAGCGAAAGTATTAGTGGATTATAATTTTAAGGTTGAGATATGGAATGAATGAGTAGTACAGCAGAAAATAATTAAATAAATAGGATGAGATATGAGGATTTATTTTTTTGAATAGTGTATATGTGGAAGTGATTTTTATATTATTATTAAAAAATGATGCGTGAATTTGATGAAATTATTAAACGATTGTGTATTGGCGTAGATTTAGTGTTTGTGAAGAGTAGAGAAAAATTGAATGTATTTTTGATAAGCATTAATAGATTTAGTGAGTGCAGATAAAATTAAGAAATGCAAACCAAGTTGTAGTTTTCATGTAAGAAAATTTATTGTTCAGTGCTTTATCTAATGTTGAATGTTTTTATAAATTTTTAATTGAAAAACATTGAGTAGTAAGAAAATATTAATTTATAATATGTGTTTGACATTGAACCGACTTTGACATTAAAATGATCTTCAAATTGATATGACCTCGACATTGAAATGACTGACATCGAAAGGCCCTTGACATTAAAATGTCCTAGACAGGTCAATGAGCAGGTTCGAAAATCGGTTGGTCTGTCTGCTCTTACAATTGACATTTGCTTCATTTACCTAAAAAAAAGTGTTCGATATAGTAAAAAGAGAAGATGTTTGATAGACTCTGGAACAGAGCGTACACATTGAAACAATTGAAATAGCGAAGGCATAAGGACGAGAAGATTTATATAAAAACCAACAATGAAGCATCGAAAAAATTTAAAACACAAGTAGGTGCCACACAGGGGCGTGTTGAATCCGTTATTATTTTCGGTAATTGACAATGTGATAAAGGAAGCATAGTAAATAGTGAAAAAATTAAAATTAGGGCACTGGAAGATGTGAGAAACAGAAATCGCGCTTACGATATAACTGTTCCAACCTTCATCATAAGCTAAATATTTTTCAAAAAGAAAATAAGCATAAATAAAACTAAGAAAATAAAACACACGATTTTAAATTGAACGGACTAATGATACAAGACGTTTATAGGTATTTAGGAACAATTCTAAAAATCATAAATATAGAAAATTGAACAAAGAAATAAACGAAAGAACGGAAAGTGCAGGAAAAATTTTCAATACAATGAAAACGACATTCTTAGACAAGAGTAAATTTATAAAAATAAAAGCCATGGTTGTTAAGGAAATAGTTGAATCCATGATAACGTATATTAGTGAAACTGGGACGTTAACAGAGAATCATAGTCATGGAGATAAGATTCCTCAGAAGAATTGAAAGTCAAACAAGAAATGAAACGTTTAGACAGCAACTAAAAATTAAGCCTGTTAAGGCTAAAATAACAGAAAACCAGTTAAGATGGTTTGGGTATGCATGCCAAATGTCAGATGGAAAACTTATAAGAATATTTGAAAAAATAATATAAGGAAAAACAACGAAAGGAAGACCTAGAAAAACCTGGTAGGCGGAAATACAGATAATAGCTAAGCAAGGATTAAGAAGTGATTATCGAAAGGAGACAATGTTTCTCCACAAACAGTAGGTGAGTACACAAAAATGAGTAAAAAAAATTAAAGTTAAAATCAGACTAGTTAACGCAAGCAGCATTCGGAAAATTAAGTTCTGAGAAAAAGATATACTCGTAAATGTGAAATGCAAAATACATGATAGCAGCATGCTGTTAGTCACATGTATGGATTAAAAAGAATGGTTTAATAAGAAAAATTATAGACATGGAAAAGTAAATGCATAAAATGTCAAACTGAAAATCTCAAGCAATTGAGCAATATGGGTAGAAAGAAATGAAACACGTGATATAAATAATAATAACATTTTAATACTGTTTTTCTTATTTTAATATAAATTTTATACATAAATATAATTCATAATAAAAATACCTAATAAAATTTGTGTTAACAATATTTTATACTCTTATAAACTCAACGTATCCTATATTTACTTACAATCACACAGTCTGATGCGTATCATATACTTGTTTTTTTTTCAAATTTACATAGCTATACAGTGTAAGGCATATAGTTAATTTATCCCTCATTAGAATTTTTATCAATTGACATTTCTTCAAACATACATAAATGTATATTAGCAATACAAAATAGTTGTTTGAAACACGAGTCCGTAAATATAAAAAGGAAATACAAAAAATGGAAATACAAATTGTGCTATTGATAATAAATATCAGATGGCAAGTTAAATAAATCTAACAAAAATAACAGGAAAGGAACAATTTGAGCTTTGAACGCCTTAAAATTTACTTGAGGACCAAATATTTTTCAGAGCAGTTGAAATTATATAAACTTCCAAGATATCCGTGTAACATATTGTACAAAATCAACGTAAGTTTTCTTGAATTAGCACGATTCTACGATAATTATAAGGAAAATTATTAAAAATTAAAATAATCTTTTTTGAAATGGAAAAATTATCAGAATATATTTAATTTATTTTATATAAACATCTCATATAAAAATAATGTAAATAAAAAGGTTTTGAAAAATCTTGATATAAAAAGTGCACTATACAAAAACAGGTCACGTTACATATAATATGCGTGTAACAAAATAACGAATGTATATAAGATTGGTAACTTTATAAAAAAAATCGTAAGTACACTATATATTTATAAATACTAAAAAGGACACAGAAGCTAATAATAAGAATTAAGCAATCAGAACTATAATGGCACAAGAAATAAATTATTTAAAAAACAACATTTTCTATTAAGTTTACAAACAACAAAAAAATAATAAAATACAAAGATGTACAGTTAAAATAAATTATAACTTGTCTAGTTGGTCCCTAAAATTTAATTGCATCACAGCCTATATATTAAATGCAAGGTTTAATTTATTTATTTATCTTCATCTTCTTAGGAGAAAGACAATTTGCACTAAGGTCACTTTCATGGTATCATCCTATCATGGTCAAAGTGTTATTCTTATTCCTGTTACTGGTGGTTCTATTTAAAAAAAAAAAGAAAATAAAACAATGAATAGTTATTAAAAGCATCCAAAGAATTATATATTTTATATTATTGCAAAAAATATTCTAGATTGAATATTGAAATTTGCATTGCAAGAGTTATTTTTATAATTATTAGAAATTAGATTAGAAATATTGCCTTTAAGATAAATGCAATAAAGAAAGAAAATGTTGATTTCATTTTAAGGTAGAAGGTCATGAATAAACTATATCTGATTTATTGCAAAGGCGTTTACATTGCTAGAAAAGTAATCAAGGCATAAACAGTTAAATAAAACTGCTAGCACTTCGTTAAGGCGGCAGTTATAAAAACAAAAGAAAGAAATTTAATAACATTATTCAATTATGTACTAAAAATTCTGATCGTCAACTATTTATGATCAGACTAAATAATAATGGGTTTTTTAAGTATAATTAGTCCAGCTCCACACTATTTTTGAACGAGACAATATAACAACATGTTAAATACATTTTCTTGAATATACGGAACTTTGAAGATTACCCCATCAGCATTTGGGTATCACCAATTTTCGTTATAATAGTCAAGACCTGATGGTTCCATGGGCCGTTCTCTCACATATTTTTAATCATCTCTCAATCCAGGGGTACCTGTTAACCATATCGCTACACCCGACCTCCACATTGGTGGACTACAGAAACACGCCATGATCCCAGCTGAACTATTAGGTGAAGTTTTATTTGTCACGTATTTGAAGTGAACGCGAAATGGTGCATCCTGCCATGGAAGCAAGAATGAAGAATTTTTTCAC
The DNA here is from genome assembly GCA_031893035.1 of Dermolepida albohirtum. Lineage (NCBI taxonomy): Eukaryota > Metazoa > Arthropoda > Insecta > Coleoptera > Scarabaeidae > Dermolepida > Dermolepida albohirtum. The sequence continues at coordinate 305,878 of JAVIWB010002882.1, read as the reverse complement.
ATTACTGCTTCTTCCTTGATATAACAATACCCCAGATCCAAATTCCACAGAAAACATTTAGTAGATATTAAAACTGCATTTAGTAACAGAACTCTAGTATAGCAATAGCTATTTGAAATATTCCAATCTTTGGGAAGAGACTTGCGTACCTCGTTAAATTCAGGTTGTAATAAAAGAAAGAGGTCGAAGCAACAAAATATTAATTACATAATAATTATGTAAAAATAATTAAACAATTACTTCGACAGCAGTGGCTATTTTCTAACATTGAGTTTAAAAAATCCTTATTTTTACAAATTCTAAGAATAAACCTAATTATATGGAAACTTAATAATATAATAAAAATGCGATGTATTGTACGTTGTGGTCCAGATTATCAGCCAGGTACGCAAAATGATAACGATCAGAAAAACACTACGAATTCGAACACGAACAAATCGCTTAAAAATGAGAAGTAGATAGAAAAAAGTGAACCAGAAGAATGGAAAAAAAGAATTAAAAAAATTTTCCTAAATCAGTAAACTGTGACAACTACAGATAAAAATGCAGTAATATTACGAAACAAGTACGATTCTTAACCTGCAAAAATTATTACCCAAGACAAAAACAATATCTTTTAGTAAATTCTGAATATGTTATACCAGAGAAATTAATGGTTATTAACTATTTCTGGAGATACAATTAACAAAGATTATAGAGGAAACCAAGGACACATTTTTGCAGGAAGTGATCAAAGGGAAAAAAGAACCTGCAAATAAGACAGATATTGAAAGCTTGAATAAAGTGGGAAATCATATTTAAATATTAAATGTTTAAATGAGTCTTGATACTCAAGAACGATACAAAGTGGTTGTATCTTAAATAAAACAATGATGAATTGTAATAATGTTAATCTTTTCGTAAGGGTTTATATACATTTTTAGAGTTGTATTTATTTTTGTCTTGATTTTGTTTAAATAATATGTGACTTCATTTAACAAATTCACGGATTTATTTTAATTATAATCATTATTTATTGAGATTATATATTTCTTTAAACGTTGACTGACACATGTACTAAGTAGAACACGTACATGTGAAACATTGGAATACAATAAGAAGTCGGGTAAAAATGCAAAAAAGAGTCACAATCATAGCCTAAGATGGCATTTGTCATTTATTTTTCATTTTTCATTAAAATTTTCAAGCAAAACATTTTTGCACAGAAAAAAACATTACACAAACCTCACTAAATATTACTATTACTATTTATTATCTATTAAAACGATTCATAAGTTGTTTAATGAGATTCGTTATGGTTGTAAAAGCACAATTATGCCGAACCTACAGAACGTCCAAATATGGCCATCACGCCAGAAATGATTGAAAATAATCGATTACATGTTTTGTAAAACCGCAAAATATATGTGCGTGAGATAGTCAAAATAGTACGCATCTTAGATGAACCTGTACTTAATACGTTATACGAAGGTTTAGATATAAAAAAAAAGTATCCGTACGGTAAAAACGTATCAGCATGATTCAAAAGCAAGTTTAGCAATGTTTAAGCATAATAAAAAGAATTTTTTTGTCATTAGATCTATTATAATATAGCGGAGACCTAGGCGGTTTTATTGCCTAAGAAAGTCAGGCCATAGCTTTTTGAGAAGTAGCCGTCATAATTCATATTGATTAACTTGAAGAAAAAAAAACAATTAATGATGAATATTATTGTAAATTATTAGACCCTTCCAACGACATTTTAGGAAAAGAAAACGATCATGTTTTGGTGAAAAACGAGTTAGCGTCCAGCGATTATTCCCTATTTTTGACATGAAGACGGAATGGGATCAACGATAAAAGAAATGCCTATTTCTAAATGTTGGACAAATCGTATAATTCGGAAGGGTTCGAAAAACCATTGCACTATATGTATTGCTATAAAAGGCGACTACGTTGAAAAATAAAATGTTATTAGCCCAGCAAGTTGTCTTTCCTATTTTTCCTTTTTTCCTATTTACCTGACTTCTCACTTCGCCCTCGTATTATTATAGACAATAAACTTCATCGATGTTATCATGTTGGCTGTATGCAGAGACTGTTATTTCGTAACATTATGTTACAAGGTAATTTAACAATAAATTGGAATCGTCAAGCAACCACAAGTTCTTGAAAACGTGAAACCACTTACTTTGTCTTGTTGCACGTGACAATCAATGTGTTAACTATATTCCAAATTAATAGTAAGTATACATATACAGCACTATTAATACGAGAAACCACAAATTATATACTTTTCAAATACACTGCCACTGGCAGGATGTACATATATATTTAACAACCTAATTAAAAAAAATGTATCATTGAGCCGCATTATAAAAAAAGTATAATTAATCCTTCATCTTGACTTCCAGACTGGAACCACTTCTAGGATAATTCTAGTACCAACGCTGCATCACCCCTTGTGTGGGACATCTTCAGGGCTTAATTGCTGCTACTCGGTTCCAGTCCGGAAGCCAAGATGAAGAAAGCATGGACAATGACCTCAGAAGTCTATGAGTCAGATTAAACTAATTCGGACAATTAATTAATTAATAAAAACTAATAGACTAAACTAAATATTAGTTAATCATATAAGATGAACTGCAATGCAAATTACAATTTATTCAATTACAATTTATGTTTTAATGTTTAATAAAGCCAAGAAACAATTACGGCAGTACTTACAGAGAGAGTCTTAAAATGCTGTGTCTTACAGGAGAAGCAAAAAAAGAAGATATGCACACTTACCTTGCATGAAGATAGTAGTTGAGACAGTGGTTTACGGATTTCTAATAATCTATTGAAGCAGCATTTAGAAGTCATGTATGTATAACAACAAATATATGTAACTTAAGCTTTGTGAAAAATCTATTAAGAGAAAAAAGCTCTTGGTGATTATTATTAGAATAAATCGTTGCATATTGAATTTTTTTCTATAAGCTGCAAAGTTCGAGATTTTCAAAAATGAATTACATATATAAGTAATTGCAATTTAAAAAATTATCATATCTAATTAAATAATCTATTATGATCTTTCTTAATTCAAAACTATATTTGAAATTCTGATATTGCATGAATATATACTATGTGACAAAAATAACAAATCATACAGTAAAAATATATTTTAAACCAGTTTTGTAGAAATATTTACTGTGTTGAAAATAATAGATAATGAAATCTTCACTGAAAAATTCAAGAAAATTTAATAATCAGTTGCCACTCTCATATCTGCTAATCACTTGGGCATGCTTCTAATAAGATATTATAGGCTCCATGGAAGCTCATTTCAAGTAATTTGTAGGGTAACATGTTGCTATTGTAAGTTCATTGGAGAGCTAGAAGCCTACCAATCCATCAACCTATCATATCCCAGACATTTTCTATGGGAAAGAGAGCTGGAGACACCGCAGCCAGATTAAAAATAGTAGTTGCACCTTGCAAGAATCGCAATGTAACAAACTGCAATATGAAAACGGACTTCGTTTTACTGGAATGTAACATTATTTAGCAATTGAATATATGGTCTAATGAATGGTTTCAGGTCTTCGTATATGTATTCTTGAGCATTGGAATGGCTTCAAAGGAGTGCTAATTCTACTCCAAACCATCAATATTCTATAGTTCTGGGTTATAGTTCATTCCCCGAACAAATGTAGTGTTCATGCAATGGTCACTATACATGTACGTGACAAAACGAATGAAATATGAAATTGATATAAAGTTAGGTTACGCGTATGATCAAAGTACTACCACGCTTATAAAAGTAATACCGATGAGTTATATTGTTATTCATTTTATTATATTTTTTTCCTAGTTCTTACAGATTTTTTAAATTCTCGATACTGTATAACTTCTTATATATATATATATATATATATATATATATATATCCCTATTTCTAAATTAATATGGACTAATGCTCTTTCATGGAAAACAATTTGAATTTAAATCGTTTATAACCGACTTTTCTTTAGTTTTAGCCAGCCAATTCAAAAACTAGTTTTTGTATCACATGGTGAACACACATATTTTAATCTATCTCTGCGAAAAAATTCAGAAACTCTCCTCTTGAAAGTTAAACTCGTCTGCAACCACTATGGGCCCGTAAACGAAAACAAGATTCGTCGGAAATGATATTGCCTCACTTTTTGTCAATACGAGCCTCATGTAGTCCAACGATTCGATCCCTTTCAAAGTCGCTTAGCTGGCGATAATTTAGTTTTCTTCGAACTCTTGGCTTTTTAAAACACTAATTCGCAACTATGGCTGTTACAATCGAATAATTAAGCTAAATTGAACAAAAATAAAAGAAAAAAGAAAAGTGAATTTCATTAAAGATTAGCAAAAAGCGACACAGCAAGGTTTACTGCTTTCTTGTTAATTCTTTTATCATTTATTATTCCCAACACAGCAAACACTTGTACAAAATTTGTTTTAAGAATATGTACTTTTGCTGAGATATTCGTTATTCATCTTTGTCACATAATATAGGCTTAATAAGTTAAAGATATTATAATGTAACATGAAATATGTTTCTCATTAATGGTCAAATCTAAATTAGATTAGTTATCTAAATTTTCTTCTCTCTTATATAACTTCTTTTTTCTACATTCCTTTAAAATACAAACAATGTGTCTGCGTTTTTGTCAAAAAAAAAGCAATACAGACACATGAAGTTAATTTATATAATATAATATATTAAAATGAATTCTAAATTAGCAAATAAATGAAAACGAGTTTTATTTCATTCGTACTTGAATAAAACTCGAGTAGAATAGAGTTTATATCATATATCAGATGGTAATTTGATGTAAAGCACTCTTGCGTATACGAGGATAATTTGACAGTAAATGATATTCGATTACTAACACTATCTTTCGGAAAAACTCAGTATCACATTCTAATTTTGCCATCTTGAAATTTGGTTCATTTCTGAAATTAAATTTGAATGTTGCAGCAACCCGAGTAAAGCTTTATTGCATAAAAGAACTCTCATTATGATAACGTGTCTTATCAGGTCGGTCAACATGTGTGAGAAAAATTATATCAAATAAGCTTTTAGGATGTCTCATCCATTCTATGCTCTAGATCTAGCTCTAAGTGACTTCTTTTTATTCTCCAAATCAAACTTTTCTTTGTTGGAAAGAAGTTTTTGTCGAAAAAAGAATTTATTACAACTGCAGGATCTTGAAGAAGTTGATTTCGAAAATGAAACGGCACTTCAACATTATTAGTTAAAATAGGTTGAAGTTGAAGAGAATATGTTAAAAAAGAACTTGATGCCCTGACCATTTCATTTTGAGTCTCGTTTGATGTCAAATTATCCTTGTAAGTTAACTCTTTACGGAATTGTGCAGTCATGAAACACATTACACAGCTTTTGTTTGACTATAACGAAGCTAAACGTTATGCCATTTTATGAAAAACGCTATGTGTGAACCGCTAAATTTGTATTGTGTATAAGAAATCCAGAAGGATAGAAACAACTTCCAAATAGCGATTCAGCAACTGTTTGAGACTTGTTAAAGCTATTCGAGAGCCGTTCACATTTCCCTATTTTGTATTTTTCTTATACTCACGGAACTTCTTTTTTAAGATAAAATCTCTCTCATTCATATATATTGTCTTTCTATTCTCTCGGAGGCTCGTAGCCAGTGTACAAGTACGAGAACTATCACTCCATAAAACTCCATAAAAAGGTAGTAAAACCCGAGAACAAGAAAAGGAGAAAAGAACATGCGAGAAATTCTAAATTCTACCAAGCAAGAACACTATGAGAAAGGCAAACTGGGAAGGCAAGGACGAACCAGGGTCGTCTACATAAATAACTACATAAAACGGTGAAGATCGACATTGAAAGGAAGTGGATCTCATATCTGAAGAGACCAGATCAACTAGGCGATCTGGAATTTATAAGGCCGACGAAACAGTCAAGATTACATAGAGGTTAAAATAGCTATAATCAAGGCCAACTTAAACAAACATGCAAAGAAGGCAAAGATTTCAGAGAGACATGAGGATCAGAATAAATTTGAAAAGGTTGCAGTGGAATAAACTTTATGGCCATCTCGGTCAATCTTAAATCTTAAAGCATTTTCCACGAGATTGCAGATGAAAAGTTGGCATATTCTCCTTACCAGCGAACTTATTTTTAAATAAAAATGATTTTGTATAGTGCCAGAATTATTGCAAAGTTAATGGCCATAATACGTATATGCTTCTCCCACATTCAAGTAACCACAAAATTCGCCGCTGGTATTTATTGAACAAAGCGGAGTAGACATCACAATTTTAGACAAATAAAACTAAGTCTTCAAAAAAGAGGATTTATCAATTACAAATAGTTTCTAATAAAGAACGAATAGAAATTTTCTATTCAGAAATTGTAGATGAAATGAACTCAATAAGTTCTAGTAATGCCAGACAATTAAACGTTCACTCATATAAGATTAACTGAATTTCTTTATCATATAAAATTTTTAACCTTTAAAACTTACAGTATATCTCTAGTGAGATAATATTTAAATCTGTCACAGAAATTAAATCAGACGTTACCAAACTTTTTTGATTTAATATTACAAATATGGATTACAGAACCGGATTATAAGAGAGATAGGTCAACTTAAATACATTCTGAAGTGAGATAACAAATTTCAACTGTTGATAGAATAAAAGTGAATAGAAAAAAATCTACCATGATAACTATAATAAAATAAAGTTCACCCACTCTTTTTGAAAATCTCAATAACGCTTTTGTAAATAAAAGTAAATTTTAAAAAAGACGAATTAGTTTTAAACTAAGCAATTATTAAAACAAAAGCAACTTTGTGATTGTTAGGTTGACGCATATGAAATATCGTTTTTATGATTGCAAAAATTTTTATATTTTTCCAAATCGGTGGATAGTGTTCTTAAAAACTCGTTAATAAAGTTACAATATTAAACATACAATTAGTTAAGCAATGAGTTGGAATTTAAATAAAAATGCAAACCGCTTATTGCAATCTATAATAACCAGTAAGATTATTACAGCAGAAACACGAGTGACAGGATATGCACCATATGAAAAATAAATATTTCAAGAATTATATTCATAAATCATCAAATACATTTCAAACGAAAATGATCAATTTTCATACTTTTAAGAATTAACTCAAAAAACTGATGTAATATTTATTGGATATATTCTTGCTTATATAATAAAGTTGAGTAATTTTCATTTCTTTTTTAGGACTACTTATACCTCAACTAGTCTTTGGGACAAATTTATATTAAAGATAAAGTAGAAAAAACTTTGTTCTATAGGAAATGCAATAGTGGAAGAACGAGCTGTTTCATATTTCCAGAAAAAAAAAACTTCAATTCATATGCACCGCCTAACCTATTGTTAGCACTTATTATATGAAAATTTAACTGATAATCTAACTTTAAAATACATTCTTAAATATTTTCAAAAAAAAAATGTCTGCAAATATAGCTGTAGATGTGTAAGCTCCAGATTACGACTCCCCCTTACCTGATTATCGATGAAGAAGACGTTGATCTAGACCAAGTTACGAGAAATCCCTCACCTCTTCTAGCTGCACGTCTCCTTGCTACTATGGCCTTAGTGACATCATCCGGACAAAATATACTCATCGAGACACGAATAATTATCCTGAAAAATAAAGTGATTATTATGAATATTCACAAATATAAATTTCAAATACAAATATTTAGGAATAGGAGTAAAGATTTGTATTGGAATCGTGCAAAAGTTGTATAAAAATGATGAGAAAAAATTGTACTAAGGTCACTTTCAAATAGTTGTACCTGTTGTACTTATAGTATCACTTAAATTGTAGAAAATCAAAGTTCCTTTAATATTTGAAAAGCTGATGTCGATAATGATAAAATTTTCTTTCGGATTTCATTTTGTGGTGTTGTTCATATAGTAAGTTTCTTCGGGATCTGTTTCCATTTTTCTTTATATACATATGCATATTAGAGCTTTCATGATGTGCATACTTAGTGCTTCACTGATTACGACAGACAGATTACTAAATTTGTAACCATACCCTTGATTAAAGTTTTGATGTATTTCTAGCTCGACGGTTTTTATAATAATTCGCCAGCGATAATTCTTTGTAGTCGTCAATACTTTAACTACCACAAAAACTACTTTACATTCGCTCTTGTGTGCATGTTCTGCGTGTGCTTAGTGAAATCTTTTGCAAAGAACTGCGTTCATAATTTTGTAATAGCTATTCAAATATCAAAAGAAATTTATTGTAGTAGATTGATTAATAATAACGAATCAATTCATTGACCTGACCAACCCGATTTTCCCATTTCTTACTTTCTTTCATATTTCTTCTCATTTTCCTATTGAAGCACCTTTCCGAAAATCATTCGAGGACAAAAAGATCTTAAAATAGCTCAAGGAATAAAATTACTATCGCTTATTTAATAAACAGTTTTTATAAAAAGCCCTAAAAACTGCAATGCTTATTAGTTACGTGCAATTACCTGAAGATATATATATGTTCATACACGTTATAGTTCATTTACTGACAAAGTGGAGATACTTAATCATTAACTGATCAACTGATAGAACAATACTTTGGAAATCGAGTAGCGCAAAAATTATTGTTTGTAAGATTAATTCCCCATATTATAGTAACGCAATAAACAAAAAACAGTTTGCGAAAAGAAGAAACCTAACTATTTGTAAGCTAGTATAAAATCACTACTGTGAACTAAAATATAAAAAATAATGAACATCTTATCGCGTAACACTATTAGAACATAAACAAATTACAGTACGAGCAAAAGTTACTGGTTAAGATGGCAATTCAAAAGTAGATATTTTTAACTCGTAGATTTTATGGCAGATCGACCGTCAAAAATTTTCAAAAATATTATTGTCACAAACACATCATTGTTTTGTGAGATTTGTGATATTGTAAAAGAAGTAACTGCCTGATGTTGAATACTAAGACGGCACGGGACGATTCTTCTTCTAGATGCGTTCCAAGGCGTTCCTCCTGCAAGGACAAATTAATAATGAATAATACTTTTACTGTCGTAATAACACGCCAACATTGTCGTCACTTTCGATTTTTACGAATAAACTTTCTTCCTATTAATGATGGCGACTTCTACTTCGCACTTTGATGTTTAGTTGTGGGATCATGACAAAAACACTAATTTTCGTCCTTCTCAGAATTAACTAATTCACGTGTTTAGTACGCAAAGATGTTCCTTACATACTGAACGGTCATATTTTTGAACATCAGATATACATACATACATATCGCGAATAGAGAGGATGTAACCTTTTCGTGTATAAATATTCAACTTATTAGTATAGTTTCTCGACTTACACCAAACTCATCTACCAACAGTTTCAGACTCATATAACGATCTTCTTTAACCCATTCTCTATCACTTTTGTGATAGAATCCTAGCTACGCACTCAAATTGGATGCCTAGGTCTTGCTTCATGTTCATTGTTTCCACGCCAGTTTTAAATCACTCATAAATCAGTCTAGAGACTGTCGTTTCCAAAAGTGAATGAAATACTATCAAGTGAAATAAGAGTTACCAAAGACTGCTGAATGCAACCGAGGAAATTTATAAATCAGATTAGAGGTTATTAAATACTAGCATGCAAACTTGGAATAGGTATAATTTGACTATGTATTGAATACCGTAAAACGAGACGCATATATATCATATCATATAATCTATTGTTTGTTATCTGAACACAGAGCTATTGTGAACATTGTTTTAAGGCTTTAACTTAACTGTCTTGCTTATAAGCGAAATATCTTTTAATATATTATAAATAAAATGTCCAAAATTCACAATCTTAATGAAGGGTTTTATAGTGTGTTAGCAATAAAATCAGTCTCAGTATTTATGTATTTGTCGGATTGTATACCCCTTGCCTTTTTTACTAACAATTAGAATACAGCATATTGTAATAAAAAGGTAAATGGTAAATATTACAGATTACATTATAGTCTAAATTAATAACACACGTTACACAAGATTGTAGCACCGCGGAGATCATCGGTGACCGACAAAGCCAGGATTCCAAAAACACATAAATTGAGTAAAATTTCCATGCTTATGGATTTTTCAACAACAAATGCAATATAGTTTATATGTCGTACTAAAGAATTCTAAACAAAGGAAAGGTGGACCAGTACAGTTCCTACAAAATATCACAGCTTCTATGATTCAGTTTTTTCCTTAATCCGAGCTAGGCTTTTTCAATTTTTCTCCTACCATGTATTTCACAAAATCTAACGAACAAGGGAAATAACTGACATAGACAAATGTTATTCGTGTGAATAGTCAAAATAAGGACGAGAGTGGGCTGACTATTGGAAAATGATTAAAAAATTATACGCAAACAAAAAAATGCATTTTTTTGCTTTTTAGCTATGAAAATTATCGCACATATAAACGTAGGACCTTTTCAATAACATTGTGTTCCGATGTAGATAGATTATCTATAACTATAATCACAAGTATTAAAAATTTACGCTGATGTCAATAGACTAATGCCGCGGATTACGTCAAAACAAAATATAAACCTTTTATTAATTAACTAATATTTTAATAAATAAGATAACGGAAAAAAACAATTTTCATATGTCGAAGCAAAAAAGTTTTATAAAATGATTTATGTAAACAAAACTGATAAAAAATAACCAAATTTCAATGCACAATATTAAAGATATTGTATTATAACAATTACTCTGAATAAATAAGCTATTGCAAAAATGTATATGAATTATTCTTTTATGAATTGTATAATATAGCAATATTTTGATTGTATTAAATTAGTTTACTAGAAAATTTCTATCGTTGCCATACTTGTAATTTTAGTATCACCTCTCAAACAGTTTTCTATTATTATTACAAAACGTAGTAATAATAAAATAATAATATTTGTTGGAAATCATTTTTCGATATAAATTAAATTATATTTCACTGAAGCTAAATAATTCTTACGGTATATCATACAGCTTTATTTTACACGGTCATTGATAATATGAAAGAAGAAAATCCATGAGATACCAATTAGTGCATCTTGTAAACTTTAACTATAACATGAAAACGACGTACTACAGTATTGTAGTTAATATTTATTCGGTCTGTACATTGTGTCGAGCTTTAACTTGAATTTTTTTCCACCCAAAAATTCCTAAAACTTAATTATTACAGAACGCAACAATCGTTTATTTTTCATGCTAAACCAATTCAAATCCTTTAGTTTGAAAGAAATGAGTTCTCTACGTCTAATGTAAAATATCAATCGAAAAATATAAGAACTTGCTTAGTTTTCTTAATCTATATAATTCTGAAGAAAGCATGGGCGTTTTGCAGGCACAAATTTATGTTTGCTAAAACTTAGTTCGTCATCAAGGTTAACGCCTATACTTTTCATCTTCATGTTGTAATGGAATATGGTTGGTGTCGACATTGACGGTAAGAATCACTTAATTTTTTCAAAGGTGAATAAAGTTACATATTTGAAAAGCGCTTTTGAAGCACTCGAACTAATTCTTAAATATCGAAATTGAGCTTATGAGAAACATCATTTAATTGATATAGAAATATTGCAGTTGTCAGTACAAGTCTGTCACAAGAACGTGTGGGTGATTATTTCTAAAAAATAACCGATCTTTGATCGTCATTTAACAATATTTTAATGTTATATTGACTGTCAATCTGTGAATACTTGCATCATCAAGAGTATCGTATTTATTAAACGTTGCTAAATACTCTGAAAATTGCAGTTGTTTTGTTAATAAATAGTTGCAGAAGCATAACGAAGCAAACACCGTCGAGGATTTTCTGGAATAACCGTAAGTGTAAACTACTCACTGGAAAGCATATTGACCATCGATTTCTGTGAATCAAGATTGTGATGACAAGTGTATGTCAGTGAAGCCTCATTTTGTGTGAAGGCTCCATAAAGAAGGGCGTGGGTTGACTCATCAGTGCTCGAAAAAACTGTTAAACACCATTTAAAAATTCATATATGAGTTTGCTTTAACGTGTGAGATTTTCGTTCGCTATATTTATTTTTAGGGAAGTTAAATAGAGATATAACAAAGTATTATATTTTTTATTTTGGATATTGTATTAGAGTAAATTAATCGGCCGGTCTTTAAGCAAAGATTATACAAAAGATCTTATTGAGTACAGAAAATGCTTCAATTTAATACTTTAAAAATGCCTTATAATATAACTTTTTATTGGTGTTCACGTTTTCTCTAAAAAAATGTCTACACGGTCTTACGGCAAAGACTGTAAACTAAACTTCATATTTTTGTTACAGCTTTGTAATGACATTGAAACTTGAATTGCCGATCCCATGCCGTACTATATTAAGAAGTCTAGAACTTACCTTGGTAATAAAGCGGCCACACAACACAGAGGTATCACGAGCCAATAGGTTAGCGTACTAGCAACATGATGTATAACACGGAAGCTGCTTGGCAGTCCGAAGCACGAGACGCAAACTGTATTGTAAACAAAACTGTAGATGTAGAATATAGCTATAGAGACGGTTATAGTCGCAACGTGGATTATGGTCTAAAAGAATAGAAAAAGAAACATATAAAATTCGAATACAATAATATCAATTATTACAATTTTATATACATAATAACATTGTGCAACAAATTTTAACGTTTAATTTTATTCTCATTTTTTGTAGTGAGTGCCTAACTGGGTCGTAAGTCTTTTCGACTTATCACGTATGTAAAGTATTCCCTGGCTTTCTTACTAACCTCTGGTCGTCCTATGAAGGAAAGTTGTGTTGAGTATGTCTCTTTAACAATGGTGGGTACAGACCACCTCCGAGATAAAAAATTATTTCAAAATTGCACTCTTAGCATTTTTCCAATTCATTTATTCGAATTATTTTAAGAATTATAAATAATTGTCTCAACAGTAGACAAGTATTCTCTTTGTATATCGCGGGATCCGTCCAGGTGAGAAGCAAAGCAGAAATGAGATACACTCAGCGCAACATGAATAGGACCACCCGACTTGTTGCAAGCTTTCGGTGGTTTGAAAAACAATTCATTTACTAAAAATACAATGCAAGTTTGTAATGGTATGATATGGCAAATAATACGCATTATTGCGCAATAGTGCCTAACGTTATGCATTGGGTGACGTAAGTACCACATACATATAAAATGCACCGCGCCGGTTGGATACGACCAGTATTTAATAGTAAGCTACCGGATGAGTGTCGAGTTACAACGTGTATCCGGATAAACAAACATCTGTAATTAAGGGTATTGTGCAACGATGGGACGACAGAAGTGCTTAAGTATGGAAGAAATTGGAAAAATTAAAGCGTTCCATCAAGAAGGGTATTCCTCAAGGGCTACTGCAAAGAAAATAAGTCGATCACACCAGATTGTGAACAATTTTATTAGGGATCCCGAGAATTAAGGAAAACGTTTTAAAGGGCGAACAACATCCGTTACAACTAAGAGAGAACGTCGAGCCATATTACGCGAAGCATCGAATTCGGCATTAACGGCAAGACAAATCGCGAATAACGTTGGAACGAATGCATCGGTAAGAACTGTACAGAAGTTACTGAAGACCTGTCCGCATTTAAAACGTTTGAAAATTAAACAACTGCCTCCTTTAAGGGAATTTCAGCGCACTGCACGTCTTCAGTTTGCTCAAGCAAAAATGGGGTGGACAAGAGAATGGCAAACTGTTATTTTGAGTGACGAGAAGAAGTTTAATTTAGATGGCCCGGATGGGTTTTCTTATTATTTCCACGATTTACGTAAAGATGAAGTGATTCAGTCACGAAGGCGAGCCGATGTTGGTTCAGTCATGGTATGGGGAGCTGTTTCCTATAACGGACCTGTTGATTTAGTAATAGTGAAGGGCAGACAGAATTCGGAAAAGTACGTCCAGCTGCTGCAACAAGTGAAAGACAAATTTTCCAACGTTATGGCAGGTGGGCCATTTATTTTCCAACAGGATAATGCCAGTATTCACACCGCGCGCATTGTTCGACGCTGGTTTCAAGAACAAGGCATGGAGGTTCTCGATTGGCCATCGCTCTCCCCCGACCTGAACATCATAGAAAATGTTTGGGGATGGTTGTCGCGTAAATTGTACTCCAATGCTACCCAATTCAGTTGCGCTGAAACGAAGTTGGGCGGAACTTCCCGTTGACTACTTGAGAACCCTGTATAATTCCATTCCATCCCGACTATTTGAGGTTATAAGAAATAATGGCAAAAGTACTCATTATTGAACAATAAAGTATTTTGTTATTGCAAACGAATCTTTTATTTTGTAGATTGGTCGTATTCAAGTGGCGTTTAATTACTCTACTTATTGTCATTAGTAACGTACATTTGCACTGACTTTTACAAAAATTATATTTGGTACGTACATACATCTTTTTATCAACCCTCTTATTTTCGAAAATAACACTTCCAGCGCGCTACCATGTTTATACCAACTACAAATGTCATATATGCAGTTGATCCTATTCATGTTGCGCGGAGTGTATGATAGTAAAATATGTACTAAGCAAATTCGAAAAAATAACCTTTACATACAAATAACTGAATATAGTTTAGCACATTGATAATCTGTCTCTAATCGACTTCAGATTATGTTGCATAGCTAATAGTTAAACCAATACACATGTTCTACTAATTTCAGATTCGCAACTCTTATAATAGGATTACCGATGAAATTATCGTTTTGATAGCTTTTCTCAATGTTAATAGTCGTATAGAATATTTTATGTCTAAATGGTATTTTTAAACATATTTCCAATGTGTTTCCAACTATTAATAGTCGGAATGAATGAGTGTAATTGGTAACTACATAAACTATAGGGGCATAAGGTTATATCAATGACTAACCGATACATTCAGAGAACAAAACTTCAAACTTAAAGACTTAACATACAGGAACAAAGATCGTTCACACCCAAAAGAAAGATAGATTAAATGTATTGGTAACACAAAATAAATTGTACTGAAGACATTTCTTTACAAAACAAATAAAATTAATACATTATACTATCGGCTTTATATATATATATATATATATATATATATATATATATATATATATGTAATGTATGTATGTATGTATATATACAATCTAATTCCGTAATTTAAAATGAAATTGTGACAGCGTTTTTTCACTACTCGTTCCACTCAGATTATTTGTTGTAAGATAAATACTATCCCTCAGAACTAACGTTGCCTCGGGGAGTACCAGGAGCCAGTATCCTTGTACTGAGCCGTACTCGGTCAAACAGGATTTTGATCGGCCGGAATGCAATTTCCTTTGCTGTTCATGAAAATAGAATGAAAAAGGTACAAGCAAAACTCAAAAACAAGTAGAAAAATACAAAATACATGTGAGAGGTTATAAAGCTGTAATAAGGCAAGAACAACAAACCGCAAAGGTGAGTTAATCTGTGTGATATACAAATAAAGATGCATAAAGGTGTGAGATTCAATACCGTAGGGGATGTGGATTTGATGGTCGACGCAGAAGATGTCATTTCAGCTAAGTGAACTGGAATTTCTAAGGCTTAACTGTAAAAACTAGTGAAAGAGCGCCAAACTGGCATATAGACTAAAATAATCGTAATTAATTCAACAAACATAAACAAAATAGGAAAGGTATTTCGAGAAGACATAAAGACCACAACAGATCTGAAAGGGTCGCAATGAAATAGATTTCATGGCCAAATCAAATAATCGAATCTAATGCAATTTAAATACTGTTATACTTCGCATGTATAGCCATCTTTTTCTATCATGTTTTTAATTTATTTTTTTAATCTAAATACTATTCAATTTTAAATATGAAATTATTATTATTAAGACATCGTTTGTGAATTAACAAATGTTTCAAAGATATATCGCTTTGTTTGTCAGTATTAGACCCTGTCTTCCAAGAACGAAAGTATTTTGGTACGTAGGCCCCTTTTCCACACAGAATACACATTTATTATTCTGCATAAATATCAATCTACCTGGTAATTATATTCAATATATTTCGCATTTTAATTCATTCTAATTTCTGGCGTGCCTATAGGCTTCTTCCATTGGTTCATTTCAAATACGACCAGTGCACATGTCCTTCGTTTCACCGATTTCCTTAAGAAATCATTCTTATGTTCTTCTAGCCACGATCGAGGCTAGTACATACATCTTTCAACTGTAAAACACGTGCTTTTTTGTAAGTGAATATCCTGACCAAAGTAGTACATCACGTATCGTTCGATACCTACTTTTATTCTAATCCTTGTATGTTTTACTTAGCAACTTTATTACTATAATTACTTTATTACAGCATTTACAGTTGCTTCTATTTTGCTTGTATCTTATCTATTGTTCTCACTTATTGATTATTTTATTTAATATATGTATTTAAGCTATGAGAATCGTTTTGTTTAAATAAAAATATAAAATTTTAAGGTCAGTCCTGCTGTTTTATTTCCACTACTAATCTTTCTTTCCGCATTTATTAACTCCTTTAACTTCTTTCTTATATATATTTATTGCAGCACCCGTTTACTATGGTAGCACTCGAATTACATTTATCGACTACCATGTACAAATATTATTATTATTATCATTATTATTAAATTACTTAAGAGATAATAGTTCTGTCTCCTTAAAACAAGAAGGAATAAGGTAATAGTACCAAGAGGTAACTTTGAGGTAATGATAGGTAGCCGATGCGAATTAGGTTACTCTTTTAGGTTCCGAACGGCTCTATTCGCAATGAACCTACCCTGTTATTAATATATCCATTAATCTTAGCGCTTTAGAATGTTATGTGTAAAATATTAGATGATTGCAAAAGTTTGTACCCGATCTAAAAATAAAATTCAATAGATTAAATTTAAAACTCTCTTGAAGTGTTATCAAAAATCCTCAAGCTCGTTGATCCTATTTTTGAAGAAAGAGCTTGATTTTCATTGGAGAAAAGTTCTCGACAACTTCCTCAGAATTAATATACTTACCATTTCAACTATTCTGCAAAGATCAGAACAAATACATATATGATATGTATATATATATATATATATATATATATATATATATATATATATATATATATATATATAATTCCAGCATCTGCATCTTTCCAGAATATTCTATTGGTTACATTCAGCTGACATTCAGTTATGTTCTCTTGTTTACTGTATATTCTTGTATGCGTTCTCTGCCATAAACAACACTGCTTTTTTAATTCATTTAGGAAGATTTACTATTAATTCATTAATAGTTGTTATTAAAACACTTGAAATAAAATCGCTCTATTAATTCAATATAAAGGATCTTAGAATATTCTTCGAGAAGTTTCAGAATACAAGTAGGTATGTTAGTGATTTTTCCTCTACACTTATCTAAATATATGAAGTGTATATATATATATATGCTATCTGCTTCTGGGTTTCCGGGCTGGAACCGCGTCACTAGTATATCTGCCGACGTTTCGTACCCATTTGTATGGGACATCTTCAGGGCTGAACTACTGCACTGAAACTGAAAACGTCGGCAGATATACTAGTGACGCGGTTCCAGCCCGGAAACCCAGAAGCAGATAGCATGGACCACGACCGCGGAAGTCTACGTACCAAATGTATATACATATATATATATATATATATATATATATATATATATATATATATATATATATATATATATATATATATATATATATATATATATAAAACAATTATAACATTTCTCTGATTTATACCACAGTATAAACATATTTGCGTACATGTATACATAGCTAAAACTAAATAATTCATAAATCCCTAGAGTTAGAACTTTTTATTAAAATCTGTTTTACATCCCTTTTACAAGAAATTTTCCCTTGTTATTAAATCCCTGTGTTGGCATGTGTAAAGTAAATGACAAACATTGCCTTTTCAAACTGTGAAGTAAATTATTGAATGGCTTCTATAGTTACTTTGTTATTTACCTTACATATACGGGAGTTATTTCTGCTGCAAAAGAAAATTTAAGTTTGTGAATGATGAAATGACGTTACATACTCTAGACTAATGGATATCAGTTGCCTAATATTAAAACAATAACTTCATTTATTCATATTTTCAGGGTCTTAAAAAACAAAAATGATGTTCTAACGCTATTAAGCATTCGATATCGAATACACTTGTATTTTGCTTGCCACTTACATATATCAATTACAATCGAATCACTCACGTCATTAGCAATTAACTTCCTTTGCAGGCAAATAAAACGAGATCATTATTATATCCCATCAAACGATAAATAACATACACACGTACGCATACACTAACGTCGAATAAACTTTTTTCAGGAATTTGGAGATATAAAATTTTGTTTACAACGTGTTTAATACACAGATAGCATACGAACTTTAAAACAATTTGAATTAAAAAATTAAAGAACAAAAAATTGGACCCATTGTTTACAAAAATCTTGTAAAACAATATATTAGAAGAATATCGAGATGTTTAGTCTCAACGTTCATTGATTATTTTATTGTAAGAGGATATATCATTGTTTATATCTATGTATAAAATGTATGGAATGCGTTTCTCTGGTCAAACTCGGGTTGTAAATAACCATAACTCTATCTAAACTTATTGATTTTATTTTGTATTTAATCGGATACCTGGGTTTATTCTCAAAAATTCTATTTTAGTATATTCTAGAAATTTTTTAACAATATATATGGTAGGTACAAAATTATTCGTACTTCTACATTTTATCACTCTCCTTCTGCTATTACATTTACATGATATGAAACACATCAAAGCGGGTAGCGAGTCATGGATTTATAAGCTTGATATGCAAACCAGCCTAAAGAAGTTCGAAATGGCACTTGTATACTGAGCGATAACCGAAAAAAACCAGGCCAATGTCTCTTAAAAAGTAAAATCTTCTGTTCTCTTTGACTATCGTATTCTTTCGCACTAAGAATTTCTTCTGGTGAGGCAGAAGGTCTACAGATTGTATTATTTGGACGTTATAAAACGTCTGAGAGTGTGTTCGTCGAAAAAAGGCAAAATTTTTAAGAACAATTACTGAATTTTGCATTACGATGTGTATACGTTATACATTTACCAGATATAGCCCCGTGTGACATTTCTTATTAAACCATTAAGTTATTGTATTTTATTAAACAATTATTGATATTTATTGACACACATTACATTATTATTATTATTATTATTATTATTATTATTATTATTATTATTATTATTATTATTATTACATTTCAAAATTTATAAGTGATAAGGAAAATATCTATTCAAATATCTTTGTATCAATTTACCAATACCAGGACATTCACTTTCGTTTTCCAAAACTTGAGAATTTTTATTTACACATGGTATATTTGGTATATTTGAAAATCCATGTGTTTCAGCATTAGCAAAGATACTTCTGGGAATGAATGCTGTAGCGTCCTTAAGAACTTTGTATACAGGAACCTTTCCTGCTCTCCGAATTAAGTGGCTAGTTCCTTACCTAGGAATAACGAAGGATTGAGTTTTTTAAGGTAAGGAATACGGGCTTTCGTGTTACGATAGGCTAGAGTATAGTGTGGAGACGGACGAAACAGTATTTTCAAAAAGATAATTTTTCTTCAACACTTGGCATTTTCCAACAATAATATTTCGTGTTTATAAAAAGATATAGTTTTCTTGTTGTCGCACACAACTAGAAATGAGCGTTTATCAACTAACGCTCAGAAAACACAAATACTTACCTTCCCAAATAAAAGACGCTGCAAGAATTGCATCCACCAGTCTCAGAAAATGTGAAAATTGGCTACTGAGTAACATACAAAGATTCGCATGTCAATATGTGATATTAAACATACCGCTCTAGATATTTATACATAAGGAGAAACAAGGTCAGTAGCTTACAGGCTAATGCAAGAACAATCTCGTGTAAGTTAATTTCACGGCACTGACCATCGCTTTTGAGCTCTTCGCACCTTAGACATAATTGATATTAATTTATTACCAGTTACCACGCAAGTATGTATGTCCGATTCGATAACATGTATTCCTTCGCATTGATTGTTGGCAGTTTTCTAGCAAACGATATGTGTACGGGCGACCTCCGTTGCTGTGTAACGATTCGCCGCTGTCGAACAGACACAACTACTCGGTTCTCATTGAAACGCCTTGATATCTCAGAAGTATGATATTAACTAAAATTCGTGAAATTGTTAATTTTTGTCACAGGCAAAGGATTTTTTTTTATTTAAATTCACTATAAAAATCTTCTTTATCGATACTTTTTAGAGTTGTTTTATGCTCGTACCTTCAACTTTCTTTCATCACCTGTAATTGTTATGAGACGAAAATTAGTTTTATTTCATTTTGTTGCTCTTCTATTGGATAACAATCCATTCCTGTGCTTTTAAGTTATAGATATTTTATTTTTCTTGGCGTGTTCAATACTTTTTTACGTGGTTCAAAATACATATTTTTCCATATATACTTAACTCTAAAGTTTTTTATACTTCGTGTAATGATAACAATGACAACGATTAGAATACCATCGTGCCATGTGTCGTACCAAAATATGCTGTTTGGAATTTTAAAGAAACATTTTCTTGAAAAGCAGGAAATTGTTGCATTGCGTACGTATCAGTGTTCTTATCACTGCATAAATGATAGAATAATGTGATAAATTGAATGCTACGAGACGATATGAAACCGTATTTATGTATATTATTCATCAGGACCATTCATCCAAATACCATACTAGAGAATCTTAATTCCAAACAACAGATCGACTTTAAAAATTTGCATTTATTTTTATTAAAATTTTAAGTCCACCATTTTAAGTAAAATTGTACAATATCTTCACAGATTTTTTGTAATAGACTAGGAATATATAATTTCAATACATTTTTAATGCGTTTTTGTTTCCCTTATTAGAAAATTATAAAAATTGGTCTTACAAGTTTTGCATAGTGGGACATAGAGGACGCTATGATATATGTAGTGTTGTAGCTACAACGAACTGTCAGTTGACAAGTTACTTGCAAAATGGAATTAAACCGAGAACATTTTCGCGAAAATACAATTATCTCAACAAGAATGCCTCGGTTTGATTTCCGTTTTCGGCAATGAAGCACCACATCAGTCAACAATTTCTCGTTAGTATGGGGAAATCAAAAGTGGACTTAGCGACGATCGAAAAGCAGTTCACCAAAAACGGCAGTCACTCAGGAAAACATCGATGCTGTGCGCAAGATCATCAAAGAAGATCGGCATGTGACATATCGCCAAATTGAAGCATTATTGGGGTTTTCGAAGACCTCAATTGGAATAATTTTGCATAAAGAATTATGTATAAAAAAATCAGTTTCGCGTTGGATACCGCATCTGTTGGCCCAAGAACAGAAAGTCAGGGTGAATTGACTTTTGACGCTTATCATAAATTAATTTAGTACAATTTGATTTTATTGACGCGCCAACGTTAACCTCTTTTCTTTTCCGAACGCTACAGCGTTGTTAATAGGGTCCTACTTTCCTTGAACATTTTTTGTAATAAATTTTTGCTAACACCAAGCTCTTTCACGCAAAGACAATTTTTAATTTTCACCTATCTCACAACCATCAAACTTACTGCAACATCCTCATTTTATTGTTTTCATCCATCTAGATACAAAATCAGTTTCGTCGACTTCGTTGACTAATTTTTTTAACGTACAATATTAATTGTAACTCAATGCCGTAAATTTATAAACAGCCGTTGGGTACCCAATTTCTATTACACTTCATTAGATAAGTACACTGCGTTGCAACATGAGTATTGCTTTAATTAAAGGTATTAATTACTGATAAGCACAAGTAATAAATTTAAGTAATCACTGATAGGTTCATGTAATACCAGAACTCTAAATGTAATTTGAATCTTTGATAGTAAACAAGCATGTGTTTTTAATTTAAATTCATAAATGAATCGGTTCGTAAACTTTTCGATTTTAACGTTATTAAAAGCTTCTATAAAAAAGTTTTTCCTATTTTGCCGGAAATGCGTTAACACAGTATTCATTAAGAAATTTCAATATGTGTTAAAACAAATGACTTTCATCGAATAAATTTTGTGTATTTTGATTTTCCAATAAAAATGTTAATTTTTATTTTAAAATTCTCCCGCCCAATTATTTTTGTAAGTCATTGTATATAAATCAGTCAAAAATATAACAGAATATTAACTAATGGCTTGCTAATAAAACAATTTTGTAGACATAACAAAGTACACATAAAATATCAATGTTTTAAAATGCTCATTTTACATCAACCAAACCTAAATAAATTAAAAGAATACCTACCCATGATCGAATTTCCAGCGCTGCGTGAGATAACATAACAAACATGCAGGCAGTCGTACAGACAGTTCCGAATGAAAATATGTCCACGTTAGTGTCGTAATACGTACACAAAGCGATGAAAAATATAGCGATGCTCTGATAAAAAGCATCGACCATCGTCAGCCAAAATGAATGCGTTCTGTAAGCCTTTCCAAGCCTGCCGCGGTTGTAAAGATAGGGTTCACTCTTTAGTAACTCCTCGGGGGCGTTTTGATCATATACACCTAAAAATTATTTTTATAAATATTTTTTTCTAAATAGGTACATTAATAAAAAAAACTATTAAATAATAGGATGTCACTTCCTATCTTATTTACGAACTATATTTTTTTAAGTTCGGGTCATCGAAATTAATTACATATGTACATGGATGGAATCTAGAGAGAGAAATAAAGGTGGTTCGCCTTTAGCCACGTGACAATTACATTATACATCTTTTTCTAGCTTGTCAAATATATAATAGCTTTCTCTTCCTTAGGAAGGGCAAACACTTGAACTCCAAGTTGTGATAACAAAATAAGAAAGACAAGACTATTACACTATAATACATTTTTTGAAAAGTTAGTAAATGAGGTATAGCGGAATTATCACGTAACTAAAGGTAACTTACAATGAGTTTCTCTTTAGACGACCACATCCATGTGTACATAAGATCAATGGATGAAATTCATTATAAATATTTTCTTTGTAAATCACAAACTTTATTATATTTTATGTTCACATATTTATGTTTCATTACAGTAAAACAATTTCTGTGTAACTGTGACAATGACGGCTTTTATTCTATAAAGGTTTATAGCTTAACAAACGTATATACGAAGCGAAAATCGTTTACTTAAGTCAATGTCTTTGCTTCACGATCACTTAACTTCGAGAGCACATCAATCATTACTAAGCCTATATAAGAAGAAAATTTGTTTCCAACATATTGAGCTTGTAACTCATTATGTTTAATACACTCATATTCAAGACTTTTCATTCCTTCAGAAAGGTAAGCTTTATCGTGCTGTTCGAAATATAGGCACCGAGCCAAGTTTTTAGGTTTATTTATTATTAAGCTTAGTAGTACGGTAAAAAAAACTCGATATTTGAATTCTAGACGAGCTGTCGAAAAAAATCATGTGACGCATATACATGTCTGTATGTGATTCAATACACAAACGATACGAAAGAATTCATTCTTGAAGCGATTAGTAACTGGAGACGAGAAATGCATCGTTTATAATAATGTGTTTGGCGAACTATATCAAAATAACTGCATCCTAATAAAGTTATACTTTGCGGTTTTCAGATTGGGGAAACGGAAAAGCTGAATGCGGAAGTAGTTTGAAATGTAGTGCACTCGTTTTCTCGTTAAATAGTGCTTTTTCCGCTTTATTGCATCATGCAGTTGATCTAAAAGGGATAAATAGTATTCGCCTATTATCGTTTTATCTTTCTGAAGATAATGGATAAGCAGTCTCAATAGAATAACTTTTCTTGTCGAGCATACAGTCGCATTCCATTACACCGATATTCGAGTCTTTTCATTCGTTCAGAAAAGTAAGATTTAAAAATTGCTCGAAATATGAGTTCCAAATCTCTTGCTACCAAGTCAAGTTTTCAAAATGGGGAAGGAAAAAGTGTGAAGTGACCAAATCTGATGAATAAACTAGATGAGGAAGCTCTATATTGATTGTCGATACGTGGCAAATCGATTAAAAAACTCTTGCTTTGCTAGAAGGCGCTCACCTTATACTGTAAATTACGTCACTGATCCGTTTTAGTACATCATAGTACATGCCTCCTCCCAGTATTTCTCAAGCTTTGAAGATAGGTCTCGTCAACGGTGCAGGCTATACTAACAAATCAGATCGCCTCCTCGGTTGCCGTTTTCTTCGGCGTTGATGTAGATCATTTTCATTCGGTCGCTATCGTTTTGAATATTACGTTCAAGTGTGAACATATGCATCGTCCTAAAGAAAAGCACTCGCTTCTTCTTTAAGTGAAACCTTTTGCGTTGTATTGCAATCTGCAGTTAGAGATACACAGTATTCACCTGCTATCATTTTGCCTTTTCGAAGATAATCGACAAAAAGAATTTCATTGAATTCCCAAGAAACTGCAGCCATAACCTTTCCAATCTAACGTACGATTCTTGACTTTTTCGAAACATTTCTGCCAGCTTCAATCCCCTGTTTCGATAGTTGTTTCATTTCAGGTGTATAACATATCCGGGTTTCATTAACCCATATTATTCGGTGCGAAAACTCTTTTGGATCATGTCTTAACGTCGCTAAATCGAGGACTGCAATCTGTTCTTATTCCCGTTCGTGGTTCACAGTTGACGAATGCGGCACCCATCTTGCACATAATTTTTTCATACTTCGGCAGTCATCTAGTACCATATTTTACTATACATTTTTAATAATTTCTGGAGTATACATCCATTGCATTGTTCATCAAATATACTGGTCTGAACACGTTTAAACACAGATGTCAATTGTTTTATGAGTACAATCGATGAGGATTAGTCCTCGTAAACACATTCCAGCGCAGCTTCGATTACATAGTTTGTTTTGTTTTTTGTAGTAAGATCCTAATCACTGATCGGTACTCCACTTTTTCTATGTTCTAAAATAAACTGAATACAGTTCACTTTCTATTCAAATAACAAACGTCTTTACGGTCAGAATTAACGCAAATTTTAACAGTTACCTTTTGAAAGATTCCCAAGTATAAACAAATAATATTTTTTATTAGTGCCTCTTTTATTAGGCTCACTAGTTACTGATCCACACTCGTACGATAATGGCTGAAATTTTACTAACATGGCATAGTAATTATTGGTTGATTTATGTTTATGGTAATGAAAATTAATTAATAACTAATATTTAAAATTAATTGTGTATTAGGACATACGATTCTTTTATTCAGGACGTATTTGATTTCGCTTTTTAATGAATACTTGTCATATTGTTTTATTACTTTTTGATATTATCCAACATGTATAAGAACTGAAACTACAATTTTGATTTCGAACAGAACAATCTAAAAATTATGTGGAAATGTGGTTAAGAATTAAATCAAATACGAAATGTAAATAACAACATATAAAGACCAGTACGCATCAATTTTTGAATTATAATAAATAAGAAAACAGTACCGACACATTTTTAGCCTTTTTTTTACTTCACGGAGTAAAAAAATTGTTTAGAATCATATAATAAAATACCGAATTGCAGTACATTAAGAAAACTCCTAATTTATATACAAAATTTCTGTGTAATAATTTAGGCATTCATTTGCAAATGTGTGTAGCCCAATCGTTAAACATTCCACAAATTTTATAATATTGTACGAACGTTATTGATATAGACTTTCATGGATTGCTATCGTGAAATGTTTATATGAAATTGTTTCTATATCGTGTACGGCGCGAAATATTAAACTTTATTGCGTAACTGATTCATGTATTACTATAACTATTACATATCGCACATACGCCGGTGAACCACTGCACTTAAAATACAGTAATGTAATAATACATAAACGAATTCTTTTGGAATAGTTAACTGATTTATTGATAAAATCTTTGTAGTTTAAGGATTCTGCACAAGATTGATTGTCAAGAAATAGCGGTGTGTCTCTATATATTTTAAATAAACGGTGTTTGCTGAACGAAAACAACGAGTACGACAGCCGTTTCGTCTATTTAAGACTCGTTATGCAGACTTGCTTCTCGTTTTGAATATGTTAATAATAATGAAAATGTGTCCACTTTTATACGCAACATGGATATCTAATTGTCTCATATACTTATTTTATTACACTCCATGTGGCTTTACAGTGATTAGCACCTGCTGGATAAGAACTAAGTCTGCCCGACGAGTCTTCAATTGACGAAACGCCCGTCACAATCATTGTTTTCGTTCAGCAACCTCGTATTAATATATTAGTTGTTGTCGATTACTGACTTCTCCAGTGTCTTTTTCGCAAAAATTACAATTTTATTCTGAAAACGCTACCAGAAAAATTTTAAAATTATATTATTATCTTTAATAATCGTAAATGTATCCTAGTACATCAGTCTTATAAAAAAATCATATACATGTTATCTGCTTCTGGGCTGGAACCGCGTCACTAAAATATCTGCCGACGTTTCGTACCCATTTGTATGGGACATCTTCAGGACTCAACTACTGCACAGAAACTGATAGTTTCGCGAAACGTCGGCAGATATACAAATGACGCGGTTCCAGCCCGGAAGCCCAGAAGCAGATAGCATGGACCACGGCTGCGGAAGTCTACGTACCAGATTAATCATATACATTTTTTATTTTATAAAGTGTTCTAGGTAACTGCTATTTGGGGAATCGTGGAATAAATAAAACTATAACTGGTATTGTAAGAAAATTCAAGGCATCTGTTATAAATGGTCAAGTACATAACATCAGGAAGGCATATATTTTCCCATGAAAGTACAGTGTTTATTTTGCAAGAAGTAGTTACCAGTAATATTCATATAACTGCCACTGTAAATGGAAGAATAAACTAATATTTTCAAAACGGGTTTCATTGCGATCATCAGTTTAAACAAGGAGTATATTCAAACATAAAACAAAAAATTCAAATAATATTCATCGAAATAATTTTCACAATAATACAATATTTTCACAAATTGTTACGCTTTACATGATTTTCAAGCAGATTACGTTATCTAAAACAATTATAAAGTATTTTTACAAAATAAAATAATGTACAGACGATTAATTAATCGAAGTAAAATTACTAGCTCCGGCGAAAATTAAATGGATTTAATTGTTTATCGACTTTAATATCTACTTTAAACTTTGTTTATTTATCCTTGAAAGTTTCACATGGATTATAATAATAATTATTATAACAGCCTACAACAAAAGGCAAGCGATAAAAATTATAATTTTAAATTTGTAATACATTCAAATTTATATTATTTTGAATAAATATGTTCTGCAATTAGCAATGGCAAATTGCATGACAATTGTGTTAAATAAACACAGGATTTACAATAAATAAACTGTATTTTCTTCTGCATGAGTGTAAATGTGTATTCCAAACGTTAAACGTTAATTTCTGGATCACACCAGATAACAAGCAATAGTTCGCACAAAAATTTGTATCGTTATTAACTAAAGAATAACGCTCTAATAAAACTACTTTTAAAAGTAATAAAACGTAGTTTCTTCGCGCAATAAACATTTTTATTGAACAAAGTAGTAATCTCTATAAGGAAAATTAGATGCTTAGATTAGGCAGGCACTTGAATTTGTACAACCGTTTTATTACAAACAAATAGTTTGATATTAAATTATTATTTAAAATCTTTTCTTTTGCTTATACGTCTGTATTTATTACAATATTACGTCAATATTTATGACAAATTAAATTAACAATTTACAAAATGTTTTTATTAATGAAACAAATTATATCTAACTACATTTGATATAAGATCCTTATTCCGAGCAGGTATTTTTAGTATGTATAAGTAAGCGGAAACTAATAGATAGAAGTCTGTAGAATTTAGACATATTAATTTGAATAATCTTAAAAGTTCCGGAAACTTTCAGATACATATTAGATATAGCAAATCGTATTTATATTCATTACGAAAAATAAAAACCACGTGTTAAATACAGACAAAGATCCGAAAACATATTTTTGTCTCTTTGAATTCTTGGAAAATACGACCGTTAAAAAAGGTCCGTAAGTGGAAGCGGTGACTAGGAAACATATTAAATTGCATGAAACTAATTTCAATGTGTTTAGTGTTCAGAGGTTAAAGTTTAGTACGTCATTATTCTGTGAAAGCTTTACGGCGGATACAGATGCGACACTATGATTAATTATCTGCTGATGATAAACCCTTAATACTCGAAATATTTACATATAGAAAATACGAAAACTAATATAATTTCATTTATCTTTTTTTGATTAATTCACTTAACCACAGTTCCGATTAAAACTTAAAATATAGCAAACCTTATTCGAGTTATATAAGAAACATTAGTTGATAATGCTTTACTAGTCATTTTATATTAGTTTGAAACATAGAAATATGTTATTAAAATGTCTATAAAAAAAGTATAACAAAATAAATTAAATGAAGATTGTTGTGTATGTAATAAAATTTTGTTTTATCTCTAGAGTTAATTACCTAAATTCTACTTAGGAACAGATATTTCGTGGTCAGTCTGAACATCTTAAAAAGCAGCATTTAGGTAGTAATGTACACACATCAATTTATGTGAAGGAGTTAATATTTCCATAGTTTCTTAAGAAAAAGCCACACCATCATGTACACTCATGGTAGTTTGGGCACAAAATTATATAAAATATTTAAATTAATCTCAAAACAAAGTTTACGTTGAAATATTATATATCCCTTTTAGGCAAAAACTTCCAATTTTTTTAAAGTAGATAGAACATTTTGAACAAGTTTACATATTTTACTTGATATATAGTCCATATAATAAAAAACGTAGGGTAATATTTTGTGAAGGAAAAGTTAATGGAAAGGTAGAAATATCTTCTGTCTAATACGCCTAGTTTGTTTTAGTAACCCGTTGTATATGACGCAAGTAATAGTTTTTGCTGAAATGAGTGCAGCGTATGTAAAACGTTTTGAAGCAGTTTTTTTTGTGTGATCACCGTAAAGGTCCTAAAATGACCATTCCAGCAACAACTAGGTACTTAGCAAGTCGATAGATTTTGGTCAGATTATACGAAAAGCGTTATCAGCAAATCCAAAGTGGAGATGATCTCCCAAGATGCCAAGAAAGACGCACTACAACAATGCAGCATGATAGGGCTATCATTAGTTTATTTAATAATAAACCGCAATTAACACTCCATTGAGAGCTAGTCCAGAAGAACATAAATATTAGTTTACTAACAATTAGAAGTAGCAGACACGATATTGCAGTTCCCAGACGCTAACCCAATTGAAAATGTTTGGGCTCTTGTCAAGCAAAAACTTGGCATGTACGAGTATATAATATTTCACAATTCTCTCAATACAAATCCAAATATAAAAAAGATATGTCCTCATTCCATATCGAGTATGAGAAATAGTTGTGAAGTTATTCTTAAAAATAATCGCAGATCGCAAGCCATATTAAATATTAGTATATTAGCATATACATGCAGTTTCTAACAATATACATATTTTCTCTATTAGTCTGTTTGTGATGGAAACATTAATCACTGAAAGTTAATATATAACCCCTTTCCACATTAATTTTCGTGTTCTGTATACGTATTTCGACAACTAAGTTGTCATCGTCAGCAGATAATTAAACAGTGTCGCACCTGGAAAACTACGGTATTTTTGCCGTAGTTTTCAAAGACAGACTACATCAAAATTACCTACATGGAAACATTAGTCTGACATTCTTATTATACAATCACCAATTGAATTGATACAACGATTTAAATGAAGGCGATGAAACAGACAGTACATTAATTAGCTCTAGCTGAAGCAATATAATTCTTAGTCAAAAAATTTATTACAAGCGATAAGCTGATGCATTATCTTACAAAGGAAACCACAATTGTCTATGAGAGAATTGAAGGTGGAATTCTAAAATCAGCCGCGCACAACATTTTGATCGAGAATTTTGGCTTTCGTAATTTGAAATGGGAAAATTTGTTCTCAGTTAAAATGATTCGCTTTCACGATTCCGAGCGGATCATCCACAAAGAATTAATTTTGTCTAGCCCAACGGGCAATGGTAGATTTAATTTTCAAGTTTTGAAGCAATTTATAGCAAAAGTTTGTGGGATACTTTAGAACGATAACACATTTATATCACCATTCAGCCATTGTGAGAAAATTGTAGTACAATCTTCTTGTTGAAGCAATTATTAATATACAAATTTTGCCTTAAAATCTATAGGAACTTCCTGGTCAATCCAATACACACGAATCAGTAAAGTTAGGTAATAACTTTAAACTAAACACAACCAAATGCGATTAAATTTGAGTTTTTTTCCCAATAGCTAATTAGCAATAATAAAATACTTCTATTTACACAAATGTCAGTGACAGTAAGAACTATATTAATTCTTAAGAATATTGAACAAACTTACCTATTGCTATTGGAGGTAACGATGTGAAAAGTAAGTTGTATAACATTAAATACATCTGGTCAATCATCACAGCACCCGAAAAACCGCAGAATAGTTGATACCAAAACACTAAGAAAACGAAAGCCTATAAAAAGAACGTGTAAACATATTTTGACATTATAAATATTAAAAGAGCTTCGCAATTTAAACCGATTTCTATCTAATTAGAACATTTCAAAACAATTTGCAAAATCATTATGGAATTTTTTAATTATAGAACACTAAATCGTATTTATATTTGGGCATGAACTAATATTTAAAACAGATATTGATCATGTGTATTACTAAAGTTAAAACACAAAGAAAAAATTGAAATTGAATCATTACTTTTACCAGTGAATATTAATAATAATTGAACTCTAAACAAGTATTGTAGTAAAATTAAAAGGTTATTATTTAGAATTACCGCATTTTTATAGAAGAAATATAGGACCATGTTGGCTAGACGATGATAACTCCAGTGACCATGAACTAATAGAAACCTTTCAAGGAATTTAAACCTAGGCAATGCGAAATCAGAAGCCATTACAGCTTGCATTCCTTCCTGTCCGGAAATTCCTATACCAACATCAGCTGTTTGTATCATGGAGACATCATTAGCCCCATCACCAATCGCCAATGTTCTCATTTTTAATTCTTCTTTCACCACTTTGACGATATAAGCTTTCTGAAGTGGAGTTGCTCGACAGCAAAGAACTGATGCACAAAAAGTAGAGAGCCTAAGAAACGGTTTTGTCAAGTTAGATCTTCTATCTAAAATAAATGTCAGGGTTTTCCCATCTACTACCAATGCTCGGAGATTGCCTCTGTTTCTTCTTTGTACTGTAAGTGGTGATTCAGAATATTCAGAATCTTCGAATGAAGCTTGTTCCCTTTCGAATTCGGATAAATAAAAATGTATAGAATTTTCTGCTGCTTCTCTAGTTCTAGACATAATTTTTAGAATTTCCATTTGCGGTGAAAACAATTTTGCAGAATAAGCAATGTTTATTGCTGTCTCTGGTTTATCGCCTGTTAATACCCATATTACAATACCAGCAGAGATAAGAGAGCACAATGTTTCAGGTACACCTTCTTGTAGTCTATCTTCAATAGCGCTTGCACCCATAACGGTAAGATTTGTTTCTATATTAATATAACTATCTCTGAGTTTTCTTTCTACATTGTCATGAGCTAGCTCGGCGTCCCTATGTTTTCGCGACCAGTCGTTGTACTCTTGCATGCTTAATATTCTTTTAGCCATCACTAAAACCCGCAAGCCTTGGCGCGCATAATAATTTAGATGCTGTTGCGTCTTAATTATAATTTGTTTTTGCTCGGAATCATCTTCCACAGGTGCCATATTAGCTAATACAGTAGAATCTGCACCTTTACAATACAATATAATTCGCTTAGTAATAGGATGTTTAACTATCACAGACATACATTTTCTAATTGAGTCGAATGGTAAAACGTGTAAAATTTCAAAATCCAATCGGTTATCCCCAGGTAGTTCGACTGTAACGGACGTTGGGGATCTTTTTACTAATCTACAATCATAATTGTAGGCCGCATCAACTAAGGCCAGTTCATCGGGGCTTTCTGCCTCAAATATTGGTTTCGAATCTTTTGGGGAAGGCGTTAGCTTTAGTTTTTGCTCATCAGTCAAGTTTAAGGCGCCATTTTTCTTGCCTAGAAAAGGGAGTGCGGGAATATTAATTTTCTTCGATTTAGTATTTTTCGATTCATTAAATTCCGAAATCGGCGAGGCATCTGCTATAGGAGTTAAAGAAGGCACATGTCGCCTAGTTTCGCAATAGGGATTAGCATTTAAAGGAGGTGATGGTGTAATCGATCTAGATTCAGTCAATCTTGTATACTTATCGTTTAAAGTTTGAGAGCTGCTGTTACCGGTACCTATACTATCACCATCATACGGTTGATCTATAGTGCCACTTTCATTCATCAAATCAATATGAGGATGATGTGAACACACGACGGTATTGCATACTGCTAAAAGTAATAAAAATTCTTGTATACGTGCCGATTGTGTTTGTCTCTGAGCGAAAGTCTGCTCTCCAGGTTCGCCCGTTAATAATAAATCTTCTAAAAGCCTTTGATTACAAACAACACTTAATGATGTCAATTTGTTTAAGCCTTTTGCTTCGTCCACTAACTGTGGGTGATCATAATCTAATCCAGCTATAGAACAATTACGAAAAATCATCCGATTTTCTGTCAAAGTGCCCGTTTTATCGGAAAATATATATTGAATTTGGCCAAGTTCTTCTGTTATATTAAGGGCTCGACATTGAGTTCTCTTATTCATTAAAGGATCGTAAAGATTAACATCGTTGTGAATATGGTAAACTTGTATTATCTTGCACAATTCCAGTGTTACGTATAATGACAGAGGTATTAGAATCTGAAAACAATTTTTTTTCAAATAGATTAGGTACTACATGCAAGTAAAAATATAGGTTATGGCAAACAAATGGAATCTACCGAATTAATTGTTTTTATCTCAACTTAAATTTCAGCCATCGAGTACATTTATTTTATGCAATTGCTGTAACTTGTATCTACCCAAATATATATAATCTTTTGTATTATTAAACACCGAAAAAATTTAAATGGTCACTGTTAGTTCAGAAAGTAAATGTCATACATTTATAATCAAAAATGCATCGATGTTTGAGAGGACTGTTTTGAACGTTGATAGAAACAACTCTATAAATGTGTTTAACTCATATAGTTCCTCCCATTTTTTTAAAATATATTTATACACAACATGAAAATTATAAAGGAAATTACAAATTGCACAAAATTCATTTTTTAAATACCTAAGCAATGGTTATTATTAGAAATACTCGTATCAATTCGGCTAGCTATTTTATTTACACCTGTCGTGCAATTGTGTATTAGTTCACTCGATTTGCTTGTAAATATATTTGGTTAGTGTTCAATTAAGGTACACAAGTAAGCAAATGTTATCTAAACGAAAACATTAAAAATAATATCTATCATTTTTAAAATTTTCTCTGCCTCACTGACTTTACGTGCCGTTTGTAATTCTGTTCTTCGTAAACCATTATAAACATTACATTTTGCCGATGATATATTTTACAATGTGATGCATCTCTTGTCGCCTATGTTTTCGTAACATTTTCGCTTATCTGTGTACAATTAGTGATGCTCTACATAGAAATGACCCAAGTGAATCAACACACACTTGTGCAATGTAACCAGTCGCTTTACTAAACACCGGAAAACTGACTATTTCTATTTACTATTATTATTAAGTAAGTAACAATATACAATATTAACTTGAGATAAAGTTAAATTATGCATACATGTACGTATATACCGCCTTCAATTAACTTCTTATTTGTAGAGGTTTGTGATTTTAATATATAGTGGATGACATTAACAAAAACATCTTATAATCTTCTTATAATATTTTGTAAATGGACGAACACAATTGCATCCTTGCTAATGCTGACTTATTAAAAATATAACAGTTCTTTAGCTTTTATATACAATACAAGACTTTCCAAAGGCAGAGACTTGAATTCCAACTTGTAGTGACAACACAAAAAGAGAAAGCCTATTGTATTCTTGATAAGTTAGTAAAGGATGTATAACGGAATTATTACGTGAGTAATGGTAATGTCATAACTACGCTTCTCTAGTTCTCTCTCTAGATTACATCCATTACATCGATGCTGACTTATTAAAAATATAACAGTTCTTTAGCTTTTATATACAATACTTTCTAAAGGCCAGAGACTTGAATTCCAACTTGTAGTGACAACACAAAAAAGAGAAAGCCTATTGTATTCTTGATAAGCTAGTAAAGGATGTATAACAGAATTATTAGGTGAGTAATGGTAATGTCATAACTACGCCTCTCTAGCTCTCTCTCTAGATTACATCCATTTACAAAATATAAGATTAATAGAAACGTATTAATGAAAAAATATTGTCTCCCTCTATCGTACAACACACGAATGTATTGAACAACAAACCGAGAACGCATCTATCTTGTATGTCGGCAACAAGGTTGCCAGAGCGTGTATAGACATGCACAGGCCAAATAGATGAATGTTAAAAGGAATCATTCAAATATTAATAACACCCTGTTTACTAGATATGTTTCCAGGACTTACCTATCATCAGGTAAACACGCGTTATTAACGAACGATTCCTTTCTAGGTTTTATCGTACCTTTTCGATACAGAAAAATAATGAAAAACATTGCCTCCCTCTATCGTATAACACACGAATATATTGAACGACAGAACAGGAACGCTTTTATCTCGTATGTCGGCAACAAGAGTGTTACTTTAAGATGACAACTGTCAAAATTTTACTTAAGAATATCATTAATAGTAACTTTATTGACAGACTATTTCGGCAGATTTAGGAAACTTAAATATATAGTCACGCAATACTTTTAGTTCTTTTGGAGATTATTAATATTATGAGGCATGGTTAATTAATATACAACATAACAATATCAATGTTATGACTTATTCTTGTTTTGCTGAAAAAAATTTTCATGTAGCAAAGTAACAGTCTGTGGAATGAGAAGTTTGTCGCACCAAATCATAGGACGCGTCAATGGCATAATAATGTTCTTACCTTTAACCAGCTTTACAAAGTAACAGCACATCGTGCACAAGTATGAATACCAGTAGTAGGCTTTATTTATTAAAGGTGTAGTAGTTCACTTAAGCTGGTAAAAAGTAAATTCTTCTTTAGATTATCATGAATTCTTTTAATTTGATTCGAATAATTTATACATATATCATATAACACAGAACTTAAATTATTTGGTTATAGAGCAAAAAGGGAAGTGACTGAATGGATATGACAGCAAATATGCCCAAACATATTC
This sequence comes from Dermolepida albohirtum, assembly GCA_031893035.1. NCBI lineage: Eukaryota > Metazoa > Arthropoda > Insecta > Coleoptera > Scarabaeidae > Dermolepida > Dermolepida albohirtum. The sequence continues at coordinate 270,402 of JAVIWB010002882.1, read as the reverse complement.
AAACTTATCTAAACGTAATATAGAATAAATGAAAGAGAACTATATGTTCACCTCTCATATCGAAGAGAGAACACTAATGTCGCATTTTAGTTACGTACAGAACACTTTTGTTACTAAAACAACATACAAACGACCATTACTTGTTATAACATAATAAACAACTATTTGCTAACAAACTTATGAATGCCCAATTTCAGAGCTAATCGGCTAATCCGAACTTTGTTAAATAATAAAATGCAGGAACTATATGTCCATCTGTCAGATCAAAGTGAAAGCAGTAATGTCATATTTTAGCTGCTATGTACAGAACATTCTTGCCACTAAAGCAATCAGCGACGTGTGCATTTAAGCGATAATTGTAAGTTATAACATAATAATAAACAACTATTTGCCAGCAAAGTTATGATTGGCCAATTTGAATAATAACACATTCACAAATACCAACAACGATTAGATTCCCTGATGAGCCCTAGAATTTGGCGAAACATGTTGAAGAGTAAAACATTTCTTATAATAAATTTAGAATAAAATATAACTTTATAATTTTCAAATATGTATATTGAAACCTAACATACATACATACGTACGTATTTCTTGTAAAAACTCAAAATTTTGACGTGAGACAGAAGTTTCGCTTATACACTTATTAATGTATGTTTACATACATATACTTTACATAATATTCTGTTGTATACAATAGATTGATGTTCTTCTGAAACTAGATTTTATAATTTGTTTGGTTATAATATGGAATCTGTTACATATACTATGAAGGAAAAGTGAACGTTTAAGTTAATATTCAGATTCGTGTTGAAAAGATGGCAGCAGATGCAATAAATCAATATTTAGTAGTTTTTAAATCTAAAATAAAAAATACATATCAGATTGTGAACAGACAATAATTCTATATATTTAACAGTATAATTGTCTGAGAAGTGAGAATACAGGATACGCGGTCTAAGAAGGAGAATGTAGGATATTAGTCACCACATATTGAAATTGACCAATTCTCAGTTGCTCAATATTTATAAATGAAACACAACAAAACATTGAGGTAGAAAAAAAATTACTGTTATTACTGTTGCAAAAGGAAATGTCAGGTATGCGTTTCGAGTCCAAATGTCACGACCTATGAATTAGAGGAAATTGTAAAAATAATTGATTTTAGATTTATGATATACTAAGGAATTTTTATTGACGCAATAGATAACAACGATATCTGAATGCATGCATACGTACATAAAGAGAGTGAGTCTTTTTTAATTTTTGGTAAGGGAATATCGGAAACTATAACAAATATAAATTTGGTTGAATGGGGAAAGAAGTGTAGTTTTACGAACTTGAGTTAGTACTGCTGTTGTATTTCAGTAAAACTTCACAGCTTGCAAGATATTTGCAGAAAACTAAATTGCTCCATTTTCTTTAACTTCTTTCGTAACTACTTTATTATCGGATTTAGAGAAAATTTGAAAATCAAAAATTTGACCCTCTATGAATTAGTGTTAACCAATTTCTTGTCGGATTTGCTCTTTTTGAGTTATGACCCAACTTTGGTTTTTTTAAATGGCTCCCATAGTTGGCTATGAGTTCATTAAAAAGCTAATTTTTTCCGTTACAAAAACAAACTCCGTACGTGATCCGCACCGTTGAGAAGCAAAATGTACATTTTGGTTCTCAACGTACCTTTCGTACAGGTATTTTTCGCCGTAGTTTACCAGGTGCGATACTTTGCAATTATCTGCTGATGATGACAACTTGGTTATCAAAATGCGTATACAGAATTACGAAAGTTAATGTGGAAAGGGGTTATATATCAACCTTAGTGATTAAGTTAATCAACCACAGGCTCCATCAAATTCAAGTTATTTGTTGGTCAAATGTTGCATCCCGGAGACAACAAGAAACGCACAGTGTTTTGTTCAAAGTACAGGAACATGTCCAGAGCAGATGCTCAGTTTCCATTTAAAGTTTTATGGACTGACGAAGCACGTATAATAAACTGTGGGATGTTCAACAGGTACAATGAACACCTGGAACAAAATCCCCATAATCATGATCTAAGAAGGCCTTAAGTTAAATTTGGATTCAACGTTTGGCGCGGTATAATCAGCACAACAGTTCTCGAGCCCTATGTTTTTGATGGAACGTTAACTGGTGATTGCTATCTCCATTTCCTAGAAGTTGGAGTTACAGGATATGTTAGATGAGTTGAATTTGAAGACCAGAACCATGTTAAAATGGTTAAAAATGTAGCTCCTCCACATAACATTTTAACTGTTATACATTTCCTAGGTAGGAAAAGGTACGCCTCGCAGGATCTATCAACTTTGGATTTTTTTATCCTGTGGGACATGGTGAAAAAACAAACTACACAAAGAACTTACGATACGCTAAATCATTTGAAACATGCGAAACGAGATTTCAACAATTGACCAACGACAAATTGGTAATGTAACATACATATTCTATTTTGAAAAGACGTAGTCTTTACATAAACAATAATGGAACACTAGTAGTAGAGAAGAGCATTTTTATTTAGAATTTTGCAATTTAGTTTTTGAAGGTGCTGTTGATTATTTTTATAATAAATTTTAGCACATTGTGTTCTGGTCAAATGTGTTTGTTCAATTTTTTTAAAAGTCAATTCTGTTTTCAATCATAGGGAAGGTAAATTACTCTAACTTATTTATTTAACATAATAAGCATATGAAGTGGAACATTTTTGTAACGGGAAAAGTAAACGCTTTTTAATTGAGCCAACTATGGGTGACACTTTAAAAAAACAAAAGTTGTGTCACAACTCAAAGCGGGCAAGTCCGATAAAAAAATTAGTTAACATCTATTGATAGAGGGTATAGCTAGCTTAGAACTTCCCTTTTCAATTATATTTAGTTTTTAAACAGAGTAATCTTTAGCGATTTCAAAACAGTTTCCAACACATCCTTTTGATAAACATTCGTTCCAGTTTGTTTCAGCCTTCAGTATGCTTTAAGCATCAGTGATGCGAATCTGACTCTCAATTTAATTATTTTTTTCTATTAGTCTTCGAGTGTGAGTCATTATTCGGTTTAAATCTTTAAAGTCTCATGGTCTCATTCATGTGTCAATCGTTTCAAATAAGGCGCAATGTTTTTACCTTTAACGACTTGCAAATTCCATTGCATAATCTAGTTTGTACAACACTTTTTCGGGTTTATAAAGAGAAATTTTCGTTACTCCTACTTCATGTTAACGGTTAACGCAACTACACCGAACTAAGTATTTTACATCATTAAGCAAAAGGTATTTTAAATATAGCCAATGTGATTCCGTTTTTCTCGATTACTTTCATTTAGAACGCATTGTAATTATTAAATAACAGAAGAGTAAGTAAATAATTCTTAATGATCTGCATATATAACTTGTTATAAGTTATCATTATTTGAGGGCCCAAAAACTGTATTATGTGAAGTTCTTATCATAGGATGTTGAGTGGGGGTTTATCAAATCAAATAAGTAAGTCACTTGTTTGTGTTAAAATTTCTATTTCTATTTAATTCTGACAAACTTATTATACATTACTGGAAATTGTTGTTATAAATTACAGTCGCAAATCAATAAAAAAATGTAAAATATGATATTAAGATTTATATGGTGAACAGGAAACAAATACTTTAATAAAAAATCTAGCCTTTACATTAACGTATCATTTACTTGAAATTATCATAAGAATAATAAATTCTTTAAGAATTGAACAAACATTTCAAAATTACATTATCATTTTATTTAATCTATATGGATTAAAAATGTACTGGAAATATTAAAAGATTGATACATGGAAAAAGGAATTTCTGACATGCGATTTTGAAAATCATTTGCAGATTAGATATTAACAGTTGCAGTTTTATTCAATCACTTTGAGGCTTATTTTTAAATCCATTCTGAATACTGTACTTGCGTTTGTATTTAAAACCCTGAAAACTCTAGTTAAAAAGTAATACAGATATCATCATTTTTCACGTACAATATGAGCTGTCTATGACTTGAGAAAATTCAGAACTTTCGAGTTCGTTAAATAGGAATTCATAACAAATTTAACATCGTTGTTTGTTGAAAATTTCTGAAATGCAAGATATTTTTCTAGGCGTGGAAAAAGATGGTAATCCGACAAATAAGGCGAGCGCAGCAACAAATCAAAGCCATAACAACAAACTTTTATGGGGCCATGCATTGTCTTGGTAGAAAATTAAGAGACATAATTTCTATTTGCACTTTTATAAGGTACCTTTTTATACGAAATGTAAATATCGGCTTTCCATTTTTTAGTTTCAACACTTAATTAAAATCACTCTTAACATTAAGTAGATTTTGAAATTATTGAACGTGTATTTTTCTTTCTCCTCTTTACAATAACATAGCGCATGTACTAATCTGTGTTTTAACTCTCTAACAATAGATAGTCTGTAAAACTTTATCAAAATCTGCACGTACCATATATGCAGATCATTTAAATAGTACGAAATTTAAAAAATCCAAGGATGATAAATCATAGATCTATGTGGCCATAAAATGTAAAACGACTTAATAACATTCGTCCTTTTAATTTTTATAGCCTTGAAGACTGGTATTAAAAAATGATTTTTGCATTTTGCAATGCGTGAGACTGTTTTAGATGCGATATTCATTTTATGGATTCTTCGCTTTCACACTAAATCTTGAACAATTCTTTCACGAATATCTGACACAATGTTGACGTACGTGCAGAATACGAACAATCGGTATGACGACAATCGAGATATATTAAACATCGCTAATATTAAAGGGTGAAAAAAGACCTAAGATCTGTCGCACATTCTTTCCCATTTTGTACAATACAATGATAGCGATGTTGTTATAATATTCGGATTATTCTCTAGTAAAACAAACAAGTATTGACATATTACAATGTTACTTTTATTATTAAGAAATTTGCTGACTCATAATTTCATACAATTGTGTAACTTTGACAGTAATTATGGCTATATTGTGTATATCCATAATATTTTATTTTATTATTTTAAATAAATATTATGTAATAAAGAACCAAGAAAGTTGTTTTTATATGCCTTCAAATATCATCATCTCTAATTCATATGTAATAGAATTCTACGTACCTTACTTATGTTCTAATTAATTTTCCATTAAATGTATGAGAAATGGTCTACTATTAATAGGAATTGTATATTATATTAATATTAATTGTTTTTATTAATTAATAAATACCTAATTAGTCACAATATATAAGCTATTTATACTTTTGAGTATGTCCAACGTCATCAATATGAAAAAGTATATTTCCAGAAATGTGATCAAGCAAAGTTTTCTCATAATACTTTTTTAAATAATTATTTATTATTCCATAATCTCTAATTAGCGCAGTTATCTCTCAAAAATTTTTTATCTATTTAAAGGTGATTGCATAAGTTATAAGAAAGTTAGAAACAAAACTTGAGACTTTGCATTTATATGTACATAGAACAATCATTAACAATGTGAGACTATTTTCCGAACAGCATCTACAAAAAATAAGTGCACGAAAGATGACTGTTGACAAAATACGTATTACAATATGCCATAGCCATCCATTTTTACTCGAACAATAATATTTATCATAATACCTACTTGTAAAATGATGACATATGTCCAGAAGGCCAGGAACGCTTCAAACGAATTTGACATCCTTTCGGATACAAAAGGCTCCCCGACGTGAGAATAAGTGCTAAGCCAAAGCTTGCATCCTATTGCTCCAATGGTGCACAAAATTACCAAACAAAGGACACACCATATCACATCTTGATTCATTTGCTTTTCCAAGGAAGATCTTTTGTATCTGGGGCCTCCGTTATTCAGCATCGCTTTAGTTTCATGACCTAGAAAGATTATTAAAAGTTTTTCCTTTTCTTTCCAGTTTCACGAATCCAATTGCTCAATTGTTGAACTACTTGAATTGCTTGTACTTGTATATTTTAATTTTAATTGATAATAAAAAATAAGATTATTAATGGTTATTTTTTAATATGGCAATGCTGATTTAGAGGTAGCAATTTTCATTATTTGTTTTACTACTAAGTACATGAGCTTATTTACATGTATCTTGCTTGCAGATTAATAATAACAATAAAAAGAATTGAAGTGTTTTCCGCTTGCTGTAAACTACTTTAGCTCAATAATTTGTAATTTAGAAACTAGTTCAAGTAAAAGACAATATATTTCAAGTATGAACTGTGGTATTTAGTACCAAATTCAAATGATTTTTAGTCAAATTTAAATTAGCAGCCGTTATACGGTAACAAGAAAAGTGGTAAAGGAAATGAAAATAATGTATAAAAACGTAAATGTGCGGCACTTTGTAAAAAATATAAAATACGAGGACCAGTCGGAAAATTTCGAAAGTAGCTACGAGGGAAACATTTTATACACAAATACGTGGCTTGATTGTTTTTCGAAATATTCACCATTACATTCTATATACTTTTACATGCGTTTAAATCAATCGCTGAAACATTTACTTCATTCTGACTTTCGCTTTCAATTTTATTCAAATTTTTAGTAGTGATTTAAATTTAGTGAATCGTATGAGTGATGTTCTCTTAATGTTGAGTCTAATTAATCTCTCTTTTAAAACCATTGGTTACTTTACAGGCTGAAATAAAACGAATTATTCTTTACATGTTGAAGTGAGAAAACTGTTGCATGCTAAATTGTGACTATATTGTAGAAAATCCATCAATTCAATATTTTGCTCGTTTCAGTAGTCCACTGTTCAGTAGTATGTGTACCTCGAAAGCACTTAGCTTCCATACCTACAAAAAAAGAACAGCAATATAAAGGGCAAAGCCTAAACAGATTAGAAATAATATCACGAAGGCAGAAGAAGTTTGCCTTAGAGAACTAAGGATGTATATAACAAAAAACTCGGAATGTTCTAAGGACAGACAAATATAAACAACTGCAAAGAGATCCCACATTGTCAATGGAACAGAACCCTATACAAGTACAAGTCACCCTTTCCTAATCAATTCCCAGAAAACGTCCTGCTATCCTCTGGCGAAATTCTTACTAGAAATAATCACTTCGACATCGGGTAAAACACAATCGGCACAATCCAATGCAGAACACTTTATCAAAAAAATCAAAATCTGAAAGTTGATGATCATCATAAATTGGTTAGCTTCGATGTCACAAACCTATTCATTAACGTACCAACCTAACCTACACTAGCAATAGTAAAAAAACAGATTCTCTAGACGCTACACTAACTGAAAGAACAGCTCTTAGTATAGAAGCCATCATGGAACTGCTATCCATTTGCGTCAACACGACATACTTTCATGATGACAATAAATTTTATCAACAGGAGTATGATATAGCAATGAGCTCCCCGCTACCCTCAATACTAAGCAATATTTATATGGAAGAATTCGATTGAGAGGCAATGGATTCACATGATCTCAAATCAAAAATGTGGCTCAAATATGTTGACGACACTTTCGTTGTACGTCCGCATGGGGAAAATACAATGGTTCTTACAGCATCTATGCTATCATAGTGTAGATATAAAGACAACAAAATTCTTTTCCGGATGTTCTGGTAATAAAAACGCAAGCGGCACACTCAAGACCAGAGTGTATAGACAATTGACACACACGGGACAATATTTGTACTTCGACTCCAATCGTCCTCGCAACGTGAAAATTGAAGTAGTCAAATGCTTATAGGCAGAATACGAAGCAAATACACGAATGAACAAAATAAAATGTAAGAGCTTGAAGCACCTAACTAAAATTAAACCACTACACAGAAAAAGTGTTGTCACATGCAAGAAAACGCATAACACAAGAAAAAGATCATGAACAACTAGAAGAAAATGTGTATACAATGGTACTAACATATGTCAAAGGCCTTTGAAAAAAAGATCAGAAGGATAGACAACGACTATAAGGTTAGAACAGCTATAATAATCATGAACACAAACGAGTCGATTCTAACAAAAACAAATCCTGACAATAAGAATCATAGAACGAAAAACTGTGATTAACACCATGTGGATGTCGACATATATGGGAGAGAAATGGGAAATAGATAAAATAGAACGAAGCTATTATACAATCTTGACCAAAAAAGAACATTGAATTAAAAGAAAGCTGACAGAAATAGCAAACATGGCCACAACAAATGGCATAAGTACACGAAGCTTTGACATTAAAGATTTCTGGTTCCCCATGATTCTAGAAAATACCAATCGAAGATCTATAATCACGATAATAAGAACAGAATGAAAGACTCAAGAACTTCAAACCATACATATATCACGCCAATAAAACTGCGCATGCACGAAAAGGATGATTACTGGACATACGTATACTTGTAACATAAAAAGAGGTTTTAAGTGATGAAGTATGTGGACTATAAAAATCCGGAATATCAAGACTGTGTTCAAACCTCAGACAAATCATTTTCCAGCATTAAAAATTAGGAAAACATACAAGTCAGATGATTTACCAGCTATATAATAGTGAGTTTGGCAAGCATCAGTTCTTGTCAAGACTACCCAGAAGAAGGAAGTATAGCAACTGCCAAAACGTCGGATACTTAAATTCCAGAAACGATAGAAACAGTCCAACCAACAACTCAAACCTACAAATGATCATGCAAAATTGTGTTATTCACGTTCGTATCAATGTTCATGGTTTTATTGTATTGGTCAAACATAGTATAATTATTTTCGTCATGTTCTGTATATATTATTCAGTTACAGCTGGTCTTGGATGTCCTGTACGAAACTGATTATCCAAATATTCACAGCTAAAGGGTTTTGTATTATCTATGAATACTTTTCACTATTAAACACCTTCAATTCATAAAAACTTCTCGTCGTCTTAATCCATATTCGATGATGTAGCGAATGACTCCTCGAAAATACTGGCTATTCAATATTATGATTCGTGTTCAATGGCTTTAAAACACCAATACTATTAATTTGTTACTTTCATTAAACTCAAGAAAAATGAAATGGAAATAACACCTACTGATTAGTCCTAAACAATAAGAGAAAATCCCTCGTTTAGATCAGAATCTTTAAAACCCAAATTATGCGCACTCTAGGATTGATACTTTTCAATCAATGTTCACTATTTTTAACAATCAAGAAAAATATTATATTGTAGACATGCTAGGTGTCAAAAATTAAATGCAATCCAGCATAATTTTAACAGTAAAATATAAATATTTTTACTAGAATAAATATATGAATAAATACCTGCATACACAACTATGCCTTCTACGTAATCTGTATTTTTGAGTAAACATTCCCTGAGAAGTAAATTACTTGTACCAATGGGCACTCTTTCGCCAGAAGAGTGTATCATGGCACCATGAAACCTATATATCTTCGTAGTAGGAGGATCCACTTCTATTCTACTTTTAAATTGGCTAGGTTCGAACACCATTTGCTACATAAATTGAAAAGAATTAGTAATCCACACAAAGTATATAATACATAATAATAATAATAATAATAATAATAATAATAATACATATAAAATATTATTCCAAAAAATATTTAACGATATTTTTCTAATATTGCTGTCATAGTTTCTTTTATATAAAAATAGAATAAAAGTTTGTTTATATACTTAAACTGAGAAATTAAAACAAGAATTCTAATGGTTAAGGGACTGGGCTTAGCTTTTAATAGAAAAGATTTGAAGGAATTGTTTGAAATAGAAGATCGGATGCAGGAGCTATATGATATTTTGGATTTTGCATTAGACAGGCCTTAGATTTGTAGAAAAATTTGAAACCGGAACGGTACATTTTTCAGGAATTTTCAAAACTAAAGTTAAATGAATATATGTATATAATATAAAAGAAACAAAATTATATTAAGGTGACATTGTCCTCAAAAATATTAAATTCATGTACAAATGATTTTAAACTCTAAACATCTTATAAATATAAATTTTGTATATATTGAGAAAGCTTATACATATATTATATATATAATATTATAATAATATAATAAAAACATATTTAAAAATTATATTATTACTATTATATAATCTTCCAGAATTGCAAAAGTATTAAAAATATCAAAAAAAAAGAAAATTTTTCTATAGAGCATTGTTTAAAGATTATTTAAGGATTAGATTTTAATTATTACATTCATTCAATAATTATAAAGCTTATTTTTAAGTCAATTCTGAGTATTGTACTTGTGAAATTTGCGTTATTTACTTGGAAGCCTAATCGTTTTATCATAAAAACTGTTACTCAATTGTATTTATATGACACTACCCTAAAATAAACTAACTTGATTATCATTACCGATCTTCTCGATATGATTTCAGTGTATTTAGTAGTATGTAGTATGTAGTAAAAAAAAACAAAGACCAGGTAGAATTGATTGATCAATGTTTGCCACATATAATAAAAGTTACAATATTATTATGTCATTCAGCAGAAAGATATAATATTTTTACAAATTTTAAGTTGAAATAATTTGTCATTCCAAGAAAATACGATAAATATTTTACACAAATTATTATCATGGACTATGTGTTGTAGATTTCTGATGTTTTGTTTGTAAATTCGTAAAAAATGGAGCAGTGCTAATACATGAAGTCTCTATGATATCACTCGAAAAAACCTAAAATGTAATTTAAATGTAAATTAAATCATTAAGAGAAATGCTTGTGAAAAAACTGATCTAAATTGACCCAATATATTTGCAAAACCACTTCTCAGTAAAAACAAAGAAATCTAAATATTAATCGGTATAAGACCTGCTTCGAGGTTGGCTTCTTTGTGGGTTGTTGAAAAGTACGAGTAGCATGATTTATTCGTGACAAACATGATCGAAACGTCTATGAAGTAGCCTCCAAAAATATGAGAAGGTGTTCCAATGCATAAGAGTTTTGAATTATAGGTTGTAATTGAAAATTGAATGTGCAGAGTTTAGTGAAAGATAAAGATAAAACACTATTTAATATCATCTACAAAACAATGGTGTTGCAACAATCGTATAGGATTCTACAAGACAACTTAGGATACAACTTAGACCACTAGATTCCAGAAATGGGGAATGTTTTTTCTTATGACAAACCAATTTGATAACAGACGCTTTTGCGGATTATTTTTATAATGTGTTCATTCACTCAACAGATTTGTAATGAAGAGTAACTATATTTCTAATGTGTCACATTGCAGTATTGCTCATTTTTCTGAAGAAGATGTCTGCACCCCAATTACACCACTAAAAAGTAAATTAACAGCTAAATAAAGTACCCCTTCTTACGAAAAGACTGTCGTTTTGTTTTATCAAAACTTTTACAATGTCTTTTTAATTTAATTTTCCAAACATCTGCCTTTCCGTCAGTGTGGATGTGAGTTAAAATATATCTCATTTTTAAGGACTGATATTTCTGACCATAGGCCGATTTCTATTCTATCGAATACAGTTGAAATTTTTAATATTGTACAAACGTATATATACGTCTATAAGACAAGTCATTGCTGCAGCGCAGCATGGTTTTGTTGTTGGACGCTCTACGGTAACCAATCTTTGTAGTTTTACACAGCATGTTTCGGAAGTTTTGGACATTTGGACGATTATATGTACTTTTACTTTACGTATTTTTGTCTGTGCTTTATAAATGTCGTCCTATTATTGGTATTTATCGCTATGTAATAGATGCTATTATTATTACTACTAAGGCGCTGGTGATAAACTGCTTTTGGCCAACGTTGTATTAGAATGCTTAAATAGAAATTATATCTAATAACAAGGTAAGACAGCACTGAATGTGTTCATAATAAAATATTCATCATCATCGATTCAGATGCTCTTGTACTTAGTTACGATAAGAGTTTAAGCACATTAAGTATTAGAAACACTATTACATTGAGCGTTATTGGGAAAAAATAACATTATTAGTGATTATTTACATGATGGAGTTAATACTCATATAAAACTAATTAAAGATTAATAATATGTCAGAACCATGAATTTTATTTCCAGTCAATGACTTTCAATTAATGAAATAGATTACTTCGTGACAGTTAAATTTATTGCATATACATAACTTCGTATATGGTAATAAGTTTTTATTAATTAATAATTAAAAAGGTAATACAAAATTAATGCTATATATTCAGCTATGTACATGCGTTAAAGTTGATTATTAAGAAGTAATTGGTTTACTTTTTTAATTGAAAATTATGGACGAAAAGTTCATGGTTGTAAGATATTATTTATTAATTTCTTAATTTTTAAAAGTATTAACTGCAAACCTTTAAATGCTAATCATAATAATGTTATTATTGCCAAATAACTCTGAATGTAATAGTTTTTCTAGTATAATAAGTGCTTAAACTTCTCTCATAACTTAGTACAAGAGCATTCGAAGCGATGCTGATAAATATGTTGTTAATAACATATTCAGTGTTATCACAGACTACGCCACGTCGAGCCAGATCCAGACAAGGTTGAGGGAGATCTTCTTGAAACGTTCTAGGAGAGAGTTCTTTCTTTAAGACAGTCAGGATTCGCAGTTGAATATCCGACAATTTTTTTCGTGTTCTAATGTAACAAATATAGGTATGTTAAAATAAGAGACTTCACACAATATCATTAAATTCAAAATGACAAATACTTCCTTCCATATATGAACATTTAAAAAAGTGAATAAACGTTAAAGGAAAAACGAAATCAATTAAATCAAATGTAAACTATGTAATAATTTGTTTTGTACGCGTCTAATACATTTTTTACAACATCGATTATCACCGCTATTTCCGGAACATTCATTGAAAGTAAATAGATCGTAATTATAACCATCACATTACTGTAGTTTATAAAACGAAACAGGCGAGAAAGTTTTATAAAGACCATTTAAGAGAGCTTATTCTGTTCCAGTTTTGATAAAAACCTAAGCTTGAACTGGACAAGAAAAAAATCATAAAATACTGAATTTGAGAAATAAGAAATATTAATGACTCATGATTAATTCTTTAGTGGTTATTGTATCAATAGTCGTTTCTTTGTTTGTATGCTTGCATATTAAAAAATAACGTAGAAAAGAACCAATTCGGAAAATACACATTTTGTTACGTATTAAGTTACAACTAATGTGTAATCAAACCGCTATCAATCAATTTCTCTAACATATGATTACAGTAAACAATGCTAAAAAAACCGAAAAATTCAGTTTTCTTAGAACAAATTTCTTTATAGCAGTATTGCATTATTCTTCGCACGTTCTCGTATCTATAACTAAACTTTCATATGTTACACGTGTACGATATACTACTCATTTACCAGCCTGGTGAATGCACCAAATGTTCTACGAAAATAAATAGAATAAATATAATTAGGTTTCACTTATAATTGATTTAATACAGAAAATTAGTGAATCAGCGATAATATAATTGACAAAGTTTACTATGAAAGAAGACCATTCAAGTTTAAATTAGTGCAGAGTTTTGCATACGTGTATTTTTTGTTAAGTAGAAACTATAATCTCTTTCTTATAGTGGATCATTTATAAAGAAAAAAACCTAAAAATACAAATACGCCATATTTAACATTTGTCGTAATTTTGCTTGTTTAAAAAATTTACAAAAAGCTAATAACTTTTTTATAGTATTTTACTTCTAAGATTGATGCAATTATTCTTCACTATTAACTAATTTCTAAAGAATATTGTTAATTTAATCACTGTCGGTTTTCCCTTACAAAAAAAATTAATGAATAACAAACAAGATGATGTCCGCCGCGGCTACGGGTTACATGGTCCATTCGATCTAAGTTGCTGAGATCTTGGTGAGTTGAGGTTCTCGAGTTTTGGGGCACACTTTTGAAAAACAGCAGCAATATTCTCAACTGCGTGCTGAACGAGCATGAGAATAATGATAATTGTGTTATCAAAGAGGATGTTAATGCCACGGTTGATGTAATATCAGGTTGTAACATAAATCCTGTCCGAAAATTTGTAAAACTTGTTTATTAAATTTTTGTACAAAGTTTTTATTTATCAATCGTCAATGTATTTTCCCTCATTATTTATTACCGCTAGCCATCTTTCAGGTAGCATATGAATTCCTCTACGGAAAAATTCTTCGGATTTTGAATCAAAAAATAAAGTTACTGCGGTTTGAACATCTTCTTGGGAATTGAAGCTTTTTCCATCAAGGTGGTTTTGTAAGCTTCGAAATAAGTGGTAATCCGTAGGAGCAAGGTCCGGGGAGTACGGTGGATGTGAAATTTTTTCCCAGCCAAGTTCTTCCAATTTCTGAGAAGTGATGCGAGCCGTATGTGGGCGGGCATTATCTTGATGGAACAGAACACCGCGTCGATTGACCAGTGCTGGGCGTTTTTTTTTTCGCAGGGCTTCCATTAAACGGTCGAGTTGCTGACAGTAAAGTGCGGCAGTGATGGTTTCGTTCCTTCCCAGCATCTCAAAATGAATTACACCTTTAATATCCCACCAAACACAGAGCAATGTTTTCATTGGATGCAGTCCAGCTTTAGGCGTTTGCACCGCCTTCTCACCAGGACTAAGCCATTGATGATGACGCTTAATATTTTTGTATTGCACCCACTTTTCATCTCCGGTAACAATTTGATTTAAAAACGGAGCACGGAGATGACGAGAGTGCATTGAAATGCACACATCAATACGATGTTGGAGTTGTGCTGGCGATAGTTCATGCGGTACCCATTTTCCTAACTTTACCACTTTTCCCAATGATTGCAAATGACGATGTATAGTCATATGACTTACGTCAAATTCTTGTGCAAGTTCTCGCACTGTTGTAAATGGATTATTTTCAACTCGAGTTCGAAGGACCTCCCTATCAAATCCAGAAGGCCGCCCGGTACGCTCGTCATCCTTCAAACTTAAGTCACCGTTTCGAAACTTTTCAAACCATCTCCGACACATCCGTTCACTAACAACATCATTGCCATAGACACCTTGAATGTTTCTAGTCGACTCACTCGCGTTATTTCCTTTTTTGTATTCGTAAAGCATAACATGTCGAATATGTTCTTTTGTCACTTCCATCTTTAATGGACGAAAAAGAAATTGAGAACAATATGTACACTTTTCAAAAGTTGCAGAAGTACTGACTAACTTATTGCGAATAAACCAATATGACTCATATTGCAGAGATTTCGCAACGTTTCGTCGTAATGCGTATATATGCGAGTTGCTGCGAGAATCGGACAGAATATATGTTACAACCTGATATTTCGGTAATATAAAACTGCTTTTAGAAATAAGTTTTCAGTACTCTCCAACATCGATCAAGCGTAAATAGATTCATTTGGTATCGCAAAAATTCCAAATTAAAAATCTATCAATATTTAAAGCGCTTTAGTGTTACCAATGTTAAAATAACCCATAATTCAAGAAGAAACCAGGAGATGACCAGACTCATCTTGTACAATCTAAAAATACCTGTAGTATAAAACTTTTTCTTTTGTACTGAGCTAATTTAAGTTGTCTAGATAGTTTAGAATGTTTATAAGATTATGCGCATCTTATCTGTATTATTTTGAAAACTATTGAAAAATGAGTTAAATAAATTATGTCAACATAAATTTGTTCAAAATTAGACTAATGGTTTGCTTTAATCCTGTTAAAATATAAAATTCTTATAATGATAAATTATAATTACC
This sequence comes from Dermolepida albohirtum, assembly GCA_031893035.1. Lineage (NCBI taxonomy): Eukaryota > Metazoa > Arthropoda > Insecta > Coleoptera > Scarabaeidae > Dermolepida > Dermolepida albohirtum. The sequence continues at coordinate 254,702 of JAVIWB010002882.1, read as the reverse complement.
ACTGCTAATTTATAAAGTTTAGACATTTGATTCAGATTGATCGCTTACACTCTTTCAAGACTTAATTAGAAGCAAATTATTATTGAATAATAAGAAAATAATACTTTGCTAAAGAAAACTAAATTTAAAAATTAAATTAATTTGGATATATTGGGATCCTTCACTGCATTGTTGAATATTTGTAATATCTTAGTCATTTGACCTCACTTGACACAAGTTATTTATTTTATATGAAATGTACATTTATATCCGACATGTGTAAATAACTACAGCTTAGTACATTAGTAAGCGGTATATATACATACATAGCAACCTTCAAAGTTGCACATGTGCATGTGCAACATTATAAAGCCTTTTCCGGGATCACGTATATATAAACTTTAGCTTAAACACAACACATGAAAATAATATTTGTAAATCTGGTAAATTTATAATATCTAAATATAAGCAAATATTGATTTCGAAATTAAAAGAAATGTCAATTTTCACTAATCCTTGATTACAATTCATAAATACCAAATATTTATTTACTAGTTCTTTATGTTGAACATTCGAATACAATACTTTTAAATTTATTTTATTTGACTAGTATGGTATTGCAGATAATTTAAAATTAAAGGTACCGTAAAATTCTAAAGAAATTAATTTAAAACAGTGAAAGTGTTTTTTAACCAAATTATGCAACATTATTCTATTTAAATATCTAAAAAGTGTGTATATTTATTTTTATTGTAAATGTTATCGTATATATTATTATTGGATGTAGTTGAAATGGTTATAATTTGAATTAGAGCGATTGATATTAAAATAAAATTCTTATACAGAGGAACAAATAATGTTCCTTAAATACGAGGATAGTTTGACAAGTAGTGAGACACACAGGTGGCGCTCTAATTGGTAAAACAAATGCACTGTAATTTAAGTTGCCTATTTATATGTTTACATTCCGATGTTTAGATAAATCGGTAGTTTATTTTTGACAGCTGATTGAAAAAGAAGCAAGACGTCATTTTGTTAAGATGGAAAAAGCAGAGTATCGTGCGGTGATTAAATACTTCGTAATTAAGGGTATGAAAGCTACCGAAATAAAAGATGAGTTGCGGGAAAAATTAGGTGAATCTGCTCCATCATCCGCCACAATAAGTAGATGGGTAAATGAATTTAAACGTGGTAGAACAAGCTGTGTTGATGAAGCGCGCTCTGGAGCAGTGGCGGCTGGTCAGGTGAGGCAGGTGAGGCAGTGCCTCACCATCTAAATCTTGGAATTATAACAAGAATAATATGTATACTTTTAAAATTCTTTATAAATTAATTATCATCTTTTATTCAGAATTTATCTTATAAACAATAAGAAAATAGTTTTAAATAAACCGGCATTACAAGCAAAGTACAAATTTATCATTTCATTTTAATTCCGTGCGAATGTACGAGCGCGTATACTTGCCCCGACCAACTTCATGCGTGATCTATGTATATCCCTACTAAACACGAATATTTGAGGCCCGGCCACTCATTGCCTCTCATTGAAAATTTATAACGCACTACAGCAGTCAAAAAAATTCTCAATTTCTATGGAAATTACAGTAAAGTATTAGCTACATATTTAAGATAACAAAGAAGAAAAAATATTCAAAAAGTTAATAGATTTTTCTAACTTTATTGTGAGATTTTTGAATTTTTTAATAATATAGAAAGCATTATTAATAGGATAAATTAAGTATTTATTTAATGATATAAAGATGTCTAAAGGTTTACATTCTTCTTGTACAGTTTCTCAATATTTCCTCCACGCAAATAATATGTTTTAAGTTTTAACAGGAGTATTTTCATTGTTTCAAGTAGATATTATTTAGATATCAATCTGAAGCCAATTTAAACTGAGCCTCTCATCGAATCACAATCGCCGAACTACCGAATATACTCGAGGCTGACATTCTCGGCCCGAATCGCAAATAACAGCAGTTAAATTTGGGGGAATAACAAAGTTAGGTTAAATATTTTAATATTTGTTTAGTGATATTTTCAGTGATTTAAAAATTGTGAATATGGATTTAGAAAATGTAAGAAATACACAAGACATTGTAGATTTTTTAATAAGAAATACGTTCGTTGTTCTATCGGTAGAAGATCAATTATATGTCAAAAACCTTCCAAGACCAAACCCTGATTTATCAAAATCTTTTACAATACACGGTAAGTCTAACAGAAATTTCAATAATTCGTGGTATAACAAATGTAATTGGTTATGTGGTAGTATAAAAAGAAACAGATTATTTTGTTGGGCATGTATAATTTTTTCCACAAATACACATAGTATTTGGAGTAAAACGGGTTATTTTGATCTTAAAAACTTGTCGCGATCAGTAGAAAAACATACTAAATCCAAACATCACATTTTAGCTACTTGTAAATTACATATGTTCGGAAAATATAATATCGCGGATGCGATAGATAATGTGAGGCGCAATCAAATGGAGAATTACAATAAAGAAGTTAGCCAAAATCGAGATATATTAAAGCGTTTAATTGATATTACTATATTTCTTTGTACACAGGAATTATCTTTCAGAGGACATAATGAAACAAATACTTCTGCAAACAGGGGAAATTTTAAAGAACTTGTTTTATTAACGGCAAAACATGATACCATTTTACAAAAATTCTTAGATGATAGCTCTGTATTTTTTGGCACATCGAAAACAATTCAAAATGAATTAATAGAATCAATTAATTTTATTGTAAAGAAAAAAATAGATTGTGAAATTTTTAATTCAGAATATTTTTCATGGCAAATAGACGAAACAACAGATATAACATGTAATTCGCAATTGTCTATTATTGTAAGATACACGATCGAGGGTAATATTGTTGAAAGGTTTTTAGGATTCTTTGATGTAAGTTCAGGTCGCACCTCTGATGATTTATTTAAATTATTAACTAATATTTTTGAAAAATTTCAGTTTAATAGTAAACTAATTGCTCAAACGTATGACGGAGCGGCAGTTATGGCTGGGCATGTGAACGGTTTACAAACAAAAGTTAAAGAAATAGCTCCTCAAGCAATATTTACACACTGCCATGCACATGTCTTGAATTTAGTGTTAGGAACATCTTGTAAGTCCATAACGTCTGTAAGAATATTTTTTTCAAATTTGTCAGGGTTTTCATCTTTTTTTTCCAAATCCACTAAGAGAACTCATGTGTTAAATTTAATCTGTCAAAAACATATACCATCAAACGCATCTACTCGTTGGAATTTCACTTCTAGGGCTGTTTTTACAATTCATGCGAACAAAAATAAGTTAATTGAAGTTTTTGATTTCATTGCAGAAAGTCCTGACTTTGATAGCATATCTATACGAGAAGCTTTTGGATTAAAAAATCTTCTTCTGGATAATGATTTTAATTTTCTTTTAGATACTTTTAAGTTAATATTTGGACAAACTGACGTTGTATTTTCAATATTACAAAACAAACTAACTGATGTTATTTATGCCAGAGATCGTTTACGTTTTTTGCTTGATAAGTTTAGAGAATTTCGGGAGTGTGATACATATTTCAGTACTGTATACGAAAATTCGGTGTCTGACGAATCTGTTGCACATAAAAGGCGTAGAATTGATGACGTTCCAGATACTAAACAAAATTATAGAAAATTATTTTTCGAAATTCTAGATACGTTTATTAGTCAAATTGAAATTAGATTTATTGATTTAGAAAAACTTGCTTTTTTTGATTTATTAACAGAAAGTAAATTTGAAGAATATTCGAAGGCATTTCCTCAGAGGCTCTTAAATAATTTGTTTGAACAATATAAATTTTTTGATCAAATTCAATTAAAAAATGAATTAGCTGTTATTTATAGTGACATGCAACTCCTTGGTAATTCTAAAACACCATGTGAAATGTTAAGATTTATGCACGAACAAAAGTTAGCCATCTGTATGCCAGAACTTTTTAAATTGCTAAGTATAGTAGTTACCATACCGGTAACTTCCGCGTCCGTTGAGCGAAGTTTTTCCACATTGAAACGTATAAAATCGTATGTTAGAAATACAATTGGACAACAAAGACTTAGTAACTGTGCACTAATTGCAATCGAAAAGGAATTGGTTAAAACGATGACGAGGGATGAACGATTTTATAATGATGTAATTGATTATTTTGCTAACACAAAAAACCGGAGGATACCTTTGCTATACAAGAAGTAAAATCTATTAAATGTAATTCTACGTGCAATGCCAATAAAGGAAATTCTCTGTATTTTAAAATATTTTCATTTTGCATGTAATTTTGAAATTTTGTTATTGGATTGTTGTTGATTTATATATATACATATATATGTATATATTTGTTATATTATTAAATTTTATATTATAATAGGAATGTATTTATTTTTTATTTTTAAATCCTAGAAGATTGAGTTCTTATTTTTGATTAATGTTTTTAGAATTTGTTTGATTTTTTAGAATATTTATTTTCGTTTCACAAGGGTTTGCTTTGAAACTTCGTTTTCCCTTAAAACTCGAATGGGGCGCGATATAGGGCTCAGTTCACGTCTGGCAGCCCTGTTTGTACTGGAAGCCCTATATATATATATATATAAATATATATAAACTGTTTTTATATGTAGTAGGTATATAGAGTTTATTAATCAATTGTAAACAATTTTGAATATTTATTATTCTATCTGCCTCACCATGTCAAATACTCACGAGCCGCCACTGCTCTGGAGCACCCAAAATCGTGACTTCTAAGGAAATGATTATAAAAATCCATAATATTATTACGCAAGATCGACGACTCAAAGTGAGGGAGATAGCAGACATGGTAAACATTTCAACAGAACGCGTACACCACATTTTAACGAAAGAATTGGGCCTTTCCAAGTTTTCGGCAAGATGGGTGCCGCGATTGCTTACGACTGATCAAAAGTTCACTCGTTTGCGCATTTCCAATGAGTGTTTGGACCTTTATAAGCGGAATTCGGTTGATTTTTGTAGGCGATTTGTTACTTGCGATGAAACTTGGATACACTACAGTACACCCGAAACTAAACAACAGTCGAAACAATAGTTAGAACGTGGTTCTGCACCTCCAAAGAAAGCGAAAACCACTTTATCGGCAAACAAGGTGATGGCATCAATTTTTTGGAATTCAAAGGGCATTTTGCTCATTGATTACCTTCAGAAAGGTGCCACAATAAACAGACAATATTATGCAGAACTTGTACAAAAATTAAATGTTGAGATTCGTGCTAAACGGCCAGGAATGGCAAAGAAAAAGATTCTATTTCACCAAGACAACGCTCCCTCGCATACCAGCACAGTTGCGATGTCCAAAATCCACGAGTTGCATTTCCAATTAATACCGCATATTAGTACCGGCCTTATTCGCCGGATCTAACCCCTTTAGATTTCCGCCTTTTTCCAAAATTGAAAACGACACTAGGTGGAAAGAAATTTTTGTCTAACGACGAGCTTATCATCTTCGTAAATGAGTATTTTGCAAGCCTTCTGGAATCGCATTTTAGAGATGGCATAAGGGCATTGGAGCACCGTTGGAATAAATGTATTGCTGTTTTAGGAGAATATATTGAAAAATAAAAATTATTTTGTATTTAAAAAACTCGCTTTTCTTTTCCATTCTTACTACTTGTCAAACTACCCTCGTATATTATCAAAATTCTCAATATGAGTTATTGCTTAAATTAAAATATTTATCATAAACATAAATTATGTACTATGCAAAACTTATATTTACTTTTAAAATAAATGAACGTGCACATATTTTAATGACATTTTAAGGATATATGTATTTTATTCGTGTTAAGAAGAAATATTTCGGCAAGATGTGACCGTAACAATTCATATAAACAAAAGTAATGCATCGATTTTTCTATTCTTTTTCTATTAGGCGTACTGAAAATTAACGAACCAATGGTAGTATCATGCTATTCCAAACTTATAAAATACTCGGATTATTGATATTCTGTCCTACCATATCCCGCACGAGTTCTATTGGTGACAAGTCTGGTAATGAAGAAGATTACGGTAAGCGATTAACATTGGAATTATACAGAAACTTCATAATAACAATGATATATGGCCGCGTATTATCCTTCTGAAAAATTGGTTTTATCAGTTATTGAAAATATGGTGTTAACACTTGTTCAAGAACATCATTGACAAAAGGAATTTCATTTAATGTTGCTTGAATAACTACCAAAGAAGAGCTACTTCCATGTCAGATAGCCCTCTACACTATAACACGTTGAATACAAGTCGTATATCGTTTTCTTCTCGTGTCTTTGGAACGTCTTCTGACTACTTCATGATCATGAGCCCATTAACAAAATCGAGCGTCGTCACTGCAGTCGACTCCTTGCCTTTTCTCAGTCCAGTGCAACCTTTTGAATAAATGATCGGTACGATCTAAATCCAAAAGATTGAATTCTTCGATATATAGATCGTATGAAGATTTGTTGATTAATGAAACTTCTACATCACTAATTCCCTTCCTTGACAAGGAATGCCACCGAAAAGCTACAAGCCCAAGAGCACGATTTCATGCGTCTAGACCGTAGAAATTGTTGTTCCTCATTATTTTCTGCCCATCGTCACTAACACTAGCGATACTATCTCCTAACAAATCACTTAAGTAAATAATGTTAACAGAAAAGCAAAATAATTCCTAATGCTACCGTGAATAATACATTCAGAAAACCGAGAATATTTTTTTAGTATAATGCAAATGTTACGTAAAGTAATCGAATTTACCTTGCTTAAGTTTTCATCGTTTCTTAGTACGAACAAAATATACACCTTTCGTGAAAATTTCGCTCAAATATATCAACGTTTCTTAGGTATCCATTTATTTATGGCGGCCAATGTACATTGAAATCAGACTTAGGTAAGCGACTACATATATATCCATGCAATAATACATATAGTATATACATTTAATACAAGATCAAAATAATTCTTCTTCTTCTTATTCTTCCGCTTTTAGACAAGCAGGTCACCTAACTAGAATATTGTTCCGCTACCATTATGGTGATGTTGACTGCCAGCTGTCTCTTTAAGCTTTGAATGGTGTTCCTTGTACAATGTTGTTTTCTGTCTCTACCTATGTCGGGCAATTTGTTACTAGTCATTCTAGTTACATATGCGTTCCACTTTCCTCTTCGTGGTATAATTCGTGTTTCTGCCCCATAGTGGGCACCAAGCAATCTTTCTTAGTATCTTCATTTCGGTTGTTCTCATTGTCTTTTAGTACGTGCATTATCATCTCTAGCTTCCGCTTTTAAATCATTATGTTATACATGTCATCGCTTTCTGTGTTTTAATGTTTATTCTTCCATAGCTTCTCTAAAATGTTCTGCGACAGTTGCTATTTTATTAATCTAGTGCTGGGCTATATCCTTTAGGTTCTCAGAACTAGATATTTTTCTCCCTTCGAAAGTATAAAGCAATCACGTCGTCTTCAGATCTTACTATTAGAGCGGCGTTTCCGTGTACATTTAAAATATGGTTGTTAAATACATATATATTCTCTTCCGCAGGAAATGGTCTATAACTGTATCTATTACGAAATTGAAAAACGGGGGCTAAGGTTATCTCCCTAGTCGAAAACAGCGTTGGTTTTTATTTCGTTTGTTAGGCTGTTGTTAGATCTTACGTTTGTATTGTTATTCGTGTTCACATCCCTTATGATTTTTATGCATTCATGCATTTTCTAATATATATAAGACATCTTTAAGTTTCACATGCACGTTTTTATGAGGTCTATAAAGCAGATATAGGTAAGTGTTTGACAGCCTATTGTTTCCTCTACAATTTTTCCTAGAATGGCGGTAGGGACGTAGAGCAATTTCTTCGGAACCGCTGTTATTCTTCGTTAATGGATATTCTTTACGATCTACCCGTAACGAATATATATCTGGAGGGCTCTTTCTTATCCCCATTCTTAAATATGGTGTTTCCAGTGTGTTCATGATTCTCCTTTGTTTATTGTCTTTTCAAATAAATAATCAATTTTCTTCTATTTAGATGATGCCCACTGCTACTTTCGAGAATTGTGCGGTGTAGATATCGTTGAGCTCTGTGTTGTGTTACATTGTGGTTGTCTTGTGTGTTTTTGTCCCCGTGTCTATATTTTGTCATATCATTTTTTCATGTATTGGATAATCTCCGCCCATCATCCCTTTTATCCAAACGGTTTGGTCTTTTCTCTATTTGGATTGATTCACTGATTATGTTTGCGTGAAAATGTTCTCACATAAAACATTATCATGTAGGTATAATTAGAGATATTTATGTCGCCTTATATAATGAATACTATCTAAGAATAATATACGCAATCCAATTGAACAAGTGTGGGAATGTCTGGAAAGAAAAATTAGAAACCACAACATAATTAAGAAATCGTTGAAGATTGGAAGAATAACAAAATATCTTTGACAAGTTTATTGAAAATTTAATTGAATCCATTCCCAAAGAACTAACGAACATTAGAAATTATCTTAGTTATATGTGCAAAAACTTTGTAGCATTCGATGTTGGAATATTTACTATTTTTATAAATTTTAAATAATAACAGCCTTCGTACTGTTAGAATTTTTTAACTTTGCCAAATGGAAATAAATATACTCCACCATTCAGATGTACTATATTTTATAATTTTCAATATTCGTGGAGTATACAAAAAATTTCGTGACTAACTGTATATTGCATATATTATTTCATTCAACAGTTTATTATTTCTCTGTCCATTCAATCATTCTCTGTCTAAAAATAAACACATTCATTACGTTAAACAAATCAAACCTTCAATAATTGATGATTGGACATTTTTCTACTCATTAAAGTCATTGGTAATACTCTCAACAAAAATATACTGCTCACTCAACAAATACTTGAAAATATTTATTATACCGTTGAGTTCTATATTGTATATTTTAAATGTTTTATTTAACTTAATGGTATGTTTATTGTGTTAACGTACCGTTAACCGAAACTCTTAATCCATGAACTTTTTCTCGGCGCTTAAAGGAATAAAAGTTTGCTTAATTTAATACACGTATATGCAACATATGTACATACATAAACACTTTGTAAATAAATAATAAGGATACACAGAGCATTCATAAAGGTTTTGGATTTATTCTTTTATGGGCAGTAAAAATTAAATAAATGAAAATCTTTTACTTTTTTTCACATACCCCTTCCCTTCTCTATACAAATTTTTGAACACTCATAAAGCTGTTGAAGGGTCTTTGCGAAATCTTCGGCGATGATTGTTAAAATATTAGTCGCGTTTTATTAATATGGATAGCTATAATCTGGTTAATATGATGAATAATTAATCATTGATAAGGATTTTTTTGGCTAGAAACTGAGTAACAAGTATAGGCGAATGGGGCGATTCGTTATACAAAGAAAATTTATACCAATATTAAAATACTTTTAAAAGATATACGTATATTACAATTCTAGTCACTTCCATCGGCATTAAACCTTTTTTGGTTTTTTAAGTATATTCAAATCTCTTAAATACGCAAATCAAATTCAAAAATAGAATCATTACAAGCACCTAGGAGGAATTACTGAGAAGTGAGTCTTAACTACTTACCATCATCTTTCGGAAAAATTTAACAATATATTCTAATTGCAACATCCTCTTCATAGTAACATGTAAAATTTAATTAATTTCCAACATTTGATTTTGAAAGTTGTCCCGCTTCGTCAATAATATGTAGACCATAAAAAACTTTATATCTATAGGATATACAATTTGACCAAGAGCACCGTCTTTCGTAAAAACTTGGCATCATAATCTAATTTTGCTATCTTTTCTATATCAGGTGAAATTTGGTTAATCTTTGACATCTTATTTGAAAGTTTCAGCAGTTTGAATAGACTGGCTTAACGTGCATAAATTTGCAATATATGGAGTAACTCAATATATATTTTTTTAGAGACTAATGTCTGAAATTTTGGCCAATGACAAACTTCTAATGCTTTTTCGATAGCTACAATTTTATCAATCGGGTGATACAATTTGAGTGCGGTGATGTGAATATCGAAGACGATATGCGAACACGTCTATCAAAAACTCCGGAAATGATCAATAAAATAATGATATTGTTTTGAACGACGGAAGAATTTATTTCAAGGAGCCGGCTAACATTATGAAAATATCGACTGAACGTGTATATAACATTTTACATATAGAATGTGAAAATATGCGCTAATTTGAAACCATTTAAGAAGAATTAAGCGGATTCGTTTGGGTTAATGAAACTCGACTTCATCACTATATTTCTGAATCTAAACGCCAATCGCAACGATAGACACATAGTAATAACTCACTTCCCACATAAAGCATTTCAGCAGAAATAATTTTCATGGTCTATCCATATTGTAAGCGTTATACTAAACAAATTGAAGTAATTTCTTGAAAATAACGCGAAATAGCGTTTAAAAAGTTCTTTCATCTTCCTCACGCCGGTCAAGTTGTTCCCGAAAAATTGGAATGAGATGTCTAGTTGTGCCTAACCCACCTTGTTTACTAAATTTAGCTCCATATTCTCCCAAACTCAATAGTATGAAGAACTTATTGCAGCAACGCAGCAGTTTTTTGAAGATCTTGAAAAGGATAATTAAAAGCGGCTAATGGCATTTCAACGTCGTTGATTTAGGTACGTTGAAGGTGAATATATTGAGAAATAATAAAAACAAAAACTTAATCTCGTAACTTATTTGCTTCATTTCGTTCTCACTTCCCGTCAAACAATCCTCGTATATACTAATACAATATTTTGTATGGAAATTCTCTTTATGACTATAGCGTAAATTAATTTTCACGCATATATTATTCTATTCACCTCATACATTTCTCTATTGCCACTATTGATTCGAGAAATTTAGATGCAACAACGTCACTATATAAGTTAAAAAGAGATAGAAACTATCCAAATCAATTTAATTGACTTCTGCAATAGCACGGACGTATTACGACAATCAAAATATTAAAAAATTTCCACTATAATTTAATGTTTGTGGTCGCTTGTGTTTCATTACATTATTTCTTAAATTTATGATTGTATTTGTGAAAGTCTGTTTTATTAAACAAAAATTTACTTCTTTTTGTGTTTTGGTAAGCCATAAGCATTTTCGTAGGAAGTACCGAAAAAGAGTTCGTATAGCAACAATTCGTGTTAAATACACAAGTTCGTTTTGAGTGAGTAAAAGAATACGTTAACTATAAACAAAAAAGATAAATATAACATTTACCGGAATAACTTTATCATTTTTACGGTAAAGAAAACTTGTTAATTTTATTTTTCATATTCTACCACACATGTTAGACATACTTTTTAACAAAACAAACAATTGAACATATAAAAAGACATAGAAAATAAACAATTCTGAACTAACATTACAAACATTATCATTTACATTAAATTTGGGTAAGCATAAGTATTCGTCCACTAATCCAAATACGTTAAAGGAGGGAAATTGTTTTCGAGTTCGAGGAAATACCGCCAGCTGCCCATAACATCGTAATATTTTCTGTCGTTACATTAGTTAGTGGGGTAGCATAAAAAATACATGCAAAAATACCCAAAAAAAAAGAAACTATGCTTGCGTTAAGAAACATTGCTATTAATCATCATAGGAAGGGAAATTTGTAATGCAAAATTGCTATAATAGCTCAATCATGAATAATAGTGTGGTATACAATAAAAATGTTCAAAACTACTTTTAGTACCACTGATTAACTAGGTCAAGGGAGACCGAAGACATTAATGGAGCATGAAGAACGTAAAATTTTACTTTCTGGGCAGAAAAATCTGCAGCTACAACATGTACAGGAACCTTCCAATATATGTGTTAGTGTTTGTAATGCAAAATTGCTATAACAGCTAAATCGCGAATAACAGTGTGGTATACAATAAAAAGTCCAAAACTACTTTTAGTATCGCTGATTAACCAGGTCAAGGGAGACCGAAGACATTAATGGAGTATGAAGAACGTAAAATTTTACTTTCAGAAGATTCATTATTATGTGGTGGTGTATGTCGACGGCTGGAGTAGATAATTGCCATATAAGGGATCAATGGGTGTATCTGTATATTTTAAGAGAACATCTAAAGGCAAGTGCTCGTAACATTGGAATTGTATTACACGTATTAGATACAACGCCCCAAAGCCCCGACATAAATCCTATTGAACACCTTTGGACTGATATCAAACGTCTTCTGAAGGAAAAACTTATTAAAAATAGAAAATATCTAAAAAAAATGTTGGGTTGAAGAATGGTAGAAAGTCACAGAATTCACAGAAAAATTAGTGAAATCTATAAAGAAACTACAGGCTGTAGGCTATGCTAATATAAATATTTGTTTTAAGAAATACAGTTTAAGGATTCGGAATTTTTAAAGAAATGTTAATTCGTTGATACCGAATCGTTTTACTTTTAAATAGAGGTAGTAATCAATTTTATTTATTTATTTATCAAGCTTGAAATATTTTTTATTAATTCCACGGAAGTATACTATCAAAACACAGATAAAATATACGACACTGTCCCACCACACATATTATACATTTACATATATACATTTCACTTACGAGTACCTGATCACGACTAAATTTCAATACTAGCTTCTAAGGCGGATCCGTACATTTTCAATTTCGTAAAACACCACTAATGTAAAGAGAAGAAGCATTATTATACAGACCTATCTTAGAAGGTAATATTGGTACTTAGATTTGATTAAGACTCATTACATTCTCAATAAAGTGTGCATACAAATATATACGTATATAACATGTAGAATATTACTTAAAACAGGCAAAAAACACCATCGATGTTCGTACCCTGCATAAGATTTCGACAACTAAGTTGTCATTATCAACAGATTATTAATCAGTGTCGCACCTGAATTCGTGGTAAAGCTCACACAGAAAAATTCAGCGCACTCATTTCGCCAAATCCAAACACTGCTGATCCACGTGCTTCACTGTGATTAATAGTCTGCTGATGATGACTTAGTTGTCGAAATACATATATATAGACGAATTCAATTAACTATAGTCTACAACAAAATTTACCTCCAAGAACACTACTTATTCCGAAAATTATAACAACCAAAACCATTTATAATTTCGTCTAATAACAAATGATACTCGAATCTATATTTATATTTATTATAATTATTTGTGAGCATACAGGTCACACAGAAATTGTTTCCAGTTATTTTTGCAATAATTTAAATGTAATTAATTACTTGCAAAATAATTTAGACTCTAAATTACAACTGTTTCCTTAACTCAATAAATTTACATAAATATCTAACTTTCTAAGCAGTTCTAAGAAATTATTCCTAAATAATTTTAGCTAGAAATGACAAACATGTGCCTTGTTCAACTCAAAAATGCAATTTCAAAAGGAATGACAAATAACAGGTACAGGAACTTAAGCTTAGCTTTTCAATACATTAATTAAAATGTACATACATACAATTAATATCTCTCTACTTAAGATAATGGAATCGTTAGTAATCTGCGTAATGCATTTAAAATAAAAATCATGTAGATAATGTACTTATCAATATTTTAACATTCCAAACCAAAGTAGGGTAATCTATATCAATTAGGAACCACATACTTATTTATGTAGTATCATTTAGATAAAAAAAAATCAGTTTCTGAAAAAGAATAATGTAATTCCGAAATGTTTAATGACGTGGTAGAAAATGTTAAATTAATGCATGCACCTATTTTTTAATGTAGTATACAGTCAAAAATCATCTTTTAAATAGCTGACTGACTATCATTTAATTCTAAAAATATTTTTAAAGTACTAATATACGTACATAGAAACGTCTTACATTTGAAGAGAGATTATAATAAATGTTATGACAAATGTCACACAACATATAATTTATTAGGAAAACTACAAACTAAAAGCAATTCTTCAATAATCATAATAAATAGAAACAATTTATATAGGACTGAAATTACTGCCTCTTGTATAAAGTTATACTCCGAATAACTACTGATATACATATTTATTATCACTAAAACTGTAAATATTAAACCGATTTTGAAAGACGAGGGGACTGAGTACGGTCTATAATGCCATATTAAACATTTAACAACAATTTTTGATGATGTTTAAAACATAAGTTCTAAAATAAGGAGTATGAAATTACAAAATTACTGAATAAACAATAAAATTAATAATATAATAAATAATATTTCTGTTAGTTCTCAACTGACCTAAGAAGTAATTTAACACAAATTGCTAGAACGCAAGTGCTTTTTATTAGTTATTTTATTTAAACTAGAAGTTGGCCTAAACAAGAACACAATATTTTTTGCAGAAAAGTTGTTTTATTTTTAAACATATTTATTCTCCTTGCAACTTCATTACATTTGGCCTACTAATACTCAAATCTTTTTATTACTTCAAAAAAGTAAGCTTTATCAAACTGATTATCTACATCTTTTGCTACCGAGTCAAATTTTCATGTTTGGAAAAAGGAAGAAGTCTGAGATCAAATTTGGCAAAAAAGGTGGATGCGAAAATAATTTGAAATATGGTTCTTGAATTTTTTCCATTGAAATAGGTGCATTATCCTGAAACACAATATGTTTTTTCCTGAAGACCAAGAATACATCCTTTATTTTAAATGAGATCTTTTGCGTTGTATCGCATTGTGCAATCGATCTAGAGAGATGCATAGTATTCGCCTGTTATCGTTTCTTTTGAAGATAATCGATAAAAAGAATCCCATTAGAGTCCCAAAGGGCAGTAGCTAAAATCTTTTCCGTCAACTGTATGATCTTCGCCTTCTTCGAAGTCCTTATGCCAACCTTGCTTGATTGTTTCGATTGTTGCTCCATTTCGAGAGTATAATGGTGTATCCAAATTACATAAAACTTTATTATTCGGCGTCAGAAGTCTTTTGGAATATGTCTAATATCACTAAATCGTTTGTGGTCTACGATGAAGTACAATGTGAAAGGCAACACTTATAAAAGAAACGGGTGATTCAAGAAAATGATTGTGCTCACACTTCGACTGTTTCAATTACAAAAATTCACAAATTACATTTCGAATTGCTTCCACATTTAGCTCATTCACCAGATTTTCCCCCCTCAGACTTTCTTTTCTCCTAACCTTAAAACCTGTCTCGGTGCTAAGCATATTTTGAATAGTTTTATAAAGTATTTTTGTGAAAAATTGGAAAAACTTGAATATCGATAGACTAAACGTAATGGGTTTTAGGGAAAATACGTTGAAAAATAAAATATTTTTTGTCGAAAAGTTTGTGTTATCAAAGAACTTAAGCACAGAATAAATATACCGCCAATGTTAACATCTTACCAAAAAAATAATGAAGCTTCCTTTTGCAGGAGTATTTTAAAAATGTTTTAAGAAGACAAGTACAAGTTTCTAAATGAGCGTCTCAACAGATAATAATGGCAATTGTTTATATCCATACAAATTCAAAATAATTTCGTCGATATTGAAGAGGTTTTACAGGACGTTCAAAAAACTAATGTAATCTGTTACTTCAAACACACTTATAATTAACTAGTGATTGATAAATTATATAGAAAAGACGTAATAAGTTGAGTGAAAATGTATTACCAGAAGCACATTATAACTCACTGCGATTTTTCATGTTTAATATATATTTCTTTTATAAAATATATATCTCATGTATTCTTTCCGAAATTAAATTGTGTGAAAAAATTAAATAACGACAAAGATACGAGTACCCTAAATATGGTGGGCCAAATAACGTTTCATTATTGACAAGGAATATGATTCATAAGAGAAAGCGATATTATTGATATATAAGCACACAAATGTAAAACAAACATAGAACTTGCAATGACATAATAAAATAGTTTTAACCACAGGTATCTTCTGGACCTACAGACTATTAAAGTATTTCGCAATATTAAGACACATCTATTATATGAAGAACATTAGTATAATATAATAATACGCTATGAGAATTCATGAACAGAGTAATTCCAAATACATTATAAATAAAACTATTAAGATACGAAATATGAGTTCAAAAAGCTTTTACGTGCCGGGGAGCTTTGGATTGTAAAACGTATATATGTATTAAATTTATTCAACGTGACCTTAATTAAAATGTCATTGAAAATGATACCTTCTTAAATATATCTATCGGCGTTTGTTAGAGAACAAAGAAGAAGCCTTTCGAAATTTAAAATTGTGTCTGAATTACTTTTATAAATTACTTTACTTAATTTTGTAAATTATAGTTTACTTAAATGACGATTAATAAAATCTTTTCGTTTGTAACTAGAACGATACTGTAAATTTGACTAAAATGCCATAGTAACTATCAAAAATAGATAAGGCAATGATTAATTTGTAGATGAAATTTATTTTTCATTTATTTTATCGATTTATGTTTGTGATTATGAATAAATCACAACTAGAATTTATATTTTAAAACTAATTTTGTGTTAAGTTATATCGTAAGATTTTTCCTTCGGAACTCACCTGACTACGTTTTTCAAACGCTCATTAGCACAACTCTCATACATATGTACATGCGTTTTACAATCCACCAAAACAAGGATTTCTTGAATTCATTTTATGTACGAGGGTAGCCGTTTATATTTCGGGAAATGACAACACTGTTAGTGTCGACTCCGATCTGATGTGTTTGTCATTTTTGACAATATATTTATCTTGACAGTTTTATTATCCGATCGCTATTTCTACTGTTGACAGTAACTTGAAAATTTTATGTCAGCGAAAAAATGGAATTAACTCGCGAACATTTTCGTGCATTATTTTTCATAACTTTCGGCGTGGATTATCCCAACAAGAATGCATCGACGAGCTGAATTATTTATATGGTGATTAAGCACGATCCAATATAATATATAAATAAATAATAAATAAATAATAAAATATAAACGGCTACCCTCGTATAACACATTTTGGTCTGTTTGTCATTGACTTTAAAAACTTATCTGTCAATTTGAAAACCAATTGTGCCCGCTCATTTATTTAGGACGTTAATTAAGCCTTGTCTCTCTGAAATTTTATATTTTCTTATTCTATATTTTACTAATTCATCCTATGGTTGTTCTATGGGGATTTAAGTCAGGTGATTGGGGGTGAGGGTGAGGTATGTATTTAAACTCTTATGAGTCTTCTACAATAGCGATTGACGAACAATAAACGCCGTATGCCTTGAGCGCACATAGCGTAATCTGCAGGTCCAATTTTCACACACTCTTCGCAGTAAATTAGGCTGTATTTCGACAATAGCGCGTCGAATGTTGCCTTCCAAATGCTCAATTGTTTCAGATTTATCGGCGTAGACATGCGATTTTACACATCCCAGAGAAAATAATCTAATGGCGTCAAATCGCACGAATGAAGTGGCCGGTTAACAGGTCCATTTCGTAAAATTAATCGTTCGTCAAATGTTTCTTTCAGTAAATTAATTGTGCTAAAACCACATGTCTATAACATTAATCTCTTGCAATTGAGGCGCGAAAAAGTTAATAATCATGTCTCTGTACCGCTCACTGTTGGCTGTAACGTTCTAACCATCATCGTTTTTGAAGACATGGACCAATGATTCTACCGGCCCACGACGCCTTACGGGATATATATTATCGTTTAGAGTAAACACATTGCGAAAACGATCCATAGTTTCTCGAATTAATCGCTCTGATGGACGATGTTGAGCACCATAAAATGCGATGAATTTCTCGAATTGAAACATATTTTTAAAAATAAATTTGAATAATTTGCAAACGTTGCTCCGACTTGAGTCTATTCATGATGATGAATTGCCAAACCAAACTAACTCCAAAACAACCGAGAACTGTCAAATCGCCAGCCACAGAAAACAGTATTGCCAATTTAAAGTCCCCCGCCTCCAAAAACAAAACACTATTTATTACCTAATCTTGCTTAATATCTCTGTATAAGTCTAAATTTAGAATGAACAAATATTAATGCGATAAAGAAATAATTTCTGAATGTATTTTGTTAGATAAAAATTGTTTTTAAGAAAATTTAATTTTTGAAAACAACTATAACGTCTCTGCACAGCTATATCTTGCAGATATTATCTTATTTACTCTCAATATAACATAGAAAGGAGCGGCAACAAATATAATTAAAAATTACTCTATTAACTATTACAAGCACGTATGTTTACACTTATTTGTACTGATAAGGTAATCTTGCTACATTTTTGCTACATCATTTTCTTAAAACGAAAGTATAATATAAAGATCAATTTAGTTTCTAAAAAAATGTAGTATGAATAGATAAATAACACAATATTAAAATTTAAAAAAACTTAAATAACATGCGATGCTTTTAGAAATATCTAACTTTTTAAATTAAATATTATTTACGTAAAATTATATTCTACGCTTTTATGCTACAAATTTGCTTTTAAATTAGCATATTATTAATAATAATCGGTATTAAATATAAAAAAGAATTAAATACCAAACGTATCTAGTAGCGTATCTAATGTTGGACATATACAATAAAACAATGAGTCAGTCACGAATGTTAAAAAACGTCAGATATAAACATCCGATTATGATAAAGTATATTTATTTGTATTTAACAACGCCGAAAACTCTAATAACCATATAAAATTTGTCAGGAGAATTTGGTAAATATTTTAATGCGGAATGAGAGAAAAGTTTTCGTGCATTCCTTTCTATGAAATGTTTCTCCATTATGACATAAATTTGCAACGAATTCGATAAATCCTCTTAATAGTGTCACGTATTTGTAAACAATAAGTATTCGGTGAATTTTCAAAGATGGGTCGCCAAAGTAAACCACTTATGATATGCGTGAGTTAATAATAAAACTACACAAAGAAGGGAAATTTTTCCAAATTTGCAGTACAGGACAGTCAACACAGTCAACGCAGAGTGTAACGAAATTTTCAAAATATCCGGAGCTATTGAAACTGCTTCAAGAAGTGGGAGTCTAAGGTTTTAAGTGTGTGATCAGATAAATGTTACATGCACAGTAAAACCAAGGATAAGGGCTCTAACAATAACTGCACAAAATTAGGTACTGAAAAGAAAGTACAAGCATTTTAATAAAAGCAGGATGTAATAAAAGAGTATAACGTAAAAATCTTTCATTGGTGACGTTAATAGTTTTCTATTCTAAAACACAGAAGAGGGGGGAATCTATAGTGGCGACTGTGGTGTGTACTTTAGTATTTGTTGAATAGAGAGAATCGATGAGAAAGTATATTTTAGATATCCTGAAAAAAAATTGCATAGAGAAGTAAAAAAGTATTATTAGGATATGAATTGATTTTGCAGCAGGATCAACTTCTGAAACGTACAGCTAAGATTGTACAAGAATGGTTATTTTATAATATACGCTCGCTATCCCAACCACCAACTTTATATTCGATCGAACACGAGTGGGAAATTTCGAAAGAAAAATAAGAAATTCCTTAGTCAAAATACCTTTTCCATGTTCAATTCGATTTCCCTACTGCAAAAATCGAATTTATAGTCAAAATATTTACAAACAATAACATTTGCAAGCAAAATATTTAATATACCACAAGCCAGCATATAACGCACAAAAACCATTTTTGACTCTCAATGTCTAAATAACCATTATTCCTGTCAGAACCTTTTCAATCATTTATTATAATATAGAATTGAATCTATTTTGTTTATTTGTTAATTCTGATTCTACGATCTTCATCAATTTACGTATCGTCACATTTTTATATACTTACAGCACTAGCACTAAATGAAATTTTGGTTATAACGTTCATGTTCCATGTTTATCGAGAAAATGAAATATTTTTGTGATCAATTCTTTTGATACTCATTTACGGTAATATGCACAATTCAGTATGTTCATTTATTTTTTATACATGCTCTTACATCTATGTATATTATATTATCCAGTCCAGCAACTTCTCTCAAACGCCTCTTCTAATTCTCGCTCAAAAATTCATTTTTGCCAATACTTTACAGAGGATATCGGTCATTATATCCTTTCCACTCATTAATAATGTGTTTAAATTTTTATAATAACTTGCTCTATAGAAAACTTTTGAATTTATTACACTGCACTCTAACGATATCTCATACTGTAATCGTTACTTTTACGTATCTCTCTTTCACACCTTCCTCGTTTATTATTCTTTTATTTTGTGTTTTCTTTATTCTTTCACTTTCATTTAACGGTTTCATTATATTTTCTACTATTTTAATTTCTTCAATCTATAATAAAGATTTTCATTACATTGCTTTGTTTCTACCTATTTCTAGCTAGGCTGCACATTCTTCATTTACTTCATAGTATTTAGATTGTTTAAAACATATGTGGGCAACAACCGGCCCGCTGTAAGATTTGATCCGGCCCGCGAGACATTGTCGTATTATTTCATGTCTGATATCTATCGCTAAAAATTATGAACACTACTTTAAAATGCACTACCTTTAAACGCGGCCCGCGACCGTATTTGCACATTAAAGTTTAGCCCACAACATGTCAAAGGTTACCCATACCTGGTTTAAACTTTCGTGATAATTGCCAGCATCACATCCTCTTTTAATTGTTTCATCATTTAAATATATCATATAGAAAATTTTTATTTCGTGTTTCGTTAGAAGATTTTGTAACCTGTTATTATTATGATATCAATTTATGATCATACAAGAAAAATAATAGTCAATACTCCAAATCGACTTTAATGTCGTGATCATTATTTAAAACAGTTTGTTCTTCTTAGACTTACTTTTAACACCTTTTGTCTTGTGAAATTTTTAGCATTTACAATACATACTTTGAAAATATTTGAGAAGACGATAGATATGTAGTTCGGGGCATTGAAAAAATGTTTAATGTACCTATTTGATATAGCTGTTACTTTCAGTAGCATTAACGATATAACTGTCGGAAAGTCGCGTGACTACCTGTGGTTTTCTCTTAACTGACACATAAATAGTCGATTCGTGTACTATTCACTTAACAACTAAGGGTCGTCAATTAAAACAATGTCATGGTTAATGAAGCATTCATAAATATATATAAAACTTTTATGCATGTAGAAAGGTACGTTTTATACATGTAATTTATGCAAAGTAAATTTGGAAAAAATCGCCGTAGATTTCTTGACGGATATCCAAGCATGCAAACATAAAAATAAATATTCTATCGGATGTGGAAGATAGTCAAATAGTGAGTACACGATGAAAATATGAGAAAACATTAGACCATTACATTAGCGTTAGTTAAAATTGCATAACTTCAGCCTTGATTTTTAACACTATCAAGGCGTCTAACACAGCATGCAAGAGATAACAAAGTCAATTAAGTGTATTAATGTTAAAACAATTTTCGCAAGTAGTGGTAGATACAATCTTTTTCAGCCTGGAGTCTGATGCTGTCAATTTCATTAAGATTTGCTATCAGATCAGAGTTTGATAGCAGATTCTGACGAAGCCGATAATATGAACAATTACATATTAAATATAACAACGACCATACTACGGAACCCAGAAAGAAATTACATTAATGGTGACAACAGCTATTAAAGCTCATGAAATTTCAAGATATACTCATTGAGTTTAAATAAATCGGATTTAAAATGTGGTAAATTCTTTCTAAGATCATTCTGCAGTACGTAGTTTCATATTATTGTGACGAAACACGATCCCTTTTGATTAGACAGACTCGGAGATTTTCTAAAATTACTAGGCTTATCTGATCTATACTGTTCAAAACAATTAATCGTTGTCAATAACTATGTTAATAGTAAGATAATATTTGAGATTATTGAAGAAAGAACTGAATTTCCGGAGGATATTTTTCAGACGACACACCAAAGAATGTATTATTAACACGCGACGCAGCATATTATATTAAATAATTCGTATTTGATGAATTGATTTATAAAAATAATTGAAGACAATGCAAGAACTTATTGCATTGCGTATGTTGTTTACTTATAAACGAAAAGTATACTTAGAAAAATGTTACTATGGTACTAAAGATATTAATGTTGAAAGGCAACGTAAGGTTAAACATCAGACGCATTTTAATCAAACGAAAAACATATACGCTATTTTTAAATAAAATATATATCTTTAATACAAAGTATAGTATTATAAAACAAATATACATACCTTCTCGATAAATCCTCTAGCCACTTGTCGCTGTTTAAGATTAGTTTCGCCATCTAGGTGCCCTGTATCGATGTAACAAAGACCATTCGGATCACTGGATCGTAGTAAAAGAATATCGGCAGGAACTACTTCGTTATTGGAGAGATGAATGAGATCACCAACCCTTACGTCTTTCCATAAGACCTTTTTATATCGATCGGCCTCGCTGGAATAGAATATACATATTTATATATTACTACTGCTTTTTCAAAAACAAATATAAAAGTTATTGATTTCCTTTCACTTCAGTCACATGGCGCTACAAGTAAAAGATGAATGGTGTACATTTCTTCTAAACAAATATTTATTAGGTTAACCGCAGAGCAATTTGAATTGACTGAAAGAGCAACGTGTAACACTGGACAAAAAAGATGTTCTTCAAAATGTACATTCACCTTCCAAAAAGTTTTCTTTCTACAACTTTGAAGACATATTCATTCTCTAATACAACAACTATTAAACTTTTGTGGCAACCAATGCATACGATTCTTTACAAACAAACCCCGAGGAAAGTTTCAAAGAAATTAGTAGTTAACCAGTCTGGATAAAACTAACAAACTTGTATGTACAGAGTAAAAAAAGTATTTGAATATAAGATGAGTTAAAGTAGGTTTCGCCAAACAAAATATATAAAAACATGGTAGCCTGTAAGACAAGCCAAGCGCATTTTAAATATCTAAAGGGTTTTCCAATAAGGACTTGACAACTTTTTTTCAAAATAAAATGCAGACCATTTGAGATATTTTGAAGTACAATCAAAATATTTATGAATGGAACTCGACTTCGTTCATATGGCAAACGCGGGCACGCTTGCAGCGGTCGATTCGTTGGACCTAATTTTAGATGACTCGGCCACACAATTCGGCCGAAACGGCTGCTATTTCGGGTTCAATGTTGGCTCTGAGCTCTTCCAACGTTGTCGGCTTGTTGGCATAGACCAATGACTTGACGTAGCCCCAAAGAAGAAAGTCTAGAGGCGTTAAATCGCACGAACGAGGCGGCCAATCGACTGGTCCATTTCTTGAGATAACACGCTCATCAAACTTAGTCTTCAATAAATCGATTGTAACGTGTGCTGTGTGGCTTGTGGCAGCGTCCTGCTGAAACCACATGTTGTCCAAGTCCATATCTTCCAATTCGGGCCAAAAATAATCGGTAATCATGGCGCGATAACGATTACCATTCACAGTAACGTGACGATCATTATCGTCGACGAAAAAATATGGCCCTATGACGCCGCCGGCATGCAAACCGCAACAAACAGTTATTTTTTGTGGATGAAGTGGTGTTTCATGAAGCACATGTGGATTTTCACCCGATCAATAACGCATATTTTGCTTATTGACGAACCCATTGAGCCAAAAATGAGCTTCGTCACTGAAAATGATTTTGCGATGAAATTGATCATCTTGGCGCATCTTTTCCAGAGCCCAATCGGAGAACGTACGTCGCTTGAAATGGTCCATCGGCTTCAATTCTTGAGTCAGCTTGATCGTGTATGGGTGTAAACCAAGATCATTACGAAAAATTCGCCATAAAGTGGTCTGGGCGATGTCCAACTGATTTGGATCATTTGCTACGGACGTTTCAACGGCAGCGATATTTTCGACACTTCGACCAACCCGTTGTCTCACTGGCACGGCAACATCACACAACGAATATGTAGACTCAAATTTTTGCACTAAACTTGTTACTGCCTGTCTACTAGGGCGAGAATTACGACCGAAAATCGGAGTTAACGCTCTTAAAGTAGCGGTCACTTTACTATGATGAAAATGTTAAGTTTACTGAATAAATTGACAGTGACAGTTCGATAATTAGTGAAAGGGTGCGTTCACAAATTGAATTAAAAGTTGTCAAGTCCCTATTGGAAAACCCTTTAGTAATAGACTTGAGACAAGTTGATGGAAGAAACAAATGGCTTGTGATTTCGCATACTGCTAATGAAATTATCGCAAATTAAATAGAAATATATTGTTCTCCTCAGAAAACAACTACGTAATTTTGAATAATAATGGTTTGGATATTATTATCTTAACTGTAAAAAATGTAATAAAATATTACGAAACAAATATTTATTTGTTTTAACGAATTTTGTACATTATAAAAATATTAAAGCAAAATAATTGAATACCTTGGTTAAATTAACTGAAAATATTATTAATGAAAACAAAGCTTCATTGAAAACAAAAATAAATCGCGGAAGACCAGGTTTGCAAAACACGACGAGTGACGCATTACCGCAGTGAAAAAATAATTCTTTCTTTCTCTAGCAGGACTACTTTCCCTTTAATGAAATATCGAATTGATCTACTAAAGGAGCATTGTATTGCTCGGTGATTGATTTTGTCCTCTGCAAATAATCAATGAAAATTAAGTCTTGTGAATATTAAAATACGGTAACCATATCCTTTCAGGTCAACGGAACCGTCTTCGTCTTTTTTGATACACGTTCGTCAGAAAAAATCCAGTGTGTTAACTGAACTTTCATTTCCGGACTGTAATCAGAGACGACCCAAGTCTTATCTACGGTTATATAACACCGTAGAATCTCGTTAGAATTACACTTGAACATGGACGAATTTTGCTTCGAAATTGTATTTAATTGTATTTATCGATGACCAACAGAATCCATTTTATTCGGCTGACACCTATTCCATATGTCAATATTTCTCTATAAAAGAAATACGTCCCATGAATCATTAAGGTAAAGTGCATTTTATAATTGTCGGCATACGCTGGTACAGAGCATGTTAAAGAGTCGTGCAGGTCATTAATGAACAGTAGAAACATCGGAGAGCCCAAATTGAACTCTTGAGGACACCAGATGTAGCAATAAATTCAAATGATTGAAATCCATTGCATATACTGGACAAAGTGAATATGATGAGAGAAATTTAAGAAACTTGACATGAAATCCACAACAATGAAGCTTCTCAACAATATTTGATGCTGAATAGTATCTGGACCTGCGCAAAATCGGTATAAACTACTTTATCTGATCTCGACCACCCAATACAGTATTAATATATATACATATGTATATATAATATATTACAATGAATGATATACAAAATATGTCAATAAACCGTTGGTGTCTCAAAACTTGAGTTTTAGTGATTTCTTTAGTTAATTTTCAATGAGATACTGGTACGTGGCTAGGAAGCTTGTCTGAAATATAACTCTTAACTTTCAGATAAATCGCATTCGTCTCGTTTGAATTTCACAAAATTATTTTCACTGTAATTTTTGAAGATAAGATTGTTTGTATATATATATATATACGCTTAATTAATGTTTCTTTTACGACAGTCGCAATAGTTACAGATATCCAAAATTCGTACAGCATAACGAATCGAAAATTGAAGATGTTCGCACTCGTTATTCGAAAACACATCCATATTCATAGGAAAGTTATGACAAAGCAATTATACAATACAAAGAATAAAAGAAAACCTTGGTGTTATATATACTCAGAAAGAAATGAAATTCATAGTAATATGCAAATATTACAACCAAAGGATTAACTAAAACTTCATTGATGCTTGATTTATGGCACTATTGTCTAAATCTATGAATACGTTAAACTAAATGTATATTTGAAGGATTTTATCTGAACAAAAATTATAGCTTGGATGACAAAACCATAGCGAAAGAATTTCAGTTTTACAATATTGTGTAGAGAACGAATATTTTTTATAATTACTCCTATTAGCAACCTTAATTTATGTTTCTTGAGGACTTGCCATTCATTCTACGAACTCGATGTTCCAAACATCATAAATTTCATTTACCAATAAAAGAACCATCTTACCCATGGTTTTATTATTTTGTATATTATTATTTGAAATATGATAATCGGAAATTTGTAAAATCATTATTAGTGATTCTACATATTCTCCATTATTCATACTTAGAAAATGTGGAATAAGGTTTGAAATTAAAATAAACTATAAATATATCTGTTATAGCGGATGCAGCATACGTAATTTCTTCGTTTCTTATGAAATATTCTTGACATAAAATTGTATCATTATATGCAACACGTAAATATGAAAAGTTCTATAGTGTTCCTTTTCTTTCACTTCGTTAAATAAAACATCTAATAATTTGTAGACACCCACAATAAGGAAGATAATTGTTTATTAACGGTTTTCCTTAAAATATTTCTTAGAGAAAGTGTATATAATATCTTGAGTTAAAAAAGAACACGTCAAAGTTTGCCAAATTTTAAATTTATGTTTTTTAGTATAAACGTGAAACAGTTGAAGGTACGGTTGTATATTTCCACATCATTTTAGAAAAGTAATTTAACATGTAATAAAAAATGTTCCTATTTTTCGTCTAGTCATATTGTTGATGTGCTTTTCAAATCAAGGCTTACAAATAATTTCAGTGCCGCTAGTAGAAAAGCAGCATTAATGAGAGTCATTCTATTTTCGACATTTTAAGCACATAGCGAAAATTTAAAACACTTGAAAAAACGACTTATCGTAAAAGCATTATAGTATTTTACCCTTGCAGCGTGTTTTTATTTATAGGTTAACGGAAGTTTAATTTTTCAAATTATAAACTGTAGAACGGAAATTTTAAGGTATCGACTTAATGTTAGCCAGAAGAACAATGACGTGAATAAAGTATTTAATTTTGATAAATACTTCTGGCATTTATCCAGGCTTTGTATATATTCTGAACAGATATTGTTTTATTTTAGCTGAATTAATCATTTTGAGAGCAGTGATAATATCTTACTTTTAAAACCGCGCATATAAGAATTATATTTTTTTTTTATGATTTTATCAGTTGGTTATAGAATGAGAAAATATTTTTAATTCCGAATCACGTAAACTTAAAATTCAGATTTTTTAAGAAGATATAGCAAATATACAGGGTGGGAAGAAATATTCGTTTTTTAAAACAAATTAAAAAGAAGTATTGCTGATAAAGTACTAGTGAAATAACGCATTTTAAAGTTTTAAATCGTGTAGTTTTTAATAAAATATCTTGAAGGTAGTAGCCACCGTGTAGCCACCGTTCTTTATGCATTGATATAACTGGTTTCTGAAATTGACCACGGGAAGCAGGTTTGTTGGGCATGTTTAAAACCCTTATTGGCAAAAGAATTTGTACAGTATAACGAATCGAAAATTGAAGATGTTCGTAGTCGTTATTCGAAAGCATTCATATTCAAGGGGAAATTATGACAAAGCAGTTATGTAATACAAAAAATAAAAAAAAAATTGGGTGTTATATGTACTCAGAAAGAAATTGAATGCATATTAATATGCAAATGTTACAACGAAAGGATTAAATGTGAAAATAAATATGAAAAATAATTGGTGTGGAAGCATATTCTATAAAAATCAAATAATTTTTGACGGGCAATCAAACTCGTGTGTGGTCCCATGTTGTAGTGATTAAATATCATTCTTTTACGATTAACAAACTCTAGACCTTTTTAGATGACAGATTTATTAAAACTGTCTAATTGCCCATAATAATTTGAATTAATTATTTAATCCTTTTACACAAACAGCATAACGCTAAATTAATGAATGTGTGTTTTGGATTTGTTTGAAGCAAATCTTCAGGTTACACCATATTGTTGTAAACAGTTCACTTTTCATCGCAGTTATGAATCGCTTCCTTACGTTTATGAAGCTGTCTCGTATATTGTGAATTTGTCTCGAATAATGTTTTTATTTCGTCATCAACCTCAACAAGGTTCACTGACCGAGAAGCATCGCTGAGATTAAAATCACCAGCACGGAATTTTGTGATCCGTTGTTAGCATTGAAGTTCTTGTGGGTGACTGTCACTCTAAATTCTTCCATTTGCTAAAATAAAATAATAAAATACAACGAAAAACACACTCTGATCTTTTAGTTCCCAACATTTTATAAAACGCTCAACCAAATTCTTCATCTTTTTCAAAACAACGTTAGAACTGTCAGCTGTCGTATGGCACAGCATAGATAGATGCTAATGACTCTCGCACTTACAAAACTTATGTCATCTGTTGGAAAAATGAACTAATGCCATCTGTTGCAAAAATATTTCATTACGGTCCCGACGACCCAATATAAATTTATTTTAGGTATGCAGGCAACGTAGCTATTTATGCGCTCATAATATAAAACGAAGAAATACATTGTGAATATATGCGAAAAAAAAATAAATTAAAATTATTCTGCTAGACGGCCAGCCATGTTACATGCTTGGGACTGCTTTTCTGAATAGGGTTTCAGCAGTATACATGCACATCGAAAGACTTTAACTATCGAAAAAATGTAAAAATGTATAAAAATACATTGCTATCATCCACCAAAAAATGGTTTGGAGCAAATTGTCGGAAATGTATTCTCTTAAAAGATAATATGCCGAAGCATAGAAGTCGGTTGTGTATGCAGTGGAAAGCTGAAATTGACTTATTGACCGTCACAATCTCCGGATGCGAATCCTATAGAGAATATTTGGGCGTATGTGAAGTACAAACTTGGCGGAAAGAAACTGACGACAGCTAAACAAATATTTCGACAAATTCGCTTAGTGAGATAATAGTATTTTTTTTGTCATCTTTTCATTTGTTTTGATAATAAATCATTTCAAGCCTTTCTTGTTTGACATACTGTAAAGCTAGTATTAAAGATGTTTTATAGAAAAGAACTTACTGAAATTAGGTGTTCCATTATTATTAGGTTTGAATTCAAATATACACATGTTTTCAAAATATTAACTAATATTAAATGATATTATCTCGAGAAATATATTGAGCAAAAATTACTACTACTATCACATTGTTCTTGAAATGATTATTGATATTTATTTTTCAAAAATATCGCACATGTAATGATAAGTTTTTCGTTCTATGCAAGAATTACCTTTAACTTTTCGAATACGTAATTCGTCTGCAAATATCGCTGCTCACCCAAATCAGGTACGAAAGTGATCGATTACAACCAAGCAATTTAATGTTCGCGTGCATGTTTAGTACACATTTGTGGTCGTCAACTACTGGGCGTAACTTATGAATTTTTATTGACCTAACATTATACATAGTTTAAACCACCGTGCACGTATGAGCATAACAATCAGGCGTTTCCACGAATTATTGCCTCTAACGTATATAGAAACATTTTACCTTACAAATGAAAAAAATGTTTCTGTGTACTCAAAACAGATTTTAATCTGTGTTCAGTCATAAATGAATTGAAATGAAAGATATCATAAAATATATCTGCAAGAAAGTTCATCCGTTCAAGAAGTTCATAATATGATAGATGGATAGTGATGTAATTGAACGTCGATATCGGGATTTCAAAATTCCAAAGTTAGACTAAAGAAAATGTTAATTTGGCCCATGATATGATACTCAATAATCGAAGGATTATTGTAAAATTGGTAGTGTAATATGTGGCTGTTATCAGTAAACAATGTTTAAAATAATTTCTAAAGTCAAAAGTACGAAATGCAGAATCAATGGATAAGGACACACGGTCGTCGGCTTATTTGTTCGCCGACAAAACCCCAGAATTTTCTTTGTTGAGCTTTGTTGTTTATTGAGAGGATTCTTATACGAAAAATTGATGAAGAAAGAAAGAAACACAAACAGGGGATAATTAAATCGAAGCGTTTTATTTTACCAAAATAGCATCCTAGTTTATAACTATAGTGCTAGCTTCATATTTTTCTCTATTCTCTAAGTCGAAAGAATATCTATTTACTAGAGATTAATTTTTCTGAAAACGAAAACCGCTATTGTCAAGGTGTGGCCAACAAAAGAAATGTGTTTCTAAAAGTGATAATGTATTAACCTTCTAAGAGATTACGTTGAAAAATAAAATTGTTGAGAACACTCGAGAACAATTATTCATGAATTGCCCTCGTACATACACAGATAATTAATAGAGAAATACGGTATATGAAGTACAGCATATCATTGGAGATCTGTTACAAAGGGTACTAGAAAGTTTTTCAATATGAAGCAACGATGAATAGTAGGAAGCTGCTTGTTGCTGCATGTTGAGACATGTTCATACACGCATAGTAGCCGCCGCGCCATGTCGATGGGCTCAGTTATTCATTAGCAGTGAGAGTATAAAGTGCTTGCGATGGGATCGTGGTCACGAAATGAAATAAGGGCAGTTTTGCGTTATAATTTCGTGCGTGGTTTAAACATAGACCAGTGCTTCCCCTTTGGAAAGGGGAAATTTAACTGTGGAGGATGCTGAGAGGCCGGAAAGGCCACGAACGTTAGTTACGGAGGAAAACGTTACTACTGTGAGGAAAATGCTTGGCGAGGACAGGCGAGTGACCTACCAACAGATAGAGGCTACTTCAGGCCTAAATGCACCAACAATTCGTTCGATTCTGCATGATCATTTGCACGTGAAGAAACTTTGTTCTCTCTGGGTGCCGCATCGACTGACTGAAGAGCAGATGACACGACGTGTGACTTGGTGCCGGGAGATGCTAAAAAAGGTTAATAAGGGACAATCTGGGTATGTGAACAACATCGTGACAGCTCAAACCAAAGTTTGGATCTTTGATGATGAGGACACACCCGTAGTTGTCAGAAAACCCCGATCTGTAAAGAAGAAAATGTTAGTTGTATTCTTCAAATCGAGCGGAATTGTGGAACGCGTCGTTTGGGACACACAGAAGACAGTCACAGCTAAGTAGTATACTGAACAGTGCCTGCCTAAAGTCATTGGATCTATGAAGAACCTGTGGCCAAAGTCAAGAATGGACACCTGGTTCCTCCCTCACGATAATGCTCCAGCTCACCGCGCCAAAGCCTGCTCCGAATATTTGACCACGACAGGATTGAAACTTCTCGAGCACCCTCCCTACAGCCCAGATCTTGCTCCCTGCAACTTTGTACTGTTCCCGCATGTGAAAATGATGACCTTTTGCGGGCTTGGGACAACAAGTGTGCTTTACTCCCTAGTGAAACTTGGCAGAACTGGTTTAAAGATTGGTTTCGGAGGATGGAGTGGTGTATTAAGTGTAGAGGAAATTACTTTGAAAAAATTAAAAAACAAAGCTGTATTGCAAAACTTTCCTAGTACCCTTTGCATATTATCTCAGATATGTACGAAGCAGAGCGTCTGGGCACATTATACATATAATATACACACGTAAGCCTAAACCTTGAATACATATTGGGCTAGAATTATGTTACATTTTCGAAAAAAAGACTGCATTTGAAATTTGAACGTTATATATCAATCTTTTTAAAATATTGTGAAACTTTTACATGACTGACTTCAATTTTGATATAAGAATAATTGAGGACAAATGCAAATTTCTAACATATGTGTATTGTCTACGTTGAATTTTATTCTTGCATGAATTATTAATATTACTCTATTACAGAAGTGTTGACATTAATTCATTGTCTGTAATGCAATTATGATGAAGAAAAAGTTTAACATAATTCGTTTAAAAATTCCTGCCATTCCCATAGCAAACAGAAATACATATATAAATAAATTCAAAGTACGTGTCAATTTAGATCGCGATTGTTTGTTATTTAAATTGAATTCTCAAATATTTATCTCTCCTGTCTTAGTTAGATCTCTGTTTTTCTTTCACTATAGTTGTACGCTTTATTTTGTGGGAATTATTTTAAATTAATTAGTAAGTGAGTTAGTAAGAGATTATGATTATTTGTAATCAAAACTTTGTCTCGTGCGTAATTGATTATGTTATATTGTTGTTTTTATAATTTAGTACCGATTATTTATTTCTTAAATGGAAAATCGTTTCAAAAATGGACAAAGATCAACTAATACTGATGTGTAAAAGGAAATTTGTACCAGCCGATCAAACAATTATTTCTGTGTTTTACCTCGAACTAAGATGATCAGTGCAATAAGTGAGAACTAATGATGGTCACGAACACGCGCCATCACACTCGGCATTGACTATTCAAGAGCCTTTAGCTACAAAATGTGTTCCTGAACACCCCCCCGTACAGACTTCTTCTTCCCCAAAATGAAGAATCATGAAAAAGCTGAGGACATCTACATAACCGGACATGTTCTTAAGAAGAAAATTTCAGAAGAATTCTAAGGTTGTATGTAAGCTTAATTTCATCATAAAATTCAAAAATACGTTTGTAAAAAAGTTTCTTCAATTGCTGTATTATAATAGGTCTTCTAAAAACACATTTTGGGAATACTATATGAAATAATTCTTTAAGGTCTTTATTTTTAACATAATGTTTATTAATGTCAAAACAGTAATGAAAATACACAGTCTGTTGCAAAAGAAAAACAAAAGCTTACTATTTTGGTAAAATTAATTTATTTTATTCATAGTAGTCGCCTTCGGCTTCAATACAAAGTTTTGCACAGTCAATTAACTTGTTGAATGAGTTTTTAAGTTTATCTTTACAAATGTCTTTCAAGATCGCTGTCGACGCTTTTTAATGGCTTCCACGTTGGGAAAACGCTGTTCTTTCATCGACAAATGTAGTTTGGAGAATAGATATAAATCACTGGGAGCCAAATTAGGTGAATACGGTGAATGGTTGATGATTAAAATGCCATTTGTTGTTAGAAAATCAGTGATAAGCGTCGAGCGATAAGATGGTGTATTATCATGTAACAAACGCCAGCCACCATTTTCACAACATTGAGGGCGCACATGACGAATACGCGCCAAAAGACGCTTCAAAACACTAAGATAATATACAGCATTGACTGTTTGACTAGTTGGTACAAACTCTTTCTGCACTATGCCTTTCTAATCATAAAAACAAATCAACACTTTTTGACTTCTCCAAACCGTTTTTTTTTTGGTATTTTTTCGCTTTGATGCTTCCATTCAGAGCTTTGACGCTTGGTCTATGGATCATATTGGAAACACCACGTCTCATCCCAAGTTATAATAGAATAACTGAAGTTTTCGTCCTTTTTTGAGTCTTTAATCATGTCCGTACAATACTGAATTCAGTTAGCTTGTCTGGCACAAATCTTGCACAAATCTTTCTCAGTCCCAAATGCTGTGTCAAAATGCGATGAATTTAATTTTAAATATTTAATTCTATTCCCACGTATCGCAATAAGGATTTCGTCTAATTTCTGATAAATTCACGCACAAGTTCGATGTTACTTTTCGCAACTACAGATTTTTTGCACCAAGATGTTCGTCGTAGTTTATGTCCGTACGATCGTCATTAAATCGCTTATACCAGTATAGATCAACCTTACTGACACATATTTTTTTTAATAGATGGCGCACTAAGAATTACTATTTTAAAAATGTTCGGTTTTCTCTGCGACAGACTGTACATCTCTCTACGAATTTTTCAAGTAGCAAACATTGAGTGGTATATTTATGTACTATTCTTCTTGACACTATTACGCCATGTGTGTGAAAGTGTGAAAAAGTACTCCACGTTGTGAAGCTTTTTGACACTAAGAAGAGAAAAAAACGTTAATGCGACAAATTATATAATTCAGAGATATTATAAACGGAAAAAGTCCACGTTGGTATGCGGAATTATTGTTGACACGAAGGTGGGACAAAATAAGTGAGTTTGATAGGGTTTTGGGCTGGCATCAAAAATTAAGAACAGTGATAAGCTTAAAGGAAATATTAATAAAAAAATAATAAATTTGTACTTAGAATTCTAGAATTAAATAAAAAATGTTGACTCTTTGAATTGGTTAAAAATTAAAAAGACAATAACGCTCAACAACAGCAAGTAGTAGTAAAATATTGTCTGTCAACCATAATCTATGTATGTACTCTATTTTCAAAAGATTGGCGCTTAAAGGAATCGGTGGACAAACAACCGCAGTCAATTGGTTGATCAATAAGAGAGCAAAAAAACAAACCAAAATTAAGATAAATTGAAAGTAAGATATAATTAAAGAGATTATGACAATATTTAAAACAATATCATTAGAAGAATAGTTGTAAAAAGCACTTCACAATAATATGTTACACAACTTACTACAATCATTATACAATACCAACTATTAAATAATAAATAAAGGGAAACACTAGGCAGGTATATGTATTGACAGATAATAAGTATTATTCTCAGTCAACGAATGATAATTTGAAACAAGTCATAATTAGACTAAATAAAATAAATCGAAATTAAATGTGATATCGAAAAGAAACTTCTAAAAACCCGACTACGTGCAAATATGTTTCGTGATAGACGTTTTCGCGGAAAAGAAGTCTTAGTTTACAATTGACACTCGTTAACAAACAAAATAATTTCTCGTATAAATATTGTGACATCGTAAAAGTTGTCTTAAGTTAAGAATATTTAGAAAGTCTTTAAAACCGATTTGTATGAAGGGAAAAACTATTTAAAAACATGATAAAAAAATTATTAAATACATTTCGTAAATTACATTTCTTATAGTGCATTTAACGGCTTAACAAACATTAGTCACAACTTTTGTGCGCTAGTCGCTAATCGCTTTTAGAAGATTTGCAAATATTACGTTCTATGTATCAATGTCTTTATTATAAAATATTTATAAACATAACAACAGTTAGGATGTTTGCCTGAGGCGCTTGGAATCGATAGAGTTCTTGGATCTCTTATAACAGATAGTAATTTTCCATTTTCATGCAGAGACGTAACAACTGATTAAGGTGTGTTGTTTTCTTTTTTTTTGGTGCCTTACAAGGTATCGTAAATTTAAAGATAGTTTAAAAGTTGTAATGCAGTCTTTGTTATTATCAGCGATAATAGTTGAAAGTTTGTGGTTAAAACCAACTCTTGTTAACTTATTTTTCGTTTCGATACACCTGTAAATAATTCAATTTTTATTTGTTAATATTTAAGTAGAAAACAAACTTCTCACTTGCTTAAACTACAGCAGAAACTGCGGAAAGAGAAGAATATTCAGTGTTTGAGTCTCTCATTAACAGCATTTCACAGGGAAGATTCTCCCCTAAAAAGCATATTACTATTGTTTTCTTAAGCACTTTCAAAATTTTGATTAAATACGATATTAAGACATTCGGAAAATTAATTTCTAAATTAGTTCTTAAAAGTACCGATGATTTAAAAAATATAAAAAACCAAATGAAGTTGTCGAGTTAACTTCATGCACGACTTTTAATGAAATTACACAAAAAAAGACTGCGATGAAAATTAATGCTCTATTTGATTTACAGATAGATTTTATAGAAAGTCCACTTAAAAAAACAAAGCGTTAAATTATTAGAATTATAACAAAATAAAGAATTAATTAAATCAAATAGAGAGATGATTTAGGTAATAAATTTTAAATTGTGTAACTAGTTATAAAACACAATTGATGACATGCATTCACTAATTCCTCGAACTTTTTATATTAAAAATACTTTCTTCTCTACGCAGTTAAATACTTTTCAAATTAATAAAGCAGATAAAAACATTAACAGAGATTGGAAACATTGTGTCCGATATGCCTCTGTTTTCGAAATTTCCATTCTTGTTTGGTTGTATTAATTACTATTTACAAATAATAGCAAATGAACTTCATAATAATTTTAAAATATTGTTTAAGAATCATAATTCCACTATATTTAGTCGACTTACTGAAAACAGTGTTTCGTGATGTTTGAATAATCCACAATAGTACTCTATCAGTGTTTTTACGTATCCTTCGAGCACACTAGAATTATTACAGTAACAACTTTTACATAAACATACAGAATTTTCTGAAAATGAGGTTTTACAATTAATATCTAGACTAAAGGCCAATTATACATCTGGACACGACCAGAAACTAATTTTCTTGATTAAGGATTACAGCAACGTATATATCAGTATGCCCCTTGGCGAAAGTATTTTGTTCGAAAATGGCTCGCATTGTACCAGTATTTAAATCTATTACCATTTTACTCTGGCCAAGTATTTGAACAATACTACATTAATATTTATCCTCTTTCAGCACGGTTTTACAGAAAAGCGATCTACAATTACTAATTTAAACCAATTTACTCAATTCTTGTCATAAGCTCTGGATTCACGTAAACAAGTTAATGTATTGTGAATAGACTTTTAAAAATTATTTGATGGCTATATTCCAAATATGCTCACCATTTACAATAATATTTCAGCATTGTAACTGTGTACATACCACTTCATTTAATCAAAAATTAGTTTCGATATATACATTCCTCTTTCATTTCCTCGTGTTTTTATCTACAGATAAGTTCAATTATGCCTTTTGTATAACACCTAATACAATATGAAACATCTGTAGTCTCCCTTCTGAAATATTATTTCATTTCAAAATTGTTGTTTGAATTATTCCAACAGTTGTCTTTCGTAGTGGGTGCCAACTGGGTCACAAACCTTTTCGACTTGTCATATCCATGGGAGCGACAATATGCCTGTTAAATGTTTCATGGCTTTCTTACAAACCCCTTCTCGCCGTAAGAGGAGAGTCAGTGTTGATTATTTTTCATCAATACTAAATGGTACTGGGGAAGGTAAAAACCCCTAGCAAGGCAAGAAGCAACTTATTAAAAATAGCACTGCCCGCAAAAAGATTCAAACCATTGGATTTTCTATTTAAAAGTGCAGCGCTCTTACCACATCTACTCTCCCGGCGTTATCTCGATAATGATAAATATTAAATATATATTTATTAGATGTATTTTAACTATTTACTAAACAAATAGTACTTTATTTTTAATACAGCATTTATTGGTGAAAAAATGATCAATTTATACGATTAAAAGAACATTTAAACACTGTCTCTTCAATTACGTTAGAATATCACTGCACTTACAATTTGCATTTATTAAGAACGATACTATAAATGGGTCTTAGGGTCAATGTTGATTGACTTTTAAACTGCGTAGTAATTTATTCAAATAATAGTGTATATAGAATCTGCGACGTTATAGCAACCTTTAATTTATTATTAAGAATTTGCATTTCTAAATGAAAATACCTAAGAGGGGTAAACGTTTTTGTATACTAATATATAATACAGTAAATAGTCAAATAAGTAAATTAGTATTAGGTATATACGTGTTATTAATTTAATTAAGTTTATTTCTTTATCTCACTATTATTTAATAAACATGAAACTATAAAAAATAATCAATTTTATTAAGGTTACTATGTTTTATTTTTTGAACAGTTTGTACCTTATTTCATATGGCTTCCGTTTATAGACTTCATAGAAAGTTATCGTTGCAAGTAAGTGCCTTTTTTAATTATAAAGATTTTTATTAGCGATCCCGTTATTTTATCTCTAACTCGGACAGTAACTACATACTTTTCACACTCTTTGCCAAGCAAATAAGTTTGTATATTTTGATAAGATTAGGTAACAGATTATATTGAAAAAATACAGTAAATATATGTAGCATACGAAGCTAACGTAATTCTCAAAACAGTAGCAAATACAATAATTGGCACTTTAGTAAATCATTTATATTTCACATATTTCATTGTTTCTCTGATAAGTTAATAATTCTGCTATAACATTTAAAAATCACAGTTAAATTAAGAAAACATCGAACGTTTTTATTGTGAAAACAGAAGTCTTAAGTTTTATTATACATAATTGAATGTAAAAAAGCAAACTTAATGATATTCAAATTCATATTTATTGGCACTGTGGAATAAAGAAAATATTTGGAACACCACCGCATTTTATTTTAATTATTAAGGAATTATAAAATGTACGTAATTCTATACTAATTTTGGAAAGTATAACTATAATGTATATAAATTTATAGATGTTCATTTTCTTCTGAATTAAATATCAACGAAGCTCTTGTTGATAGATGTAGACACAGAATTTATTGACGTTGATTGTTTTACTGGAA
Source organism: Dermolepida albohirtum (assembly GCA_031893035.1). NCBI lineage: Eukaryota > Metazoa > Arthropoda > Insecta > Coleoptera > Scarabaeidae > Dermolepida > Dermolepida albohirtum. The sequence continues at coordinate 216,624 of JAVIWB010002882.1, read as the reverse complement.
CAGTTAACATGAAAGGTACCACATATGTAAGATAAACGTGTTAGCTACAGACTGTTGCCAGAATATTAGTGCTTCCCAACTAATGCATTGCAAAAAAGGGAGCAATCACAAAAATATGACTATGTAATGTTTTATTTACTACATTTTAAAAGTACTTTCAAAGACAAATTGCACAAACTTAAGAAGTTTCCCGATGAACAGTGCAAGGCACTGCAACTTTAATCAAATAAAATGTTTCTAAAACAAGTACTGGACGCTCGTTTTGTGTCAGAAAAATAAACACATTTATTAATTAATAAAAAAAACTTTTTGTTAGAAATCTGATGGAATTTTTGAACTTTCAGATGATATTCAGTAACAAGCCAAAGGTAGAGGGGGTCAGCAGAAAGGGCTCAGTTTATGAGACGACAAAGTTCTGAAAGATACAGTGAAGCCTGTGAGGTGAAAATTGTAAAACATTCACCGTCTATCATGACCTGTTGTCGCATAACGTCAAAAGGTTCCGGATTCCAATTTAACTGCGACGGTGCAATGGAACACAGACAAAACAAACACATATTCAATTGGCCTAGACCCTAATGAAAGTATTTATACTGTCATGCATAATAGTGCCGCTCGACATAAAGTAAAATCTGTGTCAAACTTTTTGTCGGTGACTTGCCAGAGCTTCCACAGCCGGCAAATCCAGTATTCCATTCAAGAAGATATTCCGCTATTCAAGAATTGAATGCCAATATCTAAGATGTGTATCAAAATGATCGCATGGTTTTGGATTCAATAAAAGCCGGCATAGAACGTAATGCCGTAGTTGTATTACTTACAATCATTATTGAAACTATTTACTTTAGCCAGGAACTATACCTTAAATGATTTGAACTATCGAAAATCCTAACTAAATACTAACATGTAGATGTTCTTGTATAGTCATAAAAATAATAGAAGAAAAATAACGAAGCAAACTTTATTTTTCGATGTAATGTCATAGCTTCATTATTCACTATACATATGTTCGAGTGCTTGGGCAAATTTGTGAATATAGTCAGAAAAAGTATTTCGATTGCATAGGTAGCCAAATTTACATAATTTTTATCTGCATCGGGTGCCCGAAAATATGTCTGTCGCGATGATAAGTTTGGGTTATATAATGGATGAGATAATTCAATTCAAAAATATGGATACAATTTCAACAGTTATACTTCTCGCGCTATACACTATATTTGAATTTTGAAAATTACATAAGAAAGAGGATATTATAAAGTTTCAAATATTACCGTTAGAACACTTCAGCACAGTAAGAAGCATCAGTTGTAAGATGCCTACTACGCAACACAAAATTTTTGCATTCGTGAATGCACTAAAAGTACATAAGTCTGCGACTGCGGTGCACAGTACATTTAGTCGTAAGTTCAACAATAAACCTCCAACGAGGAAAAGCATTTATCGTTGAAATAAACAACAAAGGAACGTTATTACTGAAGAAACGTATTTTAGAATGCTGTAAAACTGGTTTGTTTCTCAAATGAATGAAGATACAGGAGATTATATTTTCAACAGGACAGAGCCACACATCTGACTGTTTGATATTTCTACCTCAACAAAATATAGGTCGCGTGAGGTTGTAGTTCATGTACCACCTATTCCCAAAAATTTGAATGACTTCACAAAGCGTATCACAGCTGCGGTGAACTCAGTAACGCAACACATTCCACATCGAGTGTGGGATGAATTCAGTTACCGTATCAATGTGCGTGCAAATGAAAGAGGCAGAATTGAACATTTAAAAACATTAATGCACATATAATCAAATATAATTTACGAAATTCAAATACAATACATATGTAGTTCATAAAATATAGCCCATTAAAATCGTATCCACCTATTTGAATCACACTGTACTTCTCATTGCAATTATTGTTAAACGGGCAACATGTGGATTGGAATTATCAAGACTTTCACTCAATAGTATGCGTGATTTTGTTTGAACAACGCCTCTAGCTTTAGAAAGAAGTTGATTGTAATATTCTACATTCATAGTCTTCCGATTAGCATGAATGATAATAATAGACATCTATTTTGCACGATATAATTAAAACTTTTCCACTTGCTCAAGACACTTCCATCCTCTTAATACTTTTTATTTCCAAAAGAAATCAGTCGCTTTTAGTTCCTGTACTAATTACATAAATAATTTTATTGATGCAAATATTAAGTTCAACAATATAAGACCACATAAAAAATAAAACGAATACATTACTTCTATTAGACGCCAACTTCCAAGTGTTAGTATGTCAAGGACTCCGTGAAAACTTAAAACATGTACGGTTATTTTGTTACTGTTTTTATCGCATTATATTCAAAACACAATTATGTCTCACGTTTAGTCATAAAATTGCTTTTATATTATTTAATACGTATGTAGTTAAGATAGTACGGTAGCCTAATTTATGCCAGCTGATTTAAAATATTGTGCATCGATTGTTGTGTTGATATAATCTGATACGCTAATTAAAAACTTTTTAGTTACCTTCGTAAGTGTTGTTGAGTATTACATTTAAAATTTGCAATTGCCGGTAGTGCGATATGAATATGAACGAATTGCCTAGAAACAATGTGCTGCTAGTTTATACATTCAATGTTTGTTTAAAAGAAAATAAAGAAATACAGTCCATAAGGTTTATTTTATTAATCATATTATTAACAATTAATTCAAGACAACATTGGTCCTTCAGGAAACCAGCCAGTTCAAGAAAATAAGTGCAAGACGTTGAAACAATACCCAACATCTAACCCAATAGATAAACCAAGCAACAAGAAACAAGAATTCAAGGAATAAACAAGCTAGTACTGTAACAAGATCATTCCTGTAAGTCCTATCTATTACCTGTATTACTTACATTTAACCTAGAAAAACTTAGATCAATTATATCCTACAATTCTATTCTATATGTATATATATTGTGAAAAATGAGCTAGTTTGTTCGGAAATTTAAAATTACCAAAAACCAGAGTCAATTTCGCAATACAAGGTGAAGGTCAGTTTTTGTCGAATATAGAATATAGCACATATTTGATGTCAAGATTAAATAATTACAATGTAGAAATTTCGTGTCTAGTCATACCTAAAATAACAAAAGAAATACCAATGAACTCTTTTGAACCAGGAAATATTACAAACAATATTAAACCAACGGATCCAAAATTCTATGAACAAGGACCAATCGACGTATTACTAGGAGTAGGAATATTTAACAAGTCGCTAGCTAAAGAACAAATTTCAGTGGGAAAAAGCCTGTCAGTTCTGCAAGAGGAGACCCAGCTAGGATGGATTTTGGTGCAAAACATGAATAAAAGAAACAAAACAATAATTTGTCAGTATGATCAAGGACGATGAAATTATAGGTTTTAGGCACATCTTTCCCAGGAAGAACAGTATTACGAAGACCATTTTGCTAGAATTCATTCAAGAAATGAACAAGGAAGATTTATTGTGGAGATACTATTATGAGAATGCTGGAAATCTAGAAGGCTTGAGACAGCTGGCATTAGAACGATTTTATAGATTAGAGAGGAAGCTAGAAAAGAATCGCCAGTTAAAAATAGAGTACATAAACTTTATGAAAAAATACCTAAAGTTGGGACACATGACACTAATTATAGAAACCAAATCATCAAAGCCAACCCATTATCTGCCGCACCATGCTGTAGTAAAGAAATCAAGTTTGACTGCCAGGGTGAAAGTAATGTTCGATGCTTCGATGAAGTCAGAAAATGGATTATCGTTGTACCAAGCGCAATGTGTTGGCCTTGTTATACAAACGAAGAAATTCAATGTCTACGTCAAGATGCTACAGTCAACGAGGTCGATAAATCTAAAGCAAGCACCATTATAAAAATGACTTTTACGTGGACGATTTGTTGCAGAAACTGACGCGGTTGATGACTATTAGAGGTTCAAAAGGACATAATGAGTATTCTAGCAGGAGTTGGCTATGAACTAAGAAAATGGCTTTCAAGCAGTCACGAAATAATGGAGACAATTGAAGTAAACACAGAATTGGATGCGAATATCCTCTCGTTAGGGAAAAAATCCTCAAAACAAGATCTTGGGTGTTTTATGGAATGTAGGTACAGATACCATTGAATTTTCAGTTAAAACAATGACTGTGACCATAATCACCACGAAGCTATTTGTCAACAATAGCTCAGTTTTTTAATCCATTGGGGTTGTTGGGACCGGTAGTAATAACAGCCAAGATGATCATACAACGTTTTTGGCAATTCAAACTATCTTGGAATCAGGTCGTTCCATAAAGTATATGTCCCGAGTGGACAAAATTTCCGGATAATATTTCAGTGTTAAATGACATTAAAATCCTTAGATGGATCTTAACAAAGTATCGTACTTTAATAGAGTTACATTGATTTTAGAACATATCAGAAAAAGTGTACGGATCCTGCGTTTATGTTAGATGTGAACTTACAAATCGCGAAAGAACAACAAGACTCGTGTGTTCTAAATCCTGAGTAGCACCTTTGAAACGACTCACATTACCAAGGCTGGAATTATGCGTGGCTCTATTGTTGACGCATTTAATGTAGGTTAGTAATTCTTTACAATTATCAATCGATAAGTACTATTACTTTTGTGATTTGATAATAACGCTAAGTTGGGTAAAGACACCACCAAAGACGGGCGATATGTTGAGTATTACATTTAAAATATATCCGTCTTCCAGATATGCTCGTGTATTGTATTGTATCAAATCAGAACACTTCTTTTTATATTATTTTAAGATGATCAACACCAATGGAGGATTAAAAACGTATTTGGTTGTCATGCAATTTGTTAACATATTGAGGGATGTATTTCTCAGATGTCTGCCAATACCTGACGTAAGCACAAGTTTACTCAGGGAATTTTCAAGTTTGTGTAGGCTTACCCTGATCTCATCCCTATCTCAAAATGAAGTGAGAAAATATCCAAAAGGGTTTCCATTGCTGCAGTCATGATACTTTTCATACCCATAATATCAAGGCAAGCAAGTCTTTGCACCTTGCTTAATATTACCATCGTTGTAGGTTGCAATGTTTTCACCACATTAACGATACATAACTGAGGGCAGCTAAACTGTCGCAAAGGTAATATTCATTAATCTTTAGGCCAACTTTTGAACGAACAGAAACTTAAAATTAATTTAAATGTATACGCTTCCAAAAAAAAAAAAAATGGGTTAAAAACAAATATGATTGAAGGTTTCATTCGGAAATACATCATATTTTTTCATAGCAGAATTTAACTCAGAAGAAGTTGGTCATTTTTAGATGCTTCTAGTATAATTTATCTCGAACAAACTGAAATTGCAACAGAACTAGATGACTTTCAAAAGCAATGTATGTATATTCTGCGTCTATCTGAATAAACTCTAATACTCGTACTTTTCTTTCTTAGAAGCATTTTTTATGAACATTTGAAGAATTACCAATATATAAACTGGTTATATTGACAATTGGTCCACACGATGTTACTTCTCTAAAGAATCTTTTCTCAAAAAGTATCATAGTAATCAATACAAAGACATACATACCTGTGATAGATTAGTACTAGAGAAATATTCTACTATCAATATTGACGGATTTGATTAATTAATTTTTCGTAGCAATGCTAAATGAAAGATTTAGCACCCATTACAATTGAAGTGATATAGTAAAGGCTTGTTTATTGGTTGATGTTGTGGATCTATTCAAATTTGCCCGTTCCAATTAGAGTTATTATAAATACTTTATATTAAAATGTTTTGTCTTCGTAAGTACAAAAGTACAATAATATAAAATATTTTGTATTTTATTAGGAAGTTGATTTTTTCGGATTGCATACATTTTGTAACCACGCAGTAAGAAAATTCGTATTGGAAGATGTTCATTAAAGGAAGTGGCAAATACAAAAAGCATATCAAAATCAAGTTCTATGAGTAGTTATATTAAAGTATTCAAACAGTATTAGTGTACAAAACGTTACATGATGACGACATATCAATTAACACATCTACGCATAAATACTTTTAATAAAGGCGGCTAATTTGGTCCTTTCAATCGCTTACATTGACCTAGTAACAAACAATTAAAACATATTTATATATAATATGCCAATTGTTTTATTTGTATGTTATAGTAGTGAAGACGAAATACTTGATGCCATTAAACCTACACATACTTTTTTAATATCTATGCAGAAATTAGATAATTCGTAATCGATGTATTTATATAAATATTTTTATGGATATTCTAGAAATTCGCAAGCAATAAAATAGTCTTTAAACAGTTCTTATAAAAAGAAATAACTCTAATGCATAAAATAAATATACAGATATTCCTAAATTATATATATATACACTACCGGCCATAATTATTTGCTTACCCAGAAAATAATAGAAAAACAAATGTTATATTTACTGCAAAAAGTAATTTCAAAAGGGTTTTAGACCATGCAACAAAAAGTTGGGTTTATAGTGTTTTTGTGGATGTTAGAGCTGAATTTCGGACTTGTCTGTCTAGCTCATACCACAACAGCACTATAGAATTCAAGCCGGGGATCTTATTCCTTCCCATTTCAATTGCCCTAAATACCCATCACACAATTTGAACGTAAGTTTTGGATAGCTGTCTTGCTGGAACATATAATATTCTCCAATTAGTCGTGCCCTGTACCGTTCTTTCTTAGAATACCATCTATTTTAATAAGATCGCCTACAAATGTTCCAGCAAAACAACTCCAAACCATTATTGATTCTCTTCCATGCTTGGTGCAATGCATGATTCAAGAACTGTACTGGTGCTCCCACTGATCTTCGAATGAACGTATTGTTTTTGAACCGAACATGCGGGAACAGTGCAAAGCCGCAGGGAGCAAGATCTGGACTGTAGGGGGGGTGCTCGAGAAGTTACAATCCTGTCGTGGTCAAATATTCGGTGCAGGCTTTGACGCGGTGAGCTGGAGCATTATCGTGATGGAGGAACCAGGTGCCCATTCTTGACTTTGGCCGCAAGTTCTTCATATATCCAATGACTTTAGGCAGGCACTGTTCAGTATGCCACTTAGCTGTGAATGTCTTCTGTGTGTCTACAATTCCACTCGATTTGAAAAATACAGCTATCATTTTTTTCTTTACAGATCGGGTGTGTCCTCATCATCAAAGACCCAAACTTTGTTTTGAGCTTTGGTCGGCACATCGTAATAGTATAGCCAAGTCTCGTCACCTGTCACGATGTTGTTCACATACTGAGATTGTTTCTTATTAAACTTTTTTAGCATTTCCCGGCACCAAGTCACACGTCGTGTCATCTGCTCTTTAGTCAGTCGATGCAGCACCCAAAGAGAACAAAGTTTCTTCACGTGCAAATGGCCATGCAGAATCGAACGAATTGCTGGTGCATTTAGGCCTGAAGTACCTAGTGCAAGAGTCATTTCTGCGAAGCACTAGTCTATGTGTAAACCACGCACGAAATTATAACGCAAAACTGCCCTTATCTCATTTCGCGACCACGATGCCATCGCAAGCACTTTACACTCTCATTGCTAATGAATACCTGAGCCCATCGACATGGCGCGGCGGCTACTATGCACGTATAAACATATCTCAACATGCAGCAACAAGCAGCTTCCTACGATTCATGGTTATGTCATATTGCAAAACTTTCCTAGTACCCTTTGTATAAAGTAAATGATCGTTCTCTCTATTGATTTACCAAATCTGTCTTTATAAAGTTTGCTATATTTTATGTGCTCATTAGCGTATGAGAGGCATGAACAGTTTCAGAAATCATATTAATAGATCATATCCATAAAATAAAGTATTTTACAAATTAAGAATATCCCGATTAGATAAAATAGTTATTTTAGCTCAAATAAAGAATAGTATGTTATAGACTTGTTTTGAAATGGAAGAGTCGGCATTGAAAAATTTTATTTGTTTTTTGTTTACATAATGCTAATGTGTTTTGCTCAAATGGAAACCCATGAGTTAGACAAAATATTATGATTATATTAAAGATTCTTTATGACACACGCACACGCTTGTTTAATAGACATAATATTTTGACGAAGCTGTATTAGATCAAATGTTCACATATACGATGTACATTATTTATGATCTTATTAATGCGCTTTATTGATCTATTTTACGCAAATGAACAAATTTTAGAGTTTATTTGTAATAAAATAAATGATATGTCATTTATTTTATTAGATATTTTCTAAGTAACAAAGAATGTGATCCTTTAAATCAAAAATATAGAAATATTCGAGCAAATAAAAATACTACCCCATTGCGAAATTGTTATTCTAATTATTTTATTTAGTTTTCGTTATTTCTGTTTTTAATGCTTGTTTGTAGAGCAACCAAAAAAAATCGTTGGCTCCCAAAATCTTTACATACAATCATTACCTTAATTTTTTAAATATGGATTTAAACTTTTTTTTATCGATACGTTTTGAGAATGTTTTAGTCATTATTATATTATAATTCTTTCATATTATAATCCTATATTTAAATAAAGTCACATTCAAACTCATTTAATAACACTTTTGTAAGGTCACAATTTATATCAAGAAATAAATGTAATTTGTAAGCCGAAAATTTTTAAATCGTGTCTGCTTTAAAAAAATATTTTTTATATTAGTTTTCAAAAATATTTTTATATATCGAGTTTAGTCAGTGAATTTAATTTAATTTAAAGAAATAAAAATACTCCAGATTTAATATCATTCTATTTCAGTTCCGTGTTTTAATCAACTCGTCAACAAATTAATTTGGAGGATTAACACGCATAAATCTTTATGAATGACAAGCTTTTATGTTTATAGTCAGGGTTTCGCAGAGTTGTCATAGCTTCTATTGACGTTACGTTGTTCATACTGCCAGTTTCTTTAAAATCTGCTATTAGACTGATTCTCCCCGTTATCGTTTTTTCTTATATATGTCTTCGGTACAGCACCACTATGCCCCATTGGTCTGACGGATTCTTGTAGTAGGCCTTTTCAGGTATTGGTGAGACTAAGTCCGTTCTCGCGGTTGAACTTTGACTGCGCGCGCGCGCGCGCGCGCGCGCGCGCGCGCGCGCGCGCGCGCGCGCGCGCGCGCGCGCGCGCGCGCGCGCGCGCGCGCGCGCGCGCGCGCGCGCGCGCGCGCGCGCGCGCGCGCGCGCGCGCGCGCGCGCGCGCGCGCGCGCGCGCGCGCGCGCGCGCGCGCGCGCGCGCGCGCGCGCGCGCGCGCGCGCGCGCGCGCGCGCGCGCGCGCGCGCGCGCGCGCGCGCGCGCGCGCGCGCGCGCGCGCGCGCGCGCGCGCGCGCGCGCGCGCGCGCGCGCGCGCGCGCGCGCGCGCGCGCGCGCGCGCGCGCGCGCGCGCGCGCGCGCGCGCGCGCGCGCGCGCGCGCGCGCGCGCGCGCGCGCGCGCGCGCGCGCGCGCGCGCGCGCGCGCGCGCGCGCGCGCGCGCGCGCGCGCGCGCGCGCGCGCGCGCGCGCGCGCGCGCGCGCGCGCGCGCGCGCGCGCGCGCGCGCGCGCGCGCGCGCGCGCGCGCGCGCGCGCGCGCGCGCGCGCGCGCGCGCGCGCGCGCGCGCGCGCGCGCGCGCGCGCGCGCGCGCGCGCGCGCGCGCGCGCGCGCGCGCGCGCGCGCGCGCGCGCGCGCGCGCGCGCGCGCGCGCGCGCGCGCGCGCGCGCGCGCGCGCGCGCGCGCGCGCGCGCGCGCGCGCGCGCGCGCGCGCGCGCGCGCGCGCGCGCGCGCGCGCGCGCGCGCGCGCGCGCGCGCGCGCGCGCGCGCGCGCGCGCGCGCGCGCGCGCGCGCGCGCGCGCGCGCGCGCGCGCGCGCGCGCGCGCGCGCGCGCGCGCGCGCGCGCGCGCGCGCGCGCGCGCGCGCGCGCGCGCGCGCGCGCGCGCGCGCGCGCGCGCGCGCGCGCGCGCGCGCGCGCGCGCGCGCGCGCGCGCGCGCGCGCGCGCGCGCGCGCGCGCGCGCGCGCGCGCGCGCGCGCGCGCGCGCGCGCGCGCGCGCGCGCGCGCGCGCGCGCGCGTGTTCTATCTCGATGGCTTCTCTGATGATTCTTCGATGGAAGTAGTAACTTAAGCTTTCGTTTCTTCGAAGTGGTGTCCGTTCTAATAAACATGTTCTGCAGCCATTCTATTCCTTAATTCTTTGTTTAATCAATCTCCTTGTTTGTCCGACGGAGCTATTCATGCACTCGCATATTAACTTGTAGACTCCTTCCCATTGTGCCCATGGTAACATGTACCTGGCTCCAGGAAAGTTATGTTGAATGGCAATTGCAGTACTAAAACATATTTTAACATTCTTTTTCCTCAATATTAGGTAATCCTAGATCGTTATCGAGTCATTAGTTGGTATGCTGATATATAACAAATTTGCATTAAAACTCGCTAATATATCCTCTGGATCCATCATAAAATTCGTTCGTTGCAAGTACCGTGTTTCTGACATACGATGTATTTTTCCTACGTACAGTTTTAATAATATTGCTAGGTACGTCGGAGATCCGATGCTGCTCAAGATATGACATAATGGTATTCCTTCTTTGCGTATTTTAAGTAGTCCAAAATATAATCTTGATACGCGTCGATTGGCTCTAGGTATCATCCTTTTCTTATCTTCTTCTGGGAGTGTTGATTTCTTCAATAGGTGTTTCACTTTTTCACAATCTTCTCGGTGGAATCTCTCTGGAAATCTAAGTAGAAGTCTGGATCCAGTAAATCGCTGATTTTCTTCTTGTGGGCTTCCTTGTTTAACACAACAGTTGCGTTGCTCTTGTCTGCTTTTAGAACAACGAAGTTATCATTCTTCTTTAGGTTCCTCAAGGCATTTTTCTCTTCCTAAGCAGATGCACAGACCGGGAGATTACGAAAGTGAAACAACATCTACAAATACAAGCCTCTAACAAAATACAAGAAAGAACTGAAGAACTCCCGAGTGCATTCAAAAGATAATAAATTGACATAAGGACTAAGGAACTATTCCCTAAAACAAATAGCTATTTCTTATTTTATAATAATATATATATGTATATACATACATATATTGAGACGAGTAAATATTTATGAACGGTAATATATTTATCTTGACTCTAAAATTTTCTTAAAGTATTCTCAATCATGAATATGTGTCAACTCTTAATCAAACGTATGTGCTATCAAATATTCTTATGCTCTACCAGTAGTACTATAATTAATGCTATGAAAATTTATGTTGAACTATACACTACATCTATTAAAAAATTAATCTTCAATTATCATTCCTTTCATGTCAAGTTCTTGAACTTACAGTTTTCACACGCAACCATTCATACGGAAGACATACATAAAACATCTAAGCAAACATTTCCAATAATTATCATTATATAACTAACTTCGTACCGATTAAACCAGGATTTTCAGAGGAGATCTCTAAATTCTATTTATTAATGCGTTTAAAATTTATTCACAATGTGAATATTTGAATAATTACTTCGTGTTTTAGTACCTTCTTTCTAATAAATTTATACGTTGCATGCATGTGAGCTGATTTTCCTTTAAATATGTTGTTAATATGAAGCAAATGTGCATTACAAATTCAAAGATATAGTATATGACCGGATGCGAATAATTTTTATTAGGTTAATGTATTCGTTCGTAGTGTTTTTATTAAATTATAAATTTATTAAATTATTAAGAAACCAAATACATGAATAATTCAAGAATAGAACACCATTTCCCTGATATACACTTCCCAGTAACATTTTCTCCGTAAATGGAAAAATGATTCTAGCGATTTCCGATCCATACTGCTCTGTTGAATTTGAAAAAATGTCGAAAATGCTCATCTTTTTTTCAATAAATAAAATAATGTTTGCGCAACTCAAAAAATATTAAATTACACAATAATACGACAATGTCTAATAATTTTTCTTCTTCTAGAAGCTTAAAATTTTATGAATCTAAACCTAATATAATTCGATTATCTACCAAAAAAAAGAACACTTGAAACATCATTTTATTGATAAGCAACCAAGCATGCATATAATTAAAAAAAGCAAACATGCTTATAACTAGTGTTAAACAAATTTCCGGCTTCGCAGTAGCGTACGGTCCCGCCTGAAAGTCTGGATAACTACGATTATAAGTAAAATAGTAGCAGTTCCCTGTATATTCTAACGTAGGAAAACTATTTAGAAATTTATTATTATTTACACCCGTCGCAGTTAACAATTCACCTTGGTAAGGCATTAGTATGACGCCCGCTATCGGCAATGCCTGCACTCGTTCGCATCCTATCAATTCCTGTCGCTGGTTACGCGACGGATTGCTCGACCTTACTTGTAATGTGAAGCAAATTCCATGCCAAATAATAAAGTTTATTTAATTATTATTATTAATTATTTTATTGGCCATTGATACTGTAATAATTCTCCTAGTAGAATATCGCTAATCATTTGTAAATGTACAGGCATAAGTATCGATGTATTAATATACAAGCAAATTAAAAAAAAACAGGAAAGAAAAGTACATAATGGAAATAGAAAAATAACATATGCGTAAATGACGCATGGATATCATTTTGTGATTTTGCCACTACATCCACTCATATTTGAAAAAAAGAACTGCTTTCCAAGCAGGTCGTTGACATCGACATTTGCCTGAACGTGTGGATCTCGTATAATGTTCCTGCTTCGCCTATAATATCACACACTTCAATGATAACTTATAACTAAAATGTAGGATTGCAATAACAAATTCATCATGGCAGGACTAATGGATTAATATTAATTTGTAGCAAGTTTGAAGTGTATGTACAAAATTTAATTTTAAAATATAGCAATTTTTTGTATAAACATATACCCGTAATAAATATTTTTTACCGAACGTTTTATTTTAATATATTTACTATATGTTATATTATATAAATTATCTACATGTTTTTTAAATGTTATATGTACATAGGTATACGACGATAGATCCGATATATATTTCACTGCTCGCTACTCTATTAACACATGATGCGCGGCTCTACTAACATGACATGTTCGGATTAAACGGATAGCGTACATATTCTAAGCATATCAATTATATTAATTCTAAGTGAAAACAAAGTTCTCATACATTTAAATGTTAAGGATACAAGAGAAATTATAATTTAAAACAATACGTGCATTTTAATCAGATTCTTGATGGCAGAATAAAATTTGTGCGACATAACCTATTATACATTTATAAAGTACGACTTGTGTGCATGATAAGCAATCGGTTAATTTTGCAATTGTGTCACGCGCTGTTCATTATAAATAGGGATCTCTATTCAGTTCCTTGACCCTGAAAAAGTAACGTTATTCACGTTGAGTTGTACTATTTCACGCCATATGGCATCTAATGGACTAAATCATATTGAAAATGTTTGCTATATATGGTGCAACGAGGTATTTACGTTCGTAAATGTACACAGCGAAGCAATCTCGCTACTTTATTCACTTTTACTTATAAATAATCCTATCTGTTAATAAAATACGCTTTTCTTGTCTTAATTAATTTCCGATTACAAACTAAACAGCAAATATTAAAGTGTAATTAGAGTTGACTTGTGGAAGATTTTAATCCACACATTTTTTAATTTATTTTCAGTGGCGGCCGTAAAATTAGCAAGGATTTATTTAACAAGAATAAATCTAGTTTATTTTTCCTTGATACGCCGGTGACGATAATTCCCCTTTTACAAAAAACATTGAGAAAAATTACACTTGAATGATGTGCTTGACGTGAATGAAACAAGTTCTAAAAATTAAAGCATTTTATAGCTAAATAGAAGATTGGGCATTTGTATTGGATTCAAGAAAATATACAGTTGCACAAATTTAGTTTCAGAAAAACTCACGCTGCACTTGATCACAATATGTTGCAAAATTCTGTGTACAGTGGATATTTCCCGGTGTTATAATTGTGATTAATTCAAAATTACAGGCTGCGCGTTTTATACCGCTTTTATTAGTTTGTTTAAAACACAATACTATCTAGTTGAAATACCGTAAATGTAAAAGAAAACGGTTCCTTACAAAAGAAAAGAATTATCTGCGAAAGAAAGGGATTATTTTAAATCAACACAAAGAGGGAAGAACCTTACGCAGCTTTAGTGAAATGGCAAAGGAAAAGTCGCGCAACAATAAAATCGATGTCCTTGACAACCGCGAAAATTAAACGAACTGAAGATAAATATGTTGCATTTGCCGTTTATAAAAAATCTTACTTAAGCTTATGACCACTTGAAATTAAAAACACAGTTTGACACGACTGTTCACAGGTCTACACTGTCAGGAGCTTTGCATCGACGGAACTATAAGCCAGTGTTACGATAAAAAAGGCCTGTAGTAAAAGAAGTACCCTATCAAACTTATAGATTTTGGAAAAACGTAGTTTTCTCCGACGAAAGTAAATTTAATAAAAAAGTTATTATATAATATGTAATGTGTGAAGATGGATTATCGAAAGGCTGCATGAATCCTCCCCTACTCTTACGACATTTACAAACCAATTATGCTACCTATGAAAACAACGAATATATTTTCTTAAACGCTTGGCACAAATTAAAAACAATACGGAGTTGACATAGTACATCCTGACATCTAACAAAAATCTCGAAAGTGGCTTTAAGGCTATTTACCCTACTTCTAAATGTGAGAAAAATAATACCAAAGCTGAGAATTTGATTTTTCCCTGTATAAAAATGTTATTCGATGCATGCCTGGAAAAACATGTACTGAAAGTAAGTCTTCCTTTTTCAAACAATATAATACCTCGAAGAATTCAAGATGACATACCCTTTTAATATTGAAAGCTCGACGGGTAGGTTGAAGCATACCTTAGTCTCCATCAGCGTTTAAACATGTTGCACAATTATTTTAAAAACATGACAATGTCTATATTCTCAAGCAGAATTCCTTGACCGTAAATAAATTATTATTATTACATATCATTCAAGACAAACAATGAATTGATATTATTTTTATTTATGTCATATAAACACATCTATTGCTGAATTATTTCTGATTAAGTATTTGCCCATGTACCAGGGAAATATAATGTTAACGTCAAAATACTGATCCAGCAAGATGAAGTGAATAATAGCTTGTTTATCAATACAATGTGTGGCAATGTGTTATTTGCCATAAATAATGATATTTTAAGATTACAAAACTTATATTTGTGTATATACATTCGTATATGTTAGAATCGATATTATCAACATTTCGACATTTTCCGTTTAGTTTGATAAGATATTGATCATAAATAATTGTCAGCCGGCGTTGTTTCGGAATTTAATTGTTTTCGGATTTTAATTAAAAAATAAAGTTAGATGTTATTTATATTGACGTTCATCTTACTTATTAATGAAATGAAATACAATTGAATTTTCAAGCTGATCGCAATTGCCACAAATATAAATATTTACATATTGCTAGCATCAGCAAAATTGTTTTTTGCTGTCTGTTTTCTTTTGTTAATTTAAATCTGACAATATAATACTAATGAAAATATTAATTTGTCAGCCTCGTGTTTTCTTATAACATGATGAAAAAATTAAATGAGCATGTAAAATATACAGCAATAACTACATTTTTATAAAACATATTTCTTCTCACCCTTTCTACATTTTTCAATGACATTTTCAAACATGTCGAAGGATAATATAAAAACTCAACTTCATATATGTATATATTATTTTCCACTTACTATATGATAATTGATCTTAAATCCGCAAACCACAATACCAACAAACAAAAGAAGCAAGATGAATTATAAGATTTTCTTTACAATCCGCAAACTTTCAGACTTTCATCTAATACTCTTTTCCAATAAGCATCTTGATTCCCTTCGTTAAACCTGATATTAGAATCTCTCGTATATCCCTTAAAAGGTTGTTATATAATTTGATATCTAGTAGGGCTGTTAACACGTCTACAGATCTTGTAGTCATGTCGCATTCAAATTGTTGATATACGTCACAGTGTTTATACATTTTAGGGCATGTTTAGGGTAAGTATAACCTTTTGTTAAAACTATAAGAGGTTTCTATATTGTAAATTACAATGTTTCTATTTCGTTGGCAAGATAAAGATTTATTGAATTTGATGTGTCTCAGAACGTGAATATGGAAAAACATACAATACATCAATCACAATTTGGCTCAAAGACCTGATCACAATCTGTCCTTTAAGTTTTATTCCACAAAGGGCGTTTTTATATTCACAGACTGAGCAGTTTTCCATTTTTGTAGAATTTCTCGTTGTTTTTTTAACTACATATGCTTTGGTAATGACAATAATAAACTTATAAAAAAGCCTAAAGCTATTGAGAAGCTTGAAAAAAATAAAATAATATTTTTACACCGATTAATGATGTTATTAAAACGATATCATTCTTCGAAAACAATCATCAAATCAACTCCTCTTCAGCGTTTCTTCTTAACGCTGAGGATACTCATTATCTCACGCCTTAAGAAGATCTTCGTCATTGGAAAACTTCCTACTCTTCAATCCATTCTTCACATAAGGAAAAAGCTCAAAGTCACGTGGAGTAACACCGGAACTGTAGATTGGATATTCCAGCATAACCACCCCTATTCTTGCTAAATACTCTCTGCTGCTGTTAAGACGTTAAGTTGGAGCGTTGAGTAGCAAAAAAATTTGCTCATCTTTGTGCATTTTTCTCCACAACAGACCGAAATTTCCTTGCAGACGCGGACATGCCTTCATCTTTAGAGAATCCGATTTTGCTCTTAGTAGTAAAGCCAGATTTCCACGCCTATTAAGAAGCTTTTAACATATCGAGACTTTCCTCACTCGAAGATATTCGTGTATATCTCGCGACAACTTACATGCCTATTGAATTCAAGTAGCTTCTTGACAGTTTGGGCGTCTTGACCTTGGAGCATTCAGTCATACGATATGGATAATCATCTTCCACTACAGCAGTATTTTTTCCCCAAATTTTGATCAATATTTGATACACAAGCAAAGTTGCAGTGGAAAATTGTTTTTAACGAAAATGGCACAACAAGCTGTTTACACTGTCATAATTAAGGTGCAACCAAACTTTTCGAATATATAAATTTGTAACATTAGTTACACACATATAACAAGTACATTTATTTATTATTTCGCAAACATCCAAGGTCAATTAGGGTGTATCGACAAATAACGAAGTGAGTGTGTTATAAGTATCCGTCATCGACAAATGTCTGTATGTAGAGGTAGTGTTTGTGAATATTAATAAACGCTATGTTACTATCATATATTTCAGCACGATCCACCTTGCTTTTGGGTATAAGTTCATTGGTCAAATATGTGATTATGTGTTCTACCTACTACTCTTCCCCTGTAGCTAAAATGTTTACAATTGATTTCTGAGTTCTGATTTCTAATGTACATGTATATATAATATATACATATATACGTGCCCATACATATATACTTATATCTTTGTATGAAATAATTTGAAAGTCTAGACAAGATAGACTTTTCAAATATCTTTGTCTTAATGAATAATATGTTTATTGATTTATCATTTTCTGATATAAATACCTTTATGTATTGATATCATCTTTGCTAGTTTTAATTGATCTAGAAAATACCTGTCCACAATGCGGGCATTAATAACTATTGCTAAAAGCCCACTTCATTTATAATTATAATGACGTCAATTATTCTTGTACTCAATTCAATAAGTTATTTATTATTTATATATAATATATGCTGTTTCTTATTTAATAGCAAAGATATATGCATATCCTACAAATAAATGTCAATATTTCCGTTAAGAGTATTTATCAATAAATAGACCTTGTCCTGCAAAGTATTAGGACAAAAGCTTTCGTTGCATACTCGCTCGAAACTGTTTATTATTTTATTATTTATTATATATATTATATATATATTTATTAGAAAATATCGAACAAAAATATTTAAAAACAAATTGAATTTTAAGAAATTATCGTCTTCACAGAACTATATTTTTGTGGCGTCGTATAATGTGGGTATCACTATTTTATGGTACTTCTTGATCGATTTTTTTTAATCGTGTACTGAATTGAATACTAAAATTTTAAAATGACTAATATAGGTATGATACAACTTGCCCCACCTTCACTTCCGCACCGATTCTTTTCGTCAACGTTGTATTTGATAAGGTGTTTAAATATTGATATCTTTGCCTATCGTAATTTAAATTTATAAACTAGCTTAAGGAGTTATCGTATATACACCATTTGCATTTTCTTTTTAATTTTAATTATGTTTATTTTTATTTATAAACAGTACTATTCTTAGCCTAAAATAATGATTATAATTTTAATACGATAAGCTTTAAAGCATATTATCTAAAACTTTGCAGTCTTATCAAATTTATTGGTGACAAGGTTTAACATTCCAAAATTCCGAGAAATATATTAGTAAAATTAAAACTACAAAAACAATTATATAAAGCGAATCGCAGCAGTACAACAACCTTTTTCGATACTCAATACCTTTGGCAAGTCCGGGTTCTTCCAAGGTGCCCTCTGTCAAATTCTAAAGAATATATTTTGCGAAAGAGCAAGTACTTTTTAAAATCAAAAAATTAAATAATAATAAGTAAAATAACATCACAAAAGAATAATTTCGAGGTGTGCACCACTGTGTGCACCACTGCGTACTTTAGAAATCACTCCAGTAGTGCGTAAACTAAAATGCAATATAATATTTCTACTAAAATTGACTTCGTAATAAACTCAGTAATGAAATATAAGACATCCAAATACTTAAATTGTTTATTTTAGCAAATTTGTATACCAAAAATTCATATTAAGCCATTGCAAATACTTAGATAAATATCAGGAAAGTATATATATATATATATATAAGGTGTCGCATTTATACCATAATAAAGTTTAATCATTTCTCGTTTCGTAGGTTGATACATTAGCAAACTAGCTGTAACTTATTCTAATTAAGTACAAATCAGTACAAATGATATAATTTGATTTACATTTTCTTTTTAATTTTAAATGCCAAAATAGCAAGATCTCTTACAAATAAAGTGAGACAATAATAAATGTAAGGTATGCTCATAGGTGGCTTAAGAAATTTAGAAATGGAAAAGGAAGTGTTTATGATGAATTCTGATCTACTCAATCCTGTTTACTTTGATAATGACATGTGATAGAAAATGAGATTATAGAAAGGCACAATTCTTATCATGGACTAGTATTTACTGACCTAAAAAATAGGAAAAGAATTTGAACTACTGGAAGCCAATTGCTTGCAGCGAATAAGTATCTGTACATCTTTCTTAGCACGATTTTAATAACGACATATTTCTGGATCATACAGTGGAAGAGAAAGAAAAAGAAAAATTGATCCATAATATCAAAGACAAAAAGAAATGACAATAGGCGAATAAAGATGAGATATCTTTTCCAACAGCAAAACTGAAATTGATCTGAAAAAATACTATTGCCCGGCTGGTGAAATATATACACTCCGCGCAACATGAATAGGACCACCCGACTTGTTGCAAGCTTTCCGTGGTTTGAAAAACAATTCATTTACTAAAAATACAATGCAAGTTTGTAATGGTATGATATGGCAAATAATACGCATTATTGCGCAATAGTGCCTAACGTTATGCATTTGGTGACGTAAGTACCACATACATATAAAATGCACCGCGCCGGTTGAATACGACCAGTATTTAATAGTAAGCTACCGGATGAGTGTCGAGTTACAACGTGTATCCGGATAAACAAACATCTGTAATTAAGGGTATTGTGCAACGATGGGACGACAGAAGTGCTTAAGTATGGAAGAAATTGGAAAAATTAAAGCGTTCCATCAAGAAGGGTATTCCTCAAGGGCTACTGCAAAGAAAATAAGTCGATCACACCAGGTTGTGAACAATTTTATTAGGGATCCCGAGAATTATGGAAAACGTTTTAAAGGGCGAACAACATCCGTTACAACTAAGAGAGAACGTCGAGCCATATTACACGAAGCATCGAATTCAGCATTAACGGCAAGACAAATCGCGAATAACGTTTGAACGAATGCATCGGTAAGAACTGTACAGAAGTTACTGAAGACCTGTCCGCATTTAAAACGTTTGAAAATTAAACGACGGCCTCCTTTAAGGGAATTTCAGCGCACTGCACGTCTTCAGTTTGCTCAAGAAAAAATGGGGTGGACAAGAGAATGGCAAACTGTTATTTTCAGTGACGAGAAGAAGTTTAATTTAGATGGCCCGGATGGGTTTTCTTATTATTTCCACGATTTACGTAAAGATGAAGTGATTCAGTCACGAAGGCGAGCCGATGTTGGTTCAGTCATGGTATGGGGAGCTGTTTCCTATAACGGACCTGTTGATTTAGTAATAGTGAAGGGCAGACAGAATTCGGAAAAGTACGTCCAGCTGCTGCAACAGGTGAAAGACAAATTTTCCAACGTTATGGCAGGTGGGCCATTTATTTTCCAACAGGATAATGCCAGTATTCACACCGCGCGCATTGTTCGACGCTGGTTTCAAGAACAAGGCATGGAGGTTCTCGATTGGCCATCGCTCTCCCCCGACCTGAACATCATAGAAAATGTTTGGGGATGGTTGTCGCGTAAATTGTACTCCAATGCTACCCAATTCAGTTGCGCTGACGAACTAGAGCAGGCGCTGAAACGAAGTTGGGCGGAACTTCCCGTTGACTACTTGAGAACCCTGTATAATTCCATTCCATCCCGACTATTTGAGGTTATAAGAAATAATGGCAAAAGTACTCATTATTGAACAATAAAGTATTTTGTTATTGCAAACGAATCTTTTATTTTGTAGATTGGTCGTATTCAAGTGGCGTTTAATTACTCTACTTATTGTCATTAGTAACGTACATTTGCACTGACTTTTACAAAAATTATATTTGGTACCTACATACATCTTTTTATCAACCCTCTTATTTTCGAAGATAACAATTCCAGCGCGCTACCATGTTTATACCAACCACAAATGTCATATATGCAGTTGGTCCTATTCATGTTGCGCGGAGTGTACGATGATATTCGTTTTCAACTCTTACAATCTAATGAAACGATTATCGTGGACTACTATCAAAAATTTTATGTTTACATTTAGAGTTAATCAAAAAATGTCAGTGAATACCGTGAGGGAAGATCGAAAATGTTTTACTCTATCTAGATAACTCCAGACCACACACCGTAAGCACAACGATATACTTGAATTGGAAGAGCTACCTCAAACCCTCTTACTGTTCAAACATAGCCCTAAGTAACTAACATTATGTTCTCTACAAAATTATTTTTTGCTAGGATAAAAAATAGATAATCTAGAGTCCTTTTACGCAAATATTATTAAAAATTTACCGATAAAGTTATAGATAATCAAAGGAAATCATTGATGAAAGTGTTTTATTTTTATAATTTCAAATCTTGTGCAAAAATGTGATAGAATAAATAGACTGACCTGATATAATGCGAAATAAACGAACAAAATAAGAACACTTCTTTACCGCCTTACCTTTGTCAATAATACAATGTTTAATTAAGGAGTGTTTAAATGTAGTGTATGATACATATACTTATGAAATGTTACAGAAGATGACCTAAATCGTTTTTAAGCATTGGAAAGAAATAATGTCGGAATCGGATAAAAAAATAAACAAATGTAGCACGTTCTCACCTTATAAGGTGTGGAAATTTGTTAGACTATTTACATCGATGGTAAGGATCAATATACCGGAGAAAGGATCAACGGAGTTTAAAATAATGTGAAAGGTGCTGAGAATATGAGCAATTAATTGCACCAAAAGTATGTCATAGAGTATACGCCTGATATTTTAATCCAAAAAAAGTTCTTAAAAAATAAATATTTTGTAACAAATACCTACGAGTAAATAAAGAAGACTTAAAGAATTGCTTTAATGAAAGATTTATAATTATAGATAAATTAATTGATAAAGATAATACAAAAATATATAATAGCTAATCGATGAATCTTAATGGTCATCGAACTTCCGGTATACTTTATATTCTAATAGAATCGTATTTGCATTAATTATTAATAATCAACCTTTTTATAGGGACTTTTACATTATCTTCTTTGTTTTTGTTCTTGATATTAAGTATTAATAATAGTTTGAAATCGAATTTACTGTTTCGTTATTTTATTAGTTTCTATGTAGTAGTATTGTGTTTACGTATATGTATGTTGTTAAAAATGGCAAAAATTGCTCGAGCAATGAGTTAAACGACAAAGCACAGAAAGCGCTGTAAGATTCTATCGAAGTTACTTTTACCATATTTATGCTGTTCGTTCTCCAAACAAAGTTAGCAGAAGATTTAGATCTCGATAAAAAAATAACGAACATAATTGAAGTAGTGTTTCGGTTATTGTGAAATAAATTTTAATGTCTCGACCTATACACATCGTTTATTGAATTTTAAAGATTGTTCCATTAGAGTTTAATTTTACGAATGATTAATATAACAAATCAATTCAGATGAAAATCTCCTGTCATTTTTATCATGTATTCTAGTTAATTGACAAATTAATAGTTTGTATAGGAGTTACCAATTTTTATAACTCACATATTTAAGCTGCTCAAAAACCCTCACCGCAATAATTCTCAATAGAAATTTGCAGTAAACATTTAGGCTGAAATTATAAACTCTTACTCGATCCGTCATTTTGCCGAATTGATCGAATTGATTAACAGACAATAACGTTTTGCCACAATTGTTACAAACACTTTTAATATTGAGTAACGCATGTGGTTCTTGCATAATGAAGCTCTTGCATATTATAGATAACATGTACGATTATATTTAAAAAACTTTTTAAAATCATTAGAAAATAAAATGGGTCTATGCGTTGGATCCAGAATTTGCTAAGTATAAATCCGCACACACAAACACATAAGGACAGCTATAAACAAGAAATTAACACGATTAAAGAATTGCACAACGATAATGTCAAATGAAGTAAAAGTCAGAACATTGTCATATGATATACTATACTTAGTCGTGCATGTGAAAGGTGCATGGGAGTAAAAATGAAATAAGTACTGCAGCCTTTGAAATATTATTCTGGATTATTAATGAGTTTATATTATCTAACAACGTTAATTGTTAATAACTTTGGCTCTTGAAAGCTATTAATAACATGTTAAATTGTTTAAAAAAATAAATACTCAGAATATTCCCTAAAAGTACATGTGCGTACGATCACAATGCCGAAAGCATGTGGTTCTCGTAATATGTATACCTTCATTTACGCGCGGTAATATAATCGAACAAAAAAATTACAGGCGCAGTATAGTACATGAAAAATTTTTAACTATCTAAAAGTTTAGTGCATAATATCGCGGCTAGTTTTCTCTAAAGACAATAAAGCAGCATCCAAAAAGCGAAAAGAACAGCCGTTTCAAGACAAAACGGGACGTTGCCTGTAAAAATTAAAAAAATCTTAAACGAAGTGCATCATTTGTAGCATCAGCAAGTATCAGCACAAAACATGTGAGGTAAATTATCAGTTAAGGAACCACTATTCACAATAAATAACGTTGAAGGGACATACAGCCTTGGGCAAATGTATTAGACGCCCCGGCAAGGCACCCTATTATACGTTTATATTTCCAGGTAAATAGTAATTAGATTTTCCTATTGTGGGTCTCTTTAATGTGTTTTAACTATCTAAAAGTGTAGTACATAATATCGCGATTAGTTCTCCCTAAGATAATAAAACAGCGCCCAAATAGCGAAAAAGACAGCCGGAAAAAGGTTCGAGACGAAACGGGACGTTGCCTGTGAAACTTAAAGCTTCAACCAATTTGATTTAAAACAGAGATAATTGGGTTTGAGGAAGCCAGTAGACGAATATGATTGAATATCGTTCGCCGAATGTGCAATCAATCGTAAAATTTGAAAGACAATGAATAATGATATGCGTGAATATATTTTTATGGCAAAAGAGGTGATATGGTAATTACCGAAAGATTTAATGACACTCATTACATTACCTTATTAAAATCACATTTGCTGTCTATCTACTTAACAATAAAAAAATTTGTACTTTCAGCAAAATATTTTGCAAGAAGATAACGCCCTGCCACGTTGCAAAAATCACAGTCCGCTAGAAAGACCAAACTGACATTTAAAGTCTTTGCTGACCCGCTTAGAGCTCAGATATGAACCCCAATTTAACACATCTGAGACGAGTTTTTAAAAAATAATCAATCATCGACCCCCAAGTAATGAACAATTGCAAAAAGTTTTCAGAGGTATCTGGCAAATGATTGACCAAAGTATAATTAATAATTTAATTGATAGCTTCCCTAAACGTGTGAGTACACTATGGTAAGCTCGTGAGGATATCACAAAATATTAAGTCATTATATTTTCTTTATTATTTCTTGTGAATTTATTTTATTCTTTTTATTAATAATTATTTTTGTAAAACCTATGTTCCATATTCTTATCTCCATGCACTGTGTTTTATGGTTACTTAACTTGAGCAAATATTATTGGTAAAATATTCTTATAAATACAATCGTTATACACACACATACATATATTCACGATACAAAATGATATTTGTCAGAATGACTGATAATTTATAATAAACTATTCGTTACTCTATATTGTTTAGCAATTACCTGCATGGTATGTAAAAACCACTTAACTGTGCGTACTTTTTATAGATTTCCATATTTTCCTTTTTTCGATTACTAAATTATGATAAGCTTCCTAGTAACCTATGCATATTTAAATTGAAATTGTCGGTCAAGTGCACTCACGTGCATTTGTTTTAATAATGCATGATACACCTGGCAGAGATAACAATTTTTCTTATTTATGACATAATGACGTAAAAATATTTATTTTGTAAAAATGAAGAATACAGAAAAGTACACAAAAATAAAAATATTTAATAATCAAACGCCAAATATTAAGTTTAACAGATGTTATAAGTTGAGATAATCGCTTTTGGCGGCCTACAGTAACGCGCCTGGTACAAGTTCGGCCGGCAGTATTATACAGTATGGATGACACTGTGTAGTGTGGATAGGTATTCTGATTTAATATGCCGTGGCAGTCTTGAACGGTTACAACTGTACTCAACTCAATCAGTGTATATATATATATATATATATATATATATATATATATATATGTAGATCAAACCCGCTTATTTATGGGTATATCTGTATATCTGAATCAGTTCGGTCATTTTGCTTGCTGAATATGTATTATTATTTTTAAGTGTATTGCAAAATATGTAAGTGAAAACTCAGTATACAGATTTGATATACATATACTGGTTGAGTTGAGTACAACTGTAGCCGGTCAAGACTGTCACGGCATATTAGATTAAAATGTTGATGTATACATAGAATAATTCATTTCATAATGTATTCCTTGTAAGCTGTGTTTTTGTATTTTCGCTCGCTTGTGTACAGTTAACTTAACCAGAGATACACACTTTAAAAGTGCCTCAAGTGAACTAAAGCAGAATTGTACGGTATAACTATAAATAGAATCAACCCACCCGACGCCAGCCGACTCGTATCGGGCTGTGCACTGACAAAATCGAACATCTTTAATAATACGATTAACTGAAATCTATATAAACTGGACGTATGCTTCAAATATTGAAGTCTTTACGATATCGTTGGTAGAATGAAAAATGGAAACGTAATATCAAATCTGTTTACTACACATGCGGAGAAAATTCGCGAAGTTATTGCTTGGGCTATTTTAAAAATTTATTTGTTCTTGGATGATTTTCGGAAAGACGCTTTGTTTCAAAGTTAAAGTAAAGCAGAGAAATGAACTCTGACATAATGAACATATCCGCGAACTACATATGTCGTAAATATTACGTTGGAATAAAGATTTACCGTGTCATCGATATAAACTGATGTGAACGCACGTCTCTGCACTCCGTTACTGAAAATTCTCAGCGGAAGAACCTATATTCGTATATTACACTGTTACGTCAGGGTACCTTTCTCTATTCTGTTATACTATACAGGGCCATAAAGGTTTGAATATTAAAAATGTAATTATGCACTATGGTGGACCAGTACATTTTAGTGGTCGTGAGTTTAAGAATCCTCACATGTAACAGTAAATAACAAAATAGTGTTCTACAAACACTGTAATCACACTGTATCTTCAAAGTATAGCGTATTTTCGAAAAATCACTTAAGAGCAAAAAAATCTTAAAATAGCTCCGTATGTTTAGTAAATACCTTGTAAGTGAAAACAACTCATACAATAATACCTACACCAAAACTCTGCACAACATGGATCTTCCTTTTCATGTGTCAATCCTTTAAGTTCTTTTTTGATTTTATTTAATTTTATTATTTCCAAATAATACATTCCCAGACGACAAAATCAACATTAAAAATATTAGACACCTATATTACAAACTATATAGGTATGCATGTCTGGAGCGACATACAACCTTGGGCAAATGTACTAGCGGCCCCTGAAAAGACACTGTATTATACATTTATATTTCCAGGTAAAGAGTAATTAGCTTTACCTATCATGGGTCTCTTTTATGTGATTTTAATGTAAATTGTAATTATTTAAGCAGGTAACTTTCAAGTAAGGGGTAATTTTAATGTTTTGAATATTTGTCGCACACACACTAATGTGACAAATCTTACTCTGAAATTGTTTTTACAAAACTAATTTTGTGTATTTTTGTTGTTACTGCACAAGAGAAAGAAATATAGAAATTGGATCATTGGTAATTGCGCTAAAGTCACGTGGCCTAATGAATCTAATACAAAGATACGTAAGAATATGCATTTATAAAACTAATGAACATAGACAACTCAAATTATAACTTATAAAAAAAAATGTTAATATTATTTATTACATTTTTTAAAACTTCTTGGCAGCACAGGACATACGTCAGGAGGAAGTATTTTACCGAGATTATATTGTTACTACAATAAAACACGATATTATAGTCTAGGTACAGTAAAACATTATGGTCTGATAAAGTATGTCGTCATCGGCGTCGGAGAACTCTTCGTTTGCAGCGGTCGAACGAATAGTGTTGTCTATATTGATATGCTTCAGGAGATGTTCGAACTGTCAGCACTTAAATTACTTGCTGGCGATACATCTGCATAATAATTTCAACAGGACAACGTCCCATGCCATAAATCGAGCAAAAATGGCACGGTGCTGCAAGAATAATGTGCGAACATCAAATTGGCCACTTCAGTCTCCAAAGCTTTCGCTAATTGCGTTTTAAAAATTGAGGCGGCAGAAATGTGCCAGTAAAAATATTTAAAAACAAAATAATTTTGAAAAGTAGAAAAAGCCTGTTACTGATATTAACAGAGTTAATGAGTCGTCACATATACAATACGATTTATGATATGTATCAGAGAAACGAACACGTCACATTAAATTCTACTTCACAATATTAATAACATGGCAGCTGATCTTCCTTGTGATAATACTGAAATAGATTGGATTTTCTTGGACGAAAGACAATCTAAGGATAGACATAAGAATTGCTTAACGTGGTTTCAACAAAATTTACATGTTTAGAAACTAGTAAAAAAGTACGATAGAAAAATCTTATCAATTCATCTATTTGGATAAAACCTGAGTGTTTGAAGATGGTGTGTTTGTAGATTTGTAGGTTATGGCAAGATACTGGCAAACAAGTCATAAACATAGTCAAAATGGGTGGTACCAGATATGTTGTTAAGAATGCAGAAAATAGAAACAAATTCAGTCCAGGAGCATCTAAAATATTTTGCTCAAAGACAAAAATCCTGATTACCGTGGTGGAATAAATCAATATACTTTTTAAAGTGGTTTCGAAATCAATTCCTAAAAGCTTTAAAACCAAAACCACCTTCTACGATTATTATAGGCAATGATAGTTATCATTCTATATTGAAACACAAATTGTCAAATTCCTAGTGGAATAAAAATCAAATTACTCAATGGTTATTGAGTAACAGTATACAATTCGAAGAAAAATTATATAAAAAACATTGTAAACTTAAAAATCCAGCTGAAACATTTCCAAGTAAATAGGGTCATGTCATATTACGACTGCCTCCATACCACTGCCATCCTATAGGGCATATATGGGACTTGATTTATTACATCAAGCGAAATGGTTAGAGAAAAAAATGCTAAGAAATGTGGCAGGAGGCACTTGATGTAGTTGCTTAGCAAAATTTAGTTAAATATTGTAAAGCATACTGAACAAATTATTAAACAATGGCTGGACAGAGAGGTTAGTTTCGAAATTGAAGAAATACTGGATTATAGATCTTAACTAAGATATGTACCAAGTGTACCAGACACTAGTTTTTTGTATCTGTACATGAATGTGATTTATACATATTGCAAGTGCTTGTTACTTACATTCTCATACTCTTACTTACATTTTCCTCAATAAATTAATATTAACATTATGTTTTACGTACGTTACATCGTAATAGGGTTTTTACATAAAATTGAGTAAATTGTCTACCTGATCATTCCCTTCAACCTATGAAATTTTAAGTACGATTTTAACTAATTTTGGAAATATAGTCAGAAAAATAGAAAATATATGCATATCCAGAAGATCTAATCTAGAAAATGGGTTAAACATGTAAACGAACATATTATTACTTAAAAAGACATGACAACGCATGACATGACCTAATAAATTATCGATGATGTGAATCAACCGCTAAATAAATTCCACTATATCCCCAAAAAGAACCTTGACTTTTACGTCCGTAACAGCAAGTTGCCCGTTACCCACGCAAAACAATACAAACGACTATTAAATCCTGCATAGTCAGGGTCTCAGTTATCATTCTGTATATATAAAAAGTTTTTGATTACTTCTCTTAGAATGATTTTATATTTTTATAAACTATACTCTCATAATTTTTAGAAATATCATGCACTTCGTTCGACGCTTTATGTTTAGGGCATTCTTAAAGTAGGATACGTTTTTCCATAGTGTATGTACATATTTAATATGTACCAATATACATTCCTATTTACACATTTATGTTTAGAATATCCCTCTATTTATCTAATAAGCGAAATATGAGAAAATACTATCATCCAATAATAAACTTTTAATGTAACTACTGCACTGAAACTGAGTGCAACTCAGTGCAGCGGTTCAGCCCTGAAGATGTCCCATACAAATGGGTACGAAACGTCGGCAGATATACAAGTGACGCGGTTCCAGCCCGGAAACCCAGAAGCAGATAGCATGGACCATGACCGCGGAAGTCTACGTACCAAATTGTTGAATTTAGTTTTACGATTGTTTTTGTACTTATTGTATATAATAAAAATGTTACTTCTTTCACTCAAAAATAACTCTTTTTATTGCTCGTAAACTACTTTAATTTGTAATATCTGGCTATTATTTTCAATATTTCTATTCATTTTTTATTAATTTACAGAAAACTATTAGACCGCATTGGTTGATTGCTACAATTTCTATTAAACAATTTCCACTGATATTATTTTACGCAAAGGCATATATCATGAAAAAATTCCTACAACATAAATCAATACAACGGTATTCAAAGGAAAGTACATATAGACATTTACTGGCCGAACCTATAATAATTCTACATGAAATCGTGGTCAGTGTTTGTGCTCTGTAAATGTCTTTCAGGTTATTGATTGCGTGATATATAGTTTTTAATATATATGTAACAAAAGAAGCTACAAATCACTGAGCCTCCATTCTACTTCATAATTTCACACAATAATAGTATCTAAGTCGAACAAGAGCAAAGGTGGTCGAAATTATAAATTGGTAATATAAATAAAATAAAAACATATTCTCAATGTGTTCTTAAATGAAAATATATTAGTACAAGCACTGTAACAGAAGAGAAACGTTGATCATACCTTCTGAATATTTAAGTTTTTATTCAATGATTAATAACTCAAATACACAAGTTACACTACATTATCCGACGATTATTGTTAATTTATACTACGAAAATAATATTTGCAACAAAAATTGTAACCATATGTGCAATTTCCAAGATAGAGTGCTATTGTATATGGACAATTTTGACCTGATTTTAAAGTTTTTCCAAAATTTTAATATTTTATACCTGCTTTCATGAAATTTACTTCGATATTATTTTACCAACGGAGTGAAGCTCAAATGTATTTAACAATGCGGTTGACATTGAGTAACATTAACCATAAGGTAATTATAATGCTTGCACATTAAAAATGTTTTTAATTATCTAACTGATAATTTAGATACGACAACTAAAATATCTTAGGTACACCTTCTACCCCTGAGCAAAATGTTTCTATTTGAAAAACGCATTACCAGAGTATTCGTGGGGAGTGAGTGTATTCGCTGGAATCTTACATGAAGAAATTTAACGAAACTTATTCACATGTTGCGTCGTATACGATATGTGTAAATAAAGCAATTTGATTGCAAAGCTACAACTTACAAACTCGAATCTCGGGTTAGGGCCTTTTCTACTATCGAGTTTCACACGAGAATAACTTAAATTGCTTAAAAACTTGGGTCCTTGACAATACACTGTCTCCATAGGCATGCTAAAGTTTTACGAAAGTGTCCGTCGCACCATGTCCTAGTTTGGTACAAAACTTATTGCGAACTATAGCTCGAAATTGTTACTCATTTTCAGAACACATTAGGAAAATACAATTCAAGAAAAGAATTTATGTACCCATACATAGTAACCGTTGTACAAATACAACACTGCCAATTGTTTAACAAAAACATAAATGGTAGATGACCATTCTGAACGTAACAATCATGTCAGACAAGACTTGATGTTATCTACTGGCATATATGTATATATATATATATATATAAATGCCAGTGGATAACACCAAGTCTATATATATGTGGGTAATATTAGATTCTTGGGCTGTCCGCAATGTTGAATAGAAATACTCGAAAGATAATTGAGATGTCATCGAAATGTCGTGATGCCGATTCTTTCGAGATATAGACACAGCCAGAACTACAGAACCTGGGTGACGGAAAAATCCTCACAATTTCATAATATCTAGTCTACATCTAATAAAAATTGAAGTTAAATTAGCGATGTCAATACATTGAATAATTGGCCCAATATTTTTAATGATACTATTAATACAGAACTGTATATAACAATGAATTGCAAAAGTTGATAACGAAACAAAACACCACTTCACATTGCGTTTGAAATCTTAGAATATTTATAGAATTTTTTTTGAGAAATATTAATCTATGGAAGTCGTTGACCACAGCACTCACCGAACGTAACTCCTTCAAGATCAACTGCATAATTGAGAAGAATTGCAAGTATCCATTATGAAGGAAATAAACAACATACCAGCTGAGACTCGAAAGTATATTTGCTAATATCAGAAGAAGAGTTTATTTATGTTTAAATGTCAACGCTAACACTTTTTCTTTTTGCTAATATTGATTTACAACATATTCATTCGCTTTAATTAAAAAATATGATATAATGATTATACTTTACTCTATTTGCCGTTAAGCAGTGGGTCCTTTTTAATATTATAAGTAGTAATATAAACATTATAAATTGACATTTTTTGGTCAAAATTATTTATTAGAAATGCCAATGAAGAAAAATAACAAAAATATATATAAAACTTAAGCGTCAGCAACATTTGAAAAATTGAATGAGGTGGCAAATTCAAAAAATCCTCGATCATTTAAAATCGCACAATGTCAATTAAAAAAAAAGAATTGTTTGGCTTATTTACAACATAAGCAGTATATTTAGTATCACGTATGAGAGATAATAACAGATATAACAATGTGTATATTTGCACATCTGTTACATATAAAAATATCTTTATCTGGAACACATTTATAAATATAGAAAATTCCTTTTTGGAATTATGCTGACCTTGATTGGAATTTAAAATAATAAATTTAGAATAAATACATTTTGGTACATTTAGCAGAAGAGCGTTGCACGTGTCTATGATTAGATAATTTGGTAAATATTATACCATCGCTTTTAGAATGCTTGAATAAATGAAAAATAATTTTCTTCAGCATAAACATAATAATAAGTAGCCTATTCAGTGGTCGTATTTTCTAAACATAGGTGGCCATTAAATGCATAGTGCTGACCGTTATTTATCACAGAATTTTCTATCTGGTATACAGAAATGAACGTATGTATGTATATATAGGTATAGGTAAAATAGGGAATGTTTTCCGATGACGTGATCACTGTCGTACGAAATAAGATGTCTACAAGAAATGAGAATGATGAAATAAATATGAAAAAATAGCTGTTAGAACAATAACAAATAAGGGCAGTAAAATACAAGGAATACAACAATATCGGAACCGTAGAAAACTTCATTAGTCAAAAGTCAAAACACTATTTTATCTGTATTATACGTGATACATGTGTGCATAATACACATGCTCTGCATACGTCTGTTTCTATTTTTTCACGATTTTTTGGCAAGACGTAGCACGTAACTCTATCAGAAAAGCGTTTGCGCCATATCTTTCTTCAACACATGTGACTACCGATGAATTAGATAAATGCCGGTATATGTTCGTATTTTGCAGCGTTATTGATACACCAGCAACTTTGGTGGTTCCAACTATATATGAAATATGCATGAATCAATTGAACCATCTTACTAAAACGTAGCTCTTTAAATATACAGGACCGAAAACCCCTATCTCTCTATGAATCTCTATGAACAGTTTTTCCCATCACTAGTTAGTTTAGTATACGCAATACTATCCCAAATTGTTAATGATGAACAATAAACGGCAATTTCAAGTTCTCCAAAATACCTGGTCAGTCTTAATACACTGAATATACTGTATGTCCAAAAATTAATAAAATTCAGATCAAGCATAGCTGTTCAAGACATTTATTCGATCAAAATACTCTGCCTCACTGAATGAGTCTTATCGTTTCATTGCCACAGCGCAGCATCACTTTTCTTTCATTGCCAAGTGATGTAGGAAGAAAACAGTCACAGAGAAAAGTGTAAATTAGATGAACATGCCAAATGTTTCTATACGCAAACTTGTTTTTTGCTCAACAACTGTCTCACCGTGGTTAAACGAGGAAATATAAAACTACCAATAACTACTTGGCCATGCGAAACGATTTTTTTACAGACAATGTCTTTGGAATTGATAAACAGAATAACACTATCTTCACCTGACTTATTCAGGCAACTTTTTTTCTAATGGTCCTTGTCCTGGCTCCAAATGTGGTGCTTCGACCTCATGTATAAAATGTGACGTTTATCACCTGATATGACTTCTTCTGACTAGCATCTCTTCCCTTAAGTGAAGAAAGTTTGAAAAATTGTAAATTTTCTTTCAACAAAGAAGTTTTAAAAACTGCCTCCCGCAAAATCCAAAAGGATGCCGCATGTGAGGAGAGGAGACGGAGGTCGTAGAATTTAGTTATTAATATCTACACTTCCTTTGCGAAATTCTTTAAGGCAACACAGATGACAAAGGTCTCATATATATATATATATATATATATATATATATATATATGATTCATGAAGCCACTACATATGTTTTAAGCATTTTACCCAATCAACATTTTTTGTCGTTTTCTCATATTCTTCATGGTAGTCTACACACCGACACATATTGCTAGTCATGTTATGATATCTTGAAGTGTTTCTTCGTCACTATCACCTCCTTCATTACCTCCATTTATTTCAAAATCATCATCTATTTGATGTAGTCACGCTTTGTCCAATTTTTGCACTAAAATACATTATTTTCTTAGTTTAATATGACATTTTTATTTTAGATTTTCTCATTGAAAGTCTAAATTTTTGCTTTTTATTTTTTCTTTTATTCAATGAAATTGGCAATTTATATATTGGAGATACTACATATAAAACTTTAACAGGAGAATGTCTTTTTAGATATTAATGAGATGCTAATACATTTACTTCAGGTCGGTCATGTTAAATTCAGACATCTTGATTCTAGGCAATTCTTTCAATAAAACCGTTAGTTTGTATAAACTCGCATAACCTTAATAACTCATAGCGGGTTAACTACATATATTATTCTTAGGACCGTTTTGAGTGATATTTGGGGCATATTAAAAATGCGGCATCTCATCTGATGCCGTGTCTCTTCCGTATTTACCATACCTTTCCCCACAGAATTTACTTTCGACATTAAAACATATGTTATGTGATAGTCCGCTTAATTTGATACACTTTAGTATACAACAATCTAACAAAATTATATTTTATGCATAAATATTTCAAAACTAAGTTCAGGTAGATTGATGTATGAATACTTTTTCCCTTAGTGTTTTGTTTTTATATACTTAGATAAGATATTGGATTTCACTAAATTTGTGTAAAGACAACATTTAACTCAACCATAAAGCTAATTTATTAAATTATTAATTATTAAAGTAAAAAATGACGTATATATGTAGTAATTCCGTTTACATGCACGATAAATATGTATACTATTATATAAAAATTCACTAGAACTTTATTTCGTTGGTCGTTCGATGCCATATGTATCTGCTCAGTGATTTCTGCTGTCGATACAGCGTCCTTCACGTGAATCATCTTCAAGGTTAATACGTAATTAAGTGGAACAGAACAAAATTTAACACATTCAATCCATTTTTAAACTGATGAAATGATGAAAAATTCCTAAATACGATATTCAATTTTATCTGCACATATTTTACGTATAACTGCTTTTAACAATTTTATTAAACTATTTGAAAGAAATGCTTTACTTTTCCTAAATATGTCAACATAAAAAATATCTTACCCAGATAAACGCTATTTACGCTCAGGAGCATTCCAGATCACCCTGAATTAATTTTTTAATAATTTTTTATTTTTCAAAAAGTTGTATAAATAAAGGTTTTTTTATGCAAAACGATTGAGTTTTCGGCAAATATTTTTTTTAACTGAGAAAAAGGAATATGTGACCCTAATTTTTTAAAATGTTTTGTTAAAATGTTTAACGCGCATCACCGTAGTGTGGATGAGTGGTATAAACGATTTAAAAACGGTCGTGCGGACGTAAATAACGACGAATATCCTGGTGCAAAAAATCTGTACTTATGAAAAGTAACATCGAACTTGTGCGTGAATTTATCAGAAATGAGCCGAATCTTCATTGCGATACATGGGAATGGAATTAAATATTTCCAAAGGTTCGATTCATCGCATTTGGACAGAGCATTTAGGACTGAAAGATTTGTACCACACAAGCTAACTGAATTCAACATTGTACAGACTTAATTAAAGACTCAAAAAAGGACGAAAACTTCAGGTATTCTATTGTAACTAGCGATGAAGCGTGAAAGAAAGACCGAAAAAAGCCGTTTGAAGAAGCCGAAAGTGAAGACAATGTTGATTTGTTTATGTGATTCGAAAGGCATATTACACCAACTAGCTAAGCAGTCAATGCTGTTGGTGTTATGAAGCGTCTTTTGGAGCGTATTAGTCATGCGCGTCCTCAATATCGTGAAAAGGGTAGCTGGTGTTTGTTACATGATAGTACACCATCTCATCGCTCGACGCTTATCACTGATTTTCTAACAAAAAATTGCATTTTAACCATCAACCATTCATCGTATTTAACGGATTTGGCCCTCTGTGATTTCTATCTATTCTCCACACTACATTTGCCAGTGAAAGGATGAAAGCGTTATGCCGACGTCGAAGCCATTAAAAAGGCGTCAACAGCGATCTTGAACCTGCAAAACGTTGTATTGAAGCCGAAGGCGACTAGTTTGAATAAAATAAATGAATTTCATCAAAATAGTGAGCTTTTGTTTTATTTTGAAAAAGTTTTCTCTGCGACAGACTGTGTATTTGGCTTCTGCATTCATGATTAGTACGACAAAACAAAAATCGGCAAGTGAATGTTTATATTCATAATGAATTTAAAATTACCTACATTAAAGTAATATATGTATGTATATTTAAAGCGTTGGTGTCATTTTTAGTACAGGTTTAGTCATGTTGCAATTTCTATTAATATTTCTAATACTTTAATATTAGATAATTATATATCTTTCATTATCTTTTCTTGTGCTTTTTCTTTACAGCTCCAAAAATAGTTCCATAAAAATCTGCGCACATTTTCATTTTGTCTTTGAAAAATGACCATAGTATCTATATGTTTAGTTTATTTCGCTAATAAAGTACCATGTTTCTCGGTCTAAAACTCGAGTCACTTGAATTTTGCTACCGAAAATCATTGCTTATCACTTTCTATTGCTGGAAACGTTTCTAAACATATGGTTGTTGTCTTCTATTTAATTGGACACTAATTCATTTTTGTTGGCTTGTTTTTCCAAGTAAACACACTCATCGGATATGCAGATACAATTTAATCGTATTATTAAACCAAAGTCGCTGCCGTACGATAAGAAGGAGTAGCTTTCGAATTTTGTATCACTTTTTTACACTTATGATGTTTACTTCTTAACTTTCTTTTCTGTAAATGTATCTACATTTCTAGCACTTTTTCTAACATTTTTTCTTTAAATGATTTACCATTAATAAATTAAATAAATTGCACAAAAAATACAATAAAGAAGTTAATACCTTCGTCGTAATAACTTCAGTTAAGATTAGAAACTGAACTTGTTCTGCCCAATTTCTATACAAAGTGTAAAGTTCGATGTTTAGAATACGGTAACAAATATACGAGTATGTACATAAATATTTTAATTCTGCAGGAATCGATACACCCATCTTACATTAATGGTAAATGGTTATAAATTGTTGAGAAAATATGAGCGTAGTCAGCTTCTGCAATGGCCATACCGTTCTATGTATATTTTATTATATTCGAGAAGAAAATAGCCAAGTACATTTTTAAATTTCGCAGGTGTTGTAAGTCATTTGGGGAAGAAAACGACATACGAAAATAATAATTCGTTCTACTATAACATGAATATGATATAATAACAAACTCAAATTATAAATAATACTCATCTATGAGAAATATGTATGTTATTGGCTATCATATTTATCTCAATGCCCGCGAAATTTAAAAGTGTATTTGTGTATGTCCACATACGTATAATGAAAAAACATCTTCTGCTGATAAACATTTTCTTGTTAATGATATGCTTTAGCCTTGCCTTGAAAGTGTTTGAACGTCCTAGTAACGCGACTCAAGGTCAAGGTAATCTTTTCTTTATTTTTATATGGATCGTGTTCGTTTTAAAAAGATATGTATTTATTTTAAATAATTTTCTAGCTTCGATAAAAAGTAAAAATTATTTCGACATTAAAGCGCGTTCGATTAATTGACACGAACTAGTAGCAATAGTTCTCTTTATTCGTTTATGTTTTGTGGAAAATGTGTTCTTTTTTAAATGAGTCATTAGCATGTCATTCATTATATATCTAGTATAATATAGTATATTATGTTACCCATTAGTTTGGTTTTCTGCACGGAATTTAATTATACATAGAATTGTAGTCTCAGTAATTTTCTAGATAGATACACTGTTTTAATCAAAATTTGCTGAAACAGAAGAAATTAAATTAAAGCTGAACATAAATAATTGTAGATCAAGAGAGCGTATTTTTTAAATATGTATATTAATGCTGTATTTTAAGATGTTTGCAAACAATTTTATTTGTTAATTTATTAAATAATTCAAGGCTACGACGAAGAAAATCTTTAAGAAAAATTGATAGAAATATGAGTAGAAATTACGCGGGAGTGCAATATCTATAATATATAAATTAAAAAATGGTCGAAGTATAGAAAATAAAAAGAAATCTGGCAAACCACAGTTACTGAATGAACAGGATGAAGGACTCATCCTGCAAAAAGAAAAAAGCGCATCATATTTACTGGAAAAATCCTTTTTTTTTTCAAAACTCTTGCAGAAAAGAACTTGACTGTGTACGCGATAACTATATATGAAGCCGGTTTTCTAGCATATACTGCACGTGAAAACTTAGTTATGAATGCAAAAAAAATGAAGATAAGTTAAGACTTTATTTTCAGGCAAAAACAAATTTAATATTTGGAGCTCAGACACATCTGAGCTCCAAATATTAAATTAAAAATTATAATTTCACTCACAAGTGAATTAATCTGGAGAAGAAAAGAAATAGCGCTGAAGAATGAAAATCTAAAGCTAACTGTTAAATCTGCAATATATATAATACAAATATAAATCAATAACTGCAAAAATTAATTCTAATTTTAGTATGATACAAAAAATAAACAAACATTACCCTCAAAACGCAGAGTGAACCACTATGTAATTGATATTGCTTTCATGTAAACTTAACAGAAGTTGCTGATACAAGATTGGGCTGAAAGGAACAAACCGTTGTTAATCTTTTTCCATAACAACAACACTTGTGTGGAGTCGTGTATCACCTTGATGATGATGCTTTTTTCTTGGTTAACGCGCTACGATGGTTTGGATTTTGAAAGGTAATCAATACCTTTTGCTGATTCTTTACAATATAAGTATTCAAGAAAGAAAATAGTTGAATTAAAATAAACTTATATAATGAGAAAGCAATGTTGCAATCATACACCATTGTTTAATAACGATATCTAAAAGACAAGACAGAAAATATACTGTTGTCTTTAAAGAATCGATGGTATATTAAAATTTACGATAAACATACAAAATAAAACCAACACTTATAGCTTTTATATTTGTTGTAAAGTTTTATGCAAGCCCAATATTCCGATTGTCTATATACCTTTGTAGTAAAATATTATAAGACGTGGGCTGGAATTTAAAATCGATTTCAGTCTTTCAGCTTCATAACCGTATATCCTCGAAGTAACTGTAACACTTTCCTTAATATTATATTAATAACGAGGAATAACATTCATATTGCTGTGTTGAACGATGAAAATAGTTCAGATTTTAGACAAACAAATATTCACCGTTTTACACTTCCAAAGAATTTTTTTCAGTCTGGTTCTATGTATGTTTATTGCAGAATATTCATTCAAAATTTTAGCCGAGATTGATTTATATACGCAATATTGATAAAGATCACATAGAATATTTCTACTCCTTTCTAAGGAAAAATATTAAATATTATTTTAATATATCTAGGGTTATTTTAATGAGTATACAATTTGTTGAAAAAATACATTTCTCTAAGGTCGGCAAAATATCAATACTCCCTCTTAAGGAGGTTCCATTAATAATAAAATATATACGAGAAATTAAACAATTATAAATGGCAAGTTCGAAAACCGAAAGTAGGTCATTAAGAATGAATCGCATTTCATATAAAATGTCTTATACCAGAAATTCAGTTATTCACTCTACTTTCATTTATTGGATATTTTTCTTTTCTGTCCGAGAGATGGAAATATAATTTTCTCATTTCTTTGTTTATCGCTATTCGATTCAACACCGACTACACCCTGTACCACGCTCACGGAGAGTAACAAAAAGTACATGATCAGCACGTGATCATTTTCTGATTGAATAAACGGATATAAACATCGTGAAGTCACGGCCTTGTTTACACATACATACATATGTGCTACATGCAAATATGGTTTTTTGATTATTTTAGAACCCTTTTCATTGGATGCTTATCAATGGCTGATATTAAAGTTAATGGTCTGCTTGTTCGGGAAGGTTTTTATGATTTCCCTTCTTGATTTAGTAAATGGTATTACATACTCGGGCGTAATAATAATTCATGGCCTGCCAAAGCGACTTGTTGGGGGGGATGTAAGGCATTGATGTAACAGTAATTGAATTTCTAGTAAACATATACAAAATTCGTCGACGACGTCAATAGGCGAAACCCGTCTTAATCAATATCCTTTTACCGTGCAGGTAATACTCAATTATTCAATTTCCAGGATTCCTTCGGATAGTTTCATTTTTATTCATACGATGAAAGTATAGCTTCCTTTCATTACTATATACAGTAATGTCTGCTATCAGTATTATTAAAAAAATCAACCAACAATTAAATTATGAGTAGTTTGTGTCTCATTATAAAAATCATACACTAGTTTATTTCATATTAAAATTAAGAAGGGATTATTTTCGCTGAAAATCGGCATAATGTTTATAATCTTTGTTTCTTGTTTGAAAGTAATGAAATATTTGGATGAAGCTTCATAACGCGTAGCCTTAATTGATCCTCTGAATGATAATTTGTAATTTGGGTTCTTAAATTAGTTTCAACTGTCGTTATGAGAGAAAAATTTTGACTCGCAGCAGTAAGTACTTCAAAGCAGGAAAGTAAACGGAGTGCATTATCTCGTAGGCATGGATATTCAACAGCATTTTTCCATATTTCTATCATTTTTAGCGTCTTAAAGGAGGATAATGTCTTCCCCTAACTCAAATAACACAATTTGTAGTTCTGTGGGAGCCTCAGATATATCTACTAAATGTGGCTCAAATAGCAGCTTCATAGCAGGAATGTGCTCATCAAAATCTGAAAATATTTCAGCATATTCTTCCATTAAAGAATCCACGACACCTACATTTTCAACGAATATTTTATTTTTACATTTTTGCTGATTCAACATTTTTGCTAGTCCCGTAACGTGTTCTACAGACATATCCGAACGAAGCAGCAATGTTTTGAAAAATGTTAATTTTTTTCGAAACGCTTGAATATTTTGCCACATTTTATGTAAGTATGCATATGCTTCGTTTTACCTTGCAGACAAACATTTAAATCGCTTTTTTTTGTCGTGATATCAGCCAAAAATGCAATATTTCTGCAAAATGCTTCATCTAATAAGATAGTTTTCTTTGTTCTACGCAACGTGTGCGTATCGCAATCTTGACTATGTATTACTATTGTTGCGCAGTGCGTAGTAAACGGGCCCTAAAAAACTGCAGGACTGACTCGGCATAGACAGAAAATGCAACAAGAAATAAAAATTGCCGACGTGAATGTTAAAGTGCGGAAGCAAAACATGCCGATTTAGTAAGTAGCATTTCTACTATTACTATCTATCAAGCTATTATTAGCCCAGTTAACACCCTTCAAAAAACGGAAGGCCGCACAAAAACTCACAGAGGCCGCATGCGGACTTAGGGCCGCACGTTCCCCACCTATGATCTATACGTGAGATATTGAGATGTCTTTTAAGTTTTGCATAGTGGATAGAGGGCGCCACGCATTAAATGTCAGTACCAAAAATTAACCTCTACCTTTAGTTAATCTAAATCCAAAATTTCAGTGCGATACGTGGAGTGTTGTAACTACAAAGAACTGCCAAAGTTGACAAATTAATTGAAAAATGGCATTAAACCCAGAACATTTTCGCGGAATAATTTTTTATAATTTTTGAAGACATTATCTCAACAAGAATGCCTCGACGAGTTGGTTTCTGTGTTCGGCAATGAAGCACCACATTAGTCGGAAAACACAAATCTTTCGGAGCCAGATCTAGCGAATATGGAGGTTGAGGCAGCAATTGAACAAAAAGAAACCCTCTTGGATTTCGTTTGAAACTGGCCCCACAGTTAATTTGAAATTGAAATACAAATTTTTATTTATACAACAGTAAGCAAACAAGGCAATTAGCTTGCCATTAGCTTTTCTATATACAAATGTTTATGCAAATTATTATGTACTTGTTCGGTTGCAATGTTAATGGCATTAGATATCTTACACATTCTTATTCGGCAATCACTTTTTATATTAGTATAGACATTATTAATCGTTTCTGGAGAAGTTGCTCCCCGTTCAACACTTTCTGTGCATGTATGATATCTTCCGAAAGTAGTTTGCCACTTTGAAATCATTCTATGGGAAGGAATAGATTTTGCATAATATTTGCATAAATTTTCTTCAGTTTCTTTAAGGCTTTTCTGTGTAAACAATAATATTTAAGTAACATACGAAAATCTTTTTTCTCCATATTAACACAAAAATAACAAGCAGTTTAAACGATTGTAAAAACTTATTTATCTGATAGATTTGGGCGTAATTTTGACATTAAGATTCTAAATCATGATAGAAGTCGAGAGTCATGATGACGAAAATATTTTTTTGAAAAGTCATTCCCCCGTCGGATCGGCCTCGTATTCTTACTTTGTGAGCAACCCTTAAGTAGCTGAGAATGATCATCCGTATCTCGATCTTAAAAAAAATATTTTATCCCTACTGTGGCTTCTCTGTGTCGATATAAAAGTTTTTCTTAAGACCCAAATAAGTAAAGAAATAGTAATTAAATAATCAAAAAAGTAAAAAGAAATAGATTTATAGAATACAAAATTGAAATTGAAAATTGAAAATACTTTCAGTTAAACATATGTCGTAATATAATCATTTCAAATAAGGATGACTAAGACAAGAACAACATAAAACTGAGAGCTAAACATTTTTAATAGATCGATTATATAATGTTCACGATATTCCTTAATTTTTTATCGAATCATACATAGTAAAACTAGAACGCAAAGAAATAAAAAAGTAAAAATAGACATACGAAATTCGAAATACGCCGAACACATTTCGTAAATAACTATCCAGTTGAGTAGGTAGTAGACTAATGGAATTGTGACGGAACAATCTCCGTGGATTACCTATGTATACCAACCGGAACCGCAATTAATTGATACTAATTTAACCTTTTACTCGGTTCTTTGCGGTAGATGCTTACCGAACACTGACTTAAAAAGCTGTATAATAAAATATAATAATTACTTTGCAAAAGGCCATAGTTTAAATT
Organism: Dermolepida albohirtum; assembly: GCA_031893035.1. Taxonomy (NCBI): domain Eukaryota; kingdom Metazoa; phylum Arthropoda; class Insecta; order Coleoptera; family Scarabaeidae; genus Dermolepida; species Dermolepida albohirtum. Next base: position 173,824 of record JAVIWB010002882.1, on the reverse strand, counting down.
GATTAAATTTAAAATAAATTACTTGTATTTGTTTTACAAGCTTAATATGATTATTACATACATTCTGAATTGAACAAAACAACAGATATGTAACTAGTTGATTAAAGAAGCCTCTAGAAAGAAGAAAACTTAGTTTCTCGATGGAGGAAATGTATTTGATAAATCAGAAATTGTTTTCTATAGTAACACATACATAGATTGTTAAATTTTTGGATTATTCTTATTTATTAGTTACTGCATATAATAATTGTTTACCACATAGTGGCTTCTTATGATATGTATAAGAATTAATAAATAAAAATAAGTTAAACAATCTATATATTTAGTACCAATAAGAAGTTTCGTCCAGTAAAGGCTAAATCAACTAAATCAGAATCTGGATTGAAAAATTTTCATATAAACTAAAAAATATATGAGAAAATTTTAAATTGTCTAATTTATTTACGTTTATTTATTTCAGTACAACAAATAATGACCCGTGGCATGCTAATGATCACTTTAAATGGGGTTAAGCTGTGGGAAATATGAAGGTGTGAATTAATATTATTAAGTTCTGTTGTAAAAAGGAGTACGTTGTGAAAATAAATACACATCTGGTAATATGTGCGAGTTAACACAAAGAAAAAAAACCCTTAGACCGAAGAGTCAAAATTATCGAAAAAGTGTGTTCTGCAGTGCAGAAAAACAGAATATTCAAAATATTCTGAACTGTTAAAATTGCACCGAACTGTTACAAGAGTAATGATTTAAAATTCATAGATAGGTGCACTGAGGATAGTCGTACAAATGATATTTGAAACTGGAAAGAAAGTACATTAAGAAAACATAAAGAGAATTTCTAGGGAAGAGTATCACATAAAATATCTTTCATTAAACGTTGTTAATAGCTACCTATGTAAAGCACAAATTCTATTTATGCTTTCTTAATGTACTTTTTTTCAGTATATGGTAAAATTCCATCTATACGGCTATTCTCAGTGCACTTATCCATGAATTTCAATTCATTGAACTTGTAACAGTTCTCTGATTCGCTCATTTAAAATCTTTGGACGCTTATTTCTCGGTACAATCTTAATAGGTCAAGGTATTTTGAATATTTTTTTTCAATGTTTTTTTCAATATGCATTGCGGAACAAACTTTTTCGACAAATTTGGCTCTTTGGCCTAAGAGTTTTTATTTCTTTATCTAACTCGCGAACATTAGCAGTCATGTCTACTTTTACAATTCATTTTTGTAAAAGTATAAAATGCTTATTTTCCACAAATACATGATGCTGTGATGAGGATTTACCGAATTTGTTTTAAATTTATGGCTTACAATTGAGAAATATCTTATAAAATAACATTCGATTTAGCAAATTCTTTGATAGTAATAGTAAATAGTAACAATTTTCATATTGTTATTAGGATTTTTAAAGTTTCTTAACGTTGTTAAATGAAAATATACAATATATGCTTTGTGTTCACATTTGATGATATTCAACATTGACATTGTATACTAAAACTTTTTTGACTGACTGTACGTGACACAAAATGCTCAAAAAATAATAAAAAAGAAAAAAAAATTATTTCTTTATATGCAAGAACAAAATATACAAAAAAAAGTTATGGCGCGTTATATACAGGTGATATTATATTAGCTTTAGGAGGTAGACAGGAATACAATGCAGTAACGCGAATAGACAAACGGGGAATGTAAAAATTTAATTCTTAAAGGAATGATGGATAATTGATATCATCATGTAACAGTTTATAAAGGAATGACAAACTAGTAGGAATACGTCTATCTTTCAGCAAAGTAAAACAACATATCGTTGAAGTAGATCCATTTGGTTAACAATTCGTGCTGCTAAAACTGCATATGTTAATCTACATCCTAGTTCGGATTTAATCAGTGATAAATAAAGAGCTTTTATTGCTTATATATAAGTAATCGCTCTAAAATTGTATATAATAAAGCCACACGTGACGTTTTCAGGCTTGTTGACAGCGTAAGCATGAAATAAAACGTCAATATATTTGACTAGATTATTCTTCCTTAATTGGATTTAGCTTCCATGTATGGGTGATAGTAATACATTTAGTTAATTAAAATTTAGAATTTATAACTTGTTTTATGATGGTGATTAAGTATTCGACTCAACCAATATTTAGATTATTGTCCATAATGCCAAGTTATTCGCCATATACGTGTATGTAATTTTCCATGCGTTTATTTCAATGCGCTCTGTTTGTGAATATGTTTATGATTGCAAATATATTTACTGCTTACTTAAATACATACTTTGAATGTCAGAATCTGGTCTACTTTAATATTCATTGATTGCTGAAATACTTAAAATAAAAAATACTATTATATCCAGTGTCCCATAAATTTAACGTTGTTGCATAAAATTAAAACTATATTTCATTTAATCACGAAAGGTTAATATATAACCCCTTTCCACACACACTACACAACTTTCGTAATTCTGTATACGTATTTCGACAACTAAGTTGTCATCATCAGCAGATAATTATATTTATCTGCTGACGTCAAAAATAAGTTTCTCAAAAGTTATAAATACTCAGCTATAGGTCATAATACAGAAATAGATATCTGGACGGTAAATTTCGTCCAACTGTCCAAAGCCAAACTAATTAAAATAGTTTTGATCAGCGAATAAATTGGTATTATATCTTGAAGAATAAAATCTGTATATAGATCTGGATAGTAAATCTGGTATAGCAAGACTTGATTTTGGCCATATCAAACATGATATCAATTTCTGAATTAATACTACTTTTTACGTACTTTCTCTTGCCAAATTTGTCCAAATCAAACATGATATCAATTTCTGAATTAATACTACTTTTTACGTACTTTCTCTGGCATGAATAAATATTTTCAAGCAAATAGTAAAATTCTATACTTGCACTATTTTTTAAATTTCTTACTAAAAGTTTGTATCATTCAAATTAATTGTATTCTTGTATTTTGGATTTTCCTGTAGTTGGAGTATTTTTTTTGTGAACAATTTTCATTTTTTCCAGAAGTTTTATTTTTTCCTTCATTATATAGTCAACGGTAAAAGAAAACTAAATATTAATATATTGAAAACTTATTTAAACAGACTGTATAAAGATAAGACAATAAAAGTAAAATTACAGAAGATACTCACGTTTCACGTCTATTGTCCAAACGTGTGCATGGTTTAATGATTAAAAATAATACTTCGAATTGTAATGAGTTAGACATGTACAAATTTAAACAAACAAGACTGGTAATTTAAAAACGTTGGTAAAACATAATTTTGGCTAACTAATGATAATATGAATACTACAACAAAGGTTATTCGATTATATTCAAGGTGATTCTGTTAAAATAATGGAATGTTTTTATTATTGCTTTTTTGCTTTATTAACAAAGTTACCTTGAATATGAACGAGTAGCGTCTGTTGTAGAATTCTTTTAATCATCTGATTTAGTAGAATTTTAAAGTAACTTAAATTATGGGTTTTATCAAAAAAATCCAAACTGCCATAAACATGTAAGACAATTATAATGAAAAAAGTATCGTATCTTATCGATTAAATTAATAATAACTGATTATTATTACAGAAAAACATTTCGATATACATACATACATTTATAAACGATTTTTGGTACATACAGAAGTATAATAATAATAATAATAATTAAAAACAAACAAAAGTAAAAATGGCAATATAGACTAAATATAATTAACTACATAAAAGTATTAAAAGTAAACAGTGCAATTAAAACAAAAAAGTTCAATATAATTAATAAGAACAAATATCAAAACCATGAGATTAACTATTCAGGGCTGCGGACACAAATACTGTTGAAATGGATCTTTAAGACGTCAGCATTTTTGCTCATACGAGTTAAGGAGTTTTACGTAAAATATTCATTTTAGCTCTTGGAACAAAAAAACTATCATTTGTTCGACACGAACCCTGTGACCTATTACAGAATCTATTACATTATCAACTAGTTTAATTAAAAAGTTAGCACTGAGTAGTTCTTATCTAGTTGAACATGAATGAAAATTGTATACACAAAATAAGTTTGTAACCCATAACGAAGATATTTCAAGAAAAATCTTCTGCACTCTTTCAAGTTCCAAATCTAAGTACACGTTACGAGAATACCAAATAGTGGCAGCGTATTCAAGTTGAGAACATAAGAAACTGTAAAATAGCGCTTTTAAAGTATAAGGTTTAGATAATCGAAACGGATGACAGAACTAAAAGCACGCGAAGCTGAATTGCATATGGAGTGAATGTGATTAGCAAAGCTTGGGCGTTTGTCGAAAAGAACTCTTAAGTTAATGATCTTGGTTTGTCTAATCGAAACATTTCGATCCATTGAATATACAAAGGGATTATTGCATTTCGAATAGATAACTATCCGGCATTTGTTGACATTAATCTTTATTTTATCTAAGTCGCCCCAATTGCATATAATATTAAGATTATGGTGAAAATTTAAGCAATCAGAAGCAGTAGAATTGAAGAAAATATTTTTATTAAGTGTGCATAAGCTATAATCTTACAGCCTCACTATATGAAGTAATTTAACATCTTATGCGAATGTAGTTACTCGTCCAATTTTCGAATCATAATTCATTAGAATTTCTTAAAAGCCTCATTTCCATCAGATTTAATTCGACCTATTACGGTCCTGTCGGTTGAGCTTTTAATGCTAGCGGACTTTGTTTTGTAATTAATTAATTAAAATTGACTTAAGTCATTTGTATCTTTTCCTTTTGTGATATGACTACCCCTATCAGTACCCTCTCAATAGTAATTCCGTAAGTCTGGTTTCTAACTAACTTATGGTAATGATGGGTCCCTCCTTCGTTGCTATTTCATTTAATTATGTGTCAGAGATTACAATGCTGTTTAACCTTGTCCAGGAGCTCAGAATATCTTTTGTTAAAGTCCACAAATTAATTGTTTCTTACAAAATGAATACGTAGGCCCGTACGTAGACACACTTCCTAACGAACTATCGTAGTGAGTACGTTTGGAGCCGCCCTTCTTCATGATGACTTAATTTGGGTTACTGCTAGAAAACGTTTATTCCCTCGACTGTTGCCGGATCTTGGTACATCTAAATTTAATTTCGTCAAAAAATTGGCTTAATTTGTTTGTGAGAATCTTTTGTCGAAAATCACGTGTTGTGGATATTTCGTCACCATTTTGTGCTACACTCGTAAGGAAAATTCGACATCGTAACCTTAACCGAAAAAAATATTTTCTAATTTTTTTTGTTGAAAGGCAATCAATGGGAGCGATATTTGTAATGACCGGTAATTTGAAATCTTTTACACAGCAATTACTGGGGATATACTTACCCAAAATAAAACTGACATAATCGCAGATAAATTCATTTAATTTTGTTTGAATTTATAGCACGATTTCCAAGAATTTCAATTTTAATTCAGAATATGAGAAAAAAATCTAACAGAAAAATGGACGCAAAAAGTAAAATTGGTGAAAAGTAAGTCCTTAATCTGGTAATTACTTGTGCATTCACTCTACTCCACTTTTATTTAGATTTGTATATTGAAATATCAACGTTATTAGTGACACAATATTAGTGAAATTAGAAAAATGGTGTCCATTTACCTGAATGCCGTTTTACTGATCCAGTTAGCTTAAGAGATTATTGTTAGATATTCAAAAACGAAACATGCAATATTTCAAAACAATTATAAGTTTAATGATAGCTCGGTGTGAATAAAATTACATTATAAACGACAAAAACCTTTTCAGATTTTAGCTGAACTCTGATTCTTACTAAAATAAATGTCGAAATTTATAGCAATGACGAAAGTTGAAATTTAATTGCGTGACATAAAAAATTCCTAAATTCTGTCACTCACAACTGCCTATTAACAGATTCCTAACAATTAAAAGCAATCTTATTAATCTATAATTAGCCACATCGTTAAGATCACTACGTTTAAATAAAGCTTTAATTAAAGAAAATTTAAGTGTTATAGGAAAATTACCAGAACTGACTAATACGTATCTACATACATATGTCCTGTAAATATTAAGAGTGTACGTGTATTAATAAATACGAATATCTGTATAATTTATAATTTTACAATTTTCAGAAATAAGTATTACATAACTTCGTAGAAAAAATAAACAATAATATACTTTTATAAATAAAGATTCGCTGTTGCGCTAACTATAAATAGTTATTTAAAATGCAAATAAAAAATCATTTGTATAATTTTACCAATAACTTCTTACAAAATGCGTAATACCGGAAGTTATACATATACAGTAAAACCTGTGTTAACGGCCACCTGACTAAAGCGGCCACCTGAGTTTCAAAGTTCCCCGAATCGACTATAAGGAAATTCCCATACACAAATACCCGTTAATTACGGCCACCTTTGTAAAACGGCCGCGGCCAAATAACCCAAACTTTTACGGCCTATTTTCATATAAATTTACCTGCCAATATCGGCCGGACTATTTATGACATGTATATCTTTATTGACGGAAATACCTAATACAAATTGTCGGGGTTTCCCGGGGTTTCCTATTACCTGGTGGTAATTCACCCTTTTCGATTTAAACTTTATTATTCTAAAGGAAACAATTCAGTTTAAAGTTGCCTCCGTATTCGAAAGGTTCTTAATTAAGTATGTCGCAAAAAAGAAAACGTTTGTCGCTAAAAGACAAAATAAATATAATCGCGGAAAGTGAAAAGTATGCGTTAAGTTCGCGAAAGTTGGCCGAAAAATATGGGGTTGGAAAAACACAAATTAACGATATTATGAAAAATAAAGGTGAATTAAAAAAGATGGTCGAGGAAGGTGTTAACATGGAGCTAAAACGAAAATTTCCGAAGTCGGAAGGATTGGCAGTGGATCAAGTCGTCTACAATTGGTTTTGCAAAGCCAGAAATAAAGCAATTCCAATATCTGGGCCGCTACTTAAACAAAAAGCACTGGAGACAGCAACCAGTTTAAAGATGGAAAATTTCGCAGCATCTAATGGATGGTTGGAAAGTTTCTGTCGGCGACACAGTATAACTTTTAAATCAATTTGTGGTGATTCCGCAGAGGTTAATTTGGACGATATAAAAGATTGGAAAACCAAGTTACCGTTGATTTTAATAAATTATTCTCCTCGAGATGTGTTTAATGCCGACGAAACAGGTCTTTATTACCGCGCTATGCCAAATAAGACATTTGCATTAAAAAGTGAGAATTGTGCAGGGAAGAAGGCAGCAAAACAACGTTTGACTGTTTTACTATGTGCAAATATGGAAGGTGAGAAGGAAGATCCATTAATAATTGGAAAAAGTAAAAATCCTCGCTGTTTTAAGGGTAGTCATTTGAACAAATTAAGTTCAAAAAAATAACATATGATAGTAACATAGTACGAGGGTAGCCGTTTTTATTTCGGGAACTGGCAACACTATTAGTGTTGCCTACGATCTAATGATTGCATCGTGAAGTTTGTCATTTTTGACAATATATTTACCTTGACAGTTTTATTATCCGGTGGCTATTTCTATTGTTGACAGTAACTTGAAAATTTTATGTCAGCAAAAAAATGGAATTAACTCGCGAACATTTTCGTGTAATTATTTTTCATAACTTTCGGCGTGGATTATCTCAACAAGAATGCATCGACGAGCTGAATTCTTTATATGGTGATGAAGCACCATCGAAAACTGCAGTATATCGTTGGTACAGTGATTTTAAAATTGAATGGCGTTCTTTGGACGATGAATTTCGTGAAGGTCGTCCCACAAATGTTGTTGTGTCGGAAAACATTAATGCAGTATCCGAATTGATAATGCTAGACCGTCATATGACATACCGTGAGATTGAGGCATCTCTAGGTATTAGTAACATCCGCGTGCATAAAATCCTGCGTGAACATTTAGCCCTTAAGAAGCTATGTTCACGTTGGGTACCACATAATTAGACAACAGCTCAAAAAAGGACTCGAGTCGATTGGTGCCAAAAAATGCACAAAAAATACAATGGCGGTACTTCAAAGAACATTTATAAAGTCGTCACAGGTGACGAATCTTGGATCTATACGCATGAGCCTGATAATAAACATCAGTCGACTGTGTGGGTATTCCAAGATGAGCCAAAATCAACAAAAGTTGTTCGTGCTCGAAGTACATCGAAGCAAATGGTCGCCTGTTTTTTCAGAAAAACCGGTCGCGTTGCAACCGTGCCTTTAGTGAGTTGTAGAACGGTCATTTCTGAATGGTACACAACTATTTGTTTGCCAAAAGTTTTTGAAGAAATAAGGAAAACATACCGAAAACGACAGATCATTCTCCACCATGACAATGCGAGCTCTCACAGGTCGGTTTAAATAATTGAATATTTGATCGGGCAAAACGTTGAATTGATGAGCCATCTACTGTACAGCCCTGATCTAGCACCACCCTGTGAGTTCTTTTTGTTCCCACTCGTGAAGAATAAACTTCGTGGTCAACGGTTTTCTACGCTAGAAGAGGCAGTTGAGGCATTCAAAACTCATATTTTGGAAATACCACCTTCACAGTGGCAGCAATGTTTTTCGGATTGGTTTAAACGAATGCAAAAGTGCATTGATTTTCAAGAAGAATAATTTGAAAAGCAATAAAACGTTTTCGATAATAAACTTTTTTTTGTTTGCTATTCCTGAGATATAAACGGCTACCCTCGTAATAAACTGCTTTCTTTTTACTAGTATGTCGTAATGTAGAACTTATTAATTTTTCATTCGAGTCATTAAACGGCACAATCCACTAAATTCGTGCATAATTAATTTATCCCCGAGGAAGTACTTTTATCATAACAATTCATTTACTACTAATGGTTATAAAACATGAAGTACATCATAAAATAAAATAAATATCAAAAGAAAGTCCAGGGAATATCAAAACTTTTTTCATATAAATTATTACAATATAAATATTAAATAATAATTTATTTCTCCCCAAAAATTTTTTATACGGTTAACTAACGTAATTAAAAAATAAACAAAAAATTAAATTAAGTGCAAGAAGAAATAACTGAAAACAAAATTTTGTGGAAACTAAAAGATCTATATTAATTAAGCGAAGCAAAGTTGGTCTTCTTATACCCTCGAAAGTTAACTATTTAATCTTAAAAAAGCACATCTAATAATAACCTAAATTAAAATCACCTAAAAGTTTTACCAGAGAGACAAATTAAGTAATAATACACAGACAAAAGTTGAAGAATAAATTAATAATATGAAGCATTATGATATGATTGTTTTCTAGATAACAATTTCTTCTTATACAAAATCTGAAATGTTTCACAGATAAAAGTATAAGTTACTGGATGCGGAATTGTAAACTTTATAGCAATTTGTTATGAAAAAGAGCGTTTGATAATTCCGTTAGACGCAATGGTGACGACAGAGTGCCTCTAAAGTAGTGATGGGTTGAATCGAATTCTCGATTTATTTTTTTAGACAATTAAGAAATGATATCCGAATTTGATATCTCAATTGTCTACTAACGAGTAAAATTTTACTAACTCAAGTTTCCTTATCGAGTAATAGATCGCTTTTCATATCCCGCTAATAAGTTATTGATTAATGGCAAAGATATTTGTTTGACTATTTACGTTAAATTGAGGCTTTTTATAAATATTTCTATACAACAATTTATATAATATAAATATGAATATTTTTAAATATGAGTTCCAATTACTGATTAAGTATAAATTGACTATAAAGTATCGAAAACAACAACAAAAATATATGAATCTAAATAAAATAGTATTTGATATTGTCAAGGCTTTTAAGTTTCATTTATGCTTTTCCATCTCAATTTATATGCACCTAATCTTCTACTAATTAAATCGTGTTTACTAATGTCATTTTACATTATGTAAAATTTCAAAACTAAACGAAGTCAATAAAGTTCTAATAATTTCTAAATTAGAAGAAGGTTGATCCGTAAGAACTGTAACGCAACATTTGAATATAGTAAAAAAGAACTGTTCAAATGGTGAAGAAAATACAAGTGTAGGTGAAAACATTTATACAAAAGAAGGTTCGAGGCGGCTAAAAGTTTCTACTGCTGCGCATAACGAAGCACTTTTAAATGATCTAAGACAAAACTCATTTCGACTAGCGAGGTAAGTTGCATTTGGGTCATCATCGTATGTTGTAGAATAAAAAAAAAATTCGGAAACTGTCACTAACAGAGGACCAGAAACAGACTTCAATTGTCTTTTATTTAAATTACATATGTATATCACCGCCGCATTTTTGGAATAATGTGATCTTTTCTGAGGAAGAAATATTTCAGTATTTTTATGAATGTATGGGCAATGGTTGCGAACAACAATATGGAAGTACTACTTTGGGTATCATTTAGCCCTAATTTAAAAACCATAGAAAGCATATTAAATTTGCCTGTAAAGAAGATTTAGAAAACAAATTTTTAGCCCTAAAACGGAAACAATATGTGGACATCCAATGAAGAGTGTTGGGAAGATTTAAGACAAGTGAAAACTTGGCTAAATCTAATTCTTCCATGCAACGAAGGCTCAATCAAATGCTTGAAACTAATAATGCTACGACAGAATATTAATTATTTATATTTCATTCCTTATCTAGTAATTTAGAATAAATACATAGAGACTATGTATTTATTCTAAATTACTACTATATTATATAGTGATTCTCATTTAATTAGACACAATCCAAATAACAAAACTTAAATTTAAAAAGCACGATTTACAAAACCAAAAATGAATAAAAACAACAGGCTTTTTAAATTTTTTAGGCGTATTAGATTTTATTGTAAGCTAGTGTACAACAATTAGTTTCATCCTTTTCGAAGACAACTATGAAGTATATACAATAGCAGATCCTTGAATGACGTAAGTACCAAATAAAGAAATTTGATAAATAGATATAGGTGATATTAAAAATATTTAGTTTTTTTATGACTTAAAAGATATACATACATAGACTAATATGATGTACTAGTTATATAAAAAAAGAAATAATTACAGGCAACAACGAAGAACGAAAAATATGTGATAAGGAAAAACACTATTGAATTCAATTTACGAAATAATTAGGAATACATAACTTGCGGTGTTATAGTCTAATAATCGATATTTACAATCGTTTATAAAATGCAAAGTAATATAACATGACAATCAAATTATTTAATAATTCAATATATTGTGTAGCTTCAAACGCGGAAATTAAATAAGGTAATTGTGAATCGTAAACATATCTATTCCACTAGAAATACGAAAAAAGTGATTGATAAAATAATTAAATTAAAATAAAAAAGAAAGTGCAAAACTTACAACTTCAATTAAAGAACTGTTAGCTTCAAATGTGTTGTATAATTTCTATGAACTTTTTTCAATTTTTCACAGAATGCCCTATCGTCTCTATGCAAACATAAATACTCGTTAAGCCATTGAAACGCATGTGCAAAATGTTTTTCCAAGACGCTGAATATTACTTCGTATAGATTCCACATCATCAAAAGGCTTTCTTTGTAGGGCAATTCTCTATTTTTGAAACGAACAAAAAAGACTAACGAAGACAGTTCAAACGAATACGACGGATTGTAAACACACAAATTTCTTCGTTAGAAGTTGCGTAACAAGTAAATCCGTGTGTTTTCCTAAAAAGGAGAGCAGCCACCGAAATGGTAAAGACCCATACGTAATTAATTCACTTCAAAATGTAAAAAATGAATTGATCGTTCGTCCTTATAATTCGTAGCACGAACTATCACTGAATACTTTCCATTCAAATTAGAGAATTCAGTTCGTCGTTTAGTAGACGCATTTTCAATATTGAAAACATTTCAGAGGAAATTCTTCCACGTTTACTAAAACTTTGTCCTAACTCTTTATTCCATTGCAGAGGACATGTCAAAAAGACTCAAACACAAATACAACTAACACGACGTAATTAATAAAAAAATACTACTGCTGAACAAAGCAATGACAAACATAAATCGTTTCACTCAATTTCAGACTGACGACCCCTGAAATTGAGCGAAACGATTTTTGTCGGTCATTTTTTGTTGGACGATCATTACCGAAACAATAATATAAAATGATAAAAATTAACTACTGTATGTATATGGTCATCTTTCAGATAATAATGAAGGCATTTATATTTATATAATTTTGCATGGAATCGGATAGTACGTTTGTTGACCATGCAAACAACGACGTGTGCATATAAACAGTAATTGCCAAATACAACGAAAGTAATAAAAAATTAATTATTACCGAACAAAGTACTGGTCATTACGTTGTTCGACAGTAATTAATTTTGTATTATATTGTATTTAGTAATTGCCATTTATATGCAAATGTCGTTATTTACATGGTCAACACATGTTCTCTCTGAATACATTCATAGTTATATAAGTACTATCATTACAATCCGAGACATGGACCTCATCATTTTGTATTATCAACTAATACACTTAGTTATCGTTTATTGTAATTGAAGAATGGGTCAAACTTAATAGTTTCGTTATTAAAATGTAAATAGCCTAATTTTTACGTTTGTATAAGTATTGGTTCCGAAACTTTTTTAATGAACTGCGTATCTACAGATACATTAATTTGACTTTATTTAAATTTTTTCATTTCAAAGCCGTATTTTCTCCACTTTTTCCACTATTCTTTTTATCAAGCCATATGTTTTTGAATAAGCAAATTCGACGGATGCTTTGCGGGCTATGATTTCTTTAATTTTAATCGAAGTTTAGGGGGTAATAAGTCATCAAAATTTAGTAACAGTGTGCTGATAGTAGTTTTTTATTGGCTACACTTAATTACTATTTAGTGATTTTTTTCATGAAAAGTGTGCATTAGACGACGGTTCGAAAACTGATTACCCTGCTGTATCTGTTTGTGTTAAAAATATTACTATCTCAGAAAAATGAATTAAGACAAGTCATTCACAAAGAGGCTAAAGAAAAATTCGACAATGTATCATCTGCAGTACATATCAGCTCATGCGAACACATTCGTAAAAAGAAACGAACAAGTTACAGAATTCTACATTTGGTGAACGAAGATCAAGAACATATGCTTTATGACAATGCAAGATCACATGCTACAGCTCAAACTCGAGATCTCCCTCCCACCTCATTTGGCTGAAGGAAATTCATCGTACACTCCAAATTTGCGCTTAGCGACTACTATCCCATTCAATATCCGAAGACCTTCCTAGGCGAAACGCTGAACAAAAAGTGAAAACAGTCGTGATTAACACTATCACCACAGAAGGCCAAGTTCTGTGGGAAAGGTATTATAAAGCTCGTTGTTGGTTACGATAAATGTTTAAACCAACAAGGAACGTATGTAGAAAAATAGATAATTGAAAATAAATGTGTTTTCGGACAATGTTTACTTATTTCGTTTTTATAACCCCCATCCTATGTATGCATGTATATGTACGTATAAGTATATGTATGTGTAAATATACATATATATATATATATATATATATATGTCCAAGATATGTATTTTACTTTATATTAACGAGTGTCCTTACCTACATACATGATAAGCACATTCTAAACATTAAGAAAGTGAAAGTAACATTCGCATTCTCTTAAAAATTATAAAAATAAATAAAAACTTCCATAACAACTAATTACAAATTTATTGTATAAAATATCTTTCAATTGAAGAGCACGCAAGATGATAATTTCTTAATAAGTACGATTTTTTTCGTTAATTAATAACTAGAAAGTTACTTGAAATTATGAATTTTAATTTCATACGCTTATCGAGCGTAAAGTATGAAAATGTTCAGGAAACGTCAACATAGAATATAAAGCAACAATGAGTATTAAAGATTTCTTCTTTACGTACGTAATTTGCATGAAGTGTATTACCTAAACATAAAAGAATATGTCAGTGTATGTATGCAAAGTTTTGTTAATAGCGAGAACGAGATAATGTTGGAAGAGACAAATACACACACAAGCCAAGGTGAGTAAGAGGAATGTTGTGAAACACTCACGGCTATTGAGTAACCTCAGACTAAAAAAGTGAAAATAATGTAGTTGAAATCTAGAAAAAAAGTACATGTATAACACCTTACCATTTTAGATCACGCCTTTAGATATTCTAGTAATACAAGTTTTATAATAATTTCAAAGATATTTCTCAGAAAATATGGATCTTCCATTTTTATTAATATGTATACATTCAGCTGGGTATACAAAATTCTGTGTAATATTCCAATAAAACTAAAAGCATACATACATAATATACATAAGTTCATAATTGATTATAAAAATAAAATTAAATATTACTTCAGTATTAAAAAATGTTTTATGTAATTCTCTTTCATTGTTTTACCTGTAAACAATTTATTTAGCACGTAAAAGAATCCTGTAGTTGTCTACAAGCCGTTTCATATATAATTATTAAGTTAAAAATTTGTAATTATCCTGAAATTGTATTTTTGAACTTAAATAAATATTTTTTATTCAAATGAAATACGAAAAACAAAATAAAATTGATTGTTCAAACAGGGAAACTGTCCATAACAAAACCAAAAATGGAACTAAAGTTGATATAGTTTCACACAATTATACAATTATATGCGTATATTTGGTGTAGCAGTCAAATTTAAACTGGTTTTCAAGGATACCCGGAAGTGTATTATATATATATATATATATATATATATATATGAGAAGTACATTTCTAAATAGATTTTATTCTTTTTACTCTTGTAACAGTTTAATTACTATTTCTTTGTTTGCTTTCTTTGTCATTTCGATCTTCTTATTTATAAACTTATCGTTAGGAAATAATAAATAAAAATATTATTTCTTCACGACGTTTCCTAGTCATTTACTATAGCAGTGGGCAAAGAGGATACAAAAATTAAAGGAAATTGTTACATAAGGAAGACTTTCCAAAGTAAACTAATTAGATAAGAATGTAATTTATAGAGTAAATATTTTGAAGGATGCAATAAAACACTATCATGAACATGTTAACTAATCTTTCAGGTAGTACTATAAAATTAGAACCACCTTTAAATATAATAATATAACAAAACGTTATCACTGTTACAGTGTTGTCTATTTCAGATATTGATTTATCGTTAGTGTTTTACCTTTGGAATATTTTATTACATAACTCTCAGCGACTTAAAGTGTTTGAAGTGGTTGGACAATCGAGGTGTGTCTTTGTAAAAAGAGCGAGTAGTCAAAGAATGCTGCGGGACTATATAGTGCCAACCGCCAAACAAGGAAGAAGCTCTGTGATTGTTTGGGGTTATTTTTGCTACGACGGCACAGGGAATCGAGGGTATTTTCCGATAGGAGGGTTATTTAGAAACACTGCAAGAAAATGCAGTATCATCGGGGCTACGTTTAATCGACAAAAATTTTGTGTTTATGCAGGACAACGACCTCAAACACTCAGCAGTAATATGTAAAAATCTCTTAAATAGCGAACAAAATAATAATAATAACTTACAAATAATGACATGACCACCGCAAAGCCCCGACCTAAACCCCATAAAATTATTATGGGATGAATTGGACAGGAGGGTCCTAAAAGTGTGTCCTACCTCAACAAATCACTTGTGGAACATATTGCAAGAAGAATGGAATAATATACCGAATAGAGATCTTGAAAAACTCGTGAAACGGATGCCTCGAATTGAATGGGCTCTTCTTCGCGCAAAAGGGTTTTCTTCCATGAGCGGAATGTTTACTATATCTTTGTTTATTTAACGTTAGAATTGCTTTAATTTTTATTATTATACTTTATAAACATATGTAAATAATCATGCAATAAAAATTTTAAGTTTTGACATAAATTAGTTTAACTATTTCTCCTTTCTTAAATTTATTTGAGTGTCCGAACTAATATGGACGGTTAGTGTATATATATATATATATATATATATATATATATATATATATAAATAAAACTATTTATATGTTCTATGTCGCATTAATGTAATCACACTATTGTACTAACTGACATAAAATTGAAAAATTAAATTTACTTAAATAATATATTAATAAACCTAGCTTCTATAGTCACCGATAACCGTTGAACGTGTTAACGATCAAGTTGAACAAAACTGCAGTCACACATTTTTCGAGAATGTACTAATCCAAACAAAGTAATACAGGTCTTATTTTATTTTTTACAAAAAAAATAGATCTGAATATATTCTAGTGTAGGCTATTCGGTGACAAAGTTTCATTTTTTTTTAACATTCCAGTTGGTACCCTCTTCCCCTCCTAATTTTAGTATGTCGCGACAATATAAATTAATAAAAATATATTTGATAACAATTTAAATGATTGGATATTAAACAATTCAACGAAAAGATGAAAATCTACATTAAATTTAACCCCAATTAAAAAACAAAAACTAAGATATAATCTCAGAATTCTATTGGGTTGGCAACTAAGTACTTTCGGTTTTGTAGTATAAAATAAAATACTTTTTTTTTAAACAAAGAATAGTTTTTAATCAATTATATATTTTCCATTTTGCTCAATGACCTTTTGCCATCTTTCTTTCAGCTGCATGATTCCGCGCCCATAAAATTTCTGGTCCTTATCAGCAAAAAACTGAACCAGGTGCGAGTGAAGGTCATCGTCATTTGTGAAAGTTTTACTATTCAAAGAATTCTGCAAACTTCGAAATGAATGGTAATCAGATGGTGCTAGATCAGGGCTGTATGGGGGATGTGGCGTCACTTCCCAGCCGAGCTCCAATAGTTTCCCACGAGTTGCCAAAGATGTGTGAAGCCTTGCATTATCTTGGTGGAAAACTATACCTTTCCGATTTGACAATTCTGGCCGTTTTTCTTTGATTGCTTCATCCAGTTTTATTAATTGTTAACAGTGAACATAAGAATTGATCGTTTGGTTCCCTGGAAGCAGCTCAAAAAACACAACACCTTTGTAATCCCACCAAACTGACAGCATGATCTTTTTGTGAGTCGCAGCAGCTTTCTTTCCTTTACAGAAATAAAATAGTAAAATATGTCGAAAATGTTCGTTTCTGCACTCCATTTAAAATTAACCCACAACTAATAGCTTTAATAAAAATCACGCACTACTTGCTTCTGAAGTTACGCCAATGTGACTAGTATCACGCGACAAACGGTAAAGTACAGCACTAACATGCGTTATACAAAAAATAAAGCAACGCTCTCTATCAGTAAAAACCGAAAGTACTTAGTTGCCAACCCAATACTTTGATAGAGAAATTTTGTTGTTTGTTGGTTTATATTTAAATTAGTATTTACAAAAAAATCCAAAGATAGTTTTAAGATTCTATAATTTGCCTATATAGAAAGAGACAAAATGTAATGTTTAATGAAACTAAAATTATAACATTTTGTAATTTTGTAAACTCAGGTTCTACTTATAAATTTAAAATGTAAAATTATACCATACACAGTAATACCTTATAGCAACAGTATTACGTAGGGCTGGCTGTTTGATTTTAAATACAATTATAGAATTTGATTGTTATTGTAATGTCATATATTACTAATAATATACTTTGTCTTTTCTTAAAAACAAAATTCTGAGAAAGGCAATAAATTGATAGCTACATCCTGAGACCTTCAAACTTGGAAAATCTATTTTTATATCCAGTTCAAAATAGTTTCAGTCTAATTATCTCGAAAAACGTTAAAGCGTTATTGGTTTAGCAACACATCTTTTTACTACTTAACTTACCTATTATTTAGAAATGTGTTCTTAAAATGGTTAATTCCTTTAAACATTATTTGCCTCTTGATAAAATTATTTAAATGCCTTCAGTTATTTTGTATTAATAGCATTTATTTTTGTACATGTCATTACTATCAACTATATCAAATTATCTTAAATACAAACTAGAACGTTCAAAGGAACTAATTATAATATTTCATATTTACTAAATGCACTATTACAATGTTAAACATTATTTTCTTTAAATTGCATTGTCAAAATTTCGTAAAAGGAACGAAAACCTCTTGCTGTATTTAGCAAGTACAAATACAAAACTATACAGAATCTAATTTAAAGTATCTGCATTAGTTTATATGCAATTGTGTCAAAATATATGATGACAACAATTCATTCATAAAATCTGAACTCGATTTTCATTGATACATAATTTTTTATTTTGCCTCCCGATCAGATATTATATTCTATTCTATAGTTTCTCGAGGCTTTCTTGTTGGAATTATATCTCTGGCACTACTGTTTGATTTGCAGACGTTTCGTCTGCTTCTGCAAATCTCCTCAGGGATACTTTTGATCTTATAATTACTGCACAGAACATTAGGCTCCGTTATCTCGCGACGGGTTTATAGAGGAGTTGTTACGGATCATTGAAGCGTTGTGTTTACAGTGGTCTTGAAAGGGGGGTTTGCCAAGTGTAGCGTCTTTGTGTTTAAGATTGTTGACATGTTTTTGGGTTTTTATAGTCTTTTAATTTTGAGACTTTAATAATATGGGTTGTGAAATAGAATTTGGGTAGAATTAAATTGAATTTAGTGTCAGGGTTTCCAACATACATATGTTTAGCAAGTGTAAACCCAGCTCCGTACTGCGTTCCAGTGTAACGCTCGTATTCAAAGTTCAAAAGAGGATTATACTGCTGACAACGCGAACCTTGAAAAATAAATCAATCACAGATTGTCAATACAGAAAGAGTTACTGATCTTGAAGTGCCATTTGATTATAAACGTTGTTTCTTACAACAAATAAATTTATAGTGGCCTTCGAAGGACAGCTATCCAAACTTATTAAAAATACTTCTGTACATTTTCGCAGTGTCTAAATTAGAAAATGCCTTCGTTAGTTTGATTATCATATTATTTTACAAATCGACAGCATCTTGAACGTCCTTTTCTGAAGTTTTCGACGTTTCGACTTAATGATAATAGAGGATAGACTCACAGTTTCTTGGAAAGATATAGCATGCAGCGCTTGACTACTTGAAAAGAAGTGTGTCCATTTTATGAGGCAATTAGTAAATGAAAAGATTGATCTTTCTTATCTTGCATACTACAACAAACCCAGAAAAGTTACCGTGAAATAGGCTATGTGGCCCCCTCAGGAAATGTAATCTAATCTTGTGTAACTTTTCACATACTGCGATTTATCAAGGTCTTTAAGTACGTTATCAAAAACGAGTCTACTTCACCATTCACCTCTCTTCAGATTGTGTGAAACTACTGATAAATATTACAGTGATATATTTTTTAATAAGTTCAATTTTTAATTTCTTCTATATTTTACGTTTTTTTTGTTAATATTGTTTAACATTATATACATATATTTACATATTATATTAGGTGTATTTATAAATACCAATATAAAATTAAATTATAATTTGTATTGCATAATATTGTCATGTAATTAGTCTGTCTTGGACAATCGTATTAAAAAATAAAAATTAATAATAAAATCAAAAATACAGGAAGGGAAAACTTTTCTAATTAAATTCGAAAATTCAAAACCTGTTTTAAAAAATATGGAATAGACTAGACCTGGATAGTAAACAGTTTACCGAGGAGGATGATTGAAGTAAACAAGGTGGCATAATATATTAAAAATACTAATCAATATAATCTCATGTTATAAGATTAAATAAAGAGTAGCCTATGCTTTTGTCGCATCTTTATTTGATCAATAATGTTAAATTATATTATTACGTATTTTAGCTTCAACAGTAACAACATTCTAAAATTGTGAAGTCATAGTTGCTCTTTTTATATATAATTTAAGTTATAATTATTAGGTTATTTAAATCTGAAATTTCTGACAAAAATTACAGAAATATTGTGCATAGGTAATGCCTACACTTTAGTCGCGAAGTCTATTATTTTAAGAAGTTCACGTTCTAGCATTGTTACAAAAAACAGAACAAGTAAAATTTATTAGTAATAATGATATTGATGTTCTTCTTTTTATTATTTAATGTACTTTTGTTACTCTGTACTTTGAGAAATTAATTGATTACTCTGATAAAATTAGAAACATCAACAGATAATGTTAAGTTTGGAAATAAAGAATTAATTCAACAAAACTTTAGATTTTTAATCAATTTCCATAGTTTATTTATAGCACAACAAAATGTAACAAAAGTTTCGAGACTTTTCAAAAGAAATTTTAGAAAACTTTATTTTATTTAATTTTTCATAGTAATTAACAAGATTTAATTTGCTTAAACGTAACTTAAATAGCAGTGAAATTGTTCAATTCAACACATTTTTTTTCTCAGACACCTGGCATAAGATGTTGGCAATACCAATTCGGATTCGGTTCTATAATTGATCATCATTTTAGGCCTTCCAACCATACTCATAAACCTTTTAAGCCCATAAAGCCCAAAATGTTTCGATAGCTTATGCTATGATAGCTTATGACACATTTGGTGAGTTGGGTGCTTTCAACTATTGCACTATTTCTCGGGCGAAATAACCTGGAGCTAAAGTTTTGCAAAAAATGATTTCATCATTGATAAACTCAACCAATTTCGACAAGCAATGTTCGGTGCTCACGCTCTATGCAGGGTCTAGAAACATATGCTTCCGAAATAAAGCACCAGACTTTGAGAACTTGATTTTTGTCTTACAGTTACTTCGTCGAGTCTCATCATTCCTCGTGTAAAAACCTGTACTACCAGGAATTTCAACAGGGGAAAGTGAAAAATATTTTTCTGATTTTATATTCAGTAAAATGGATATCTCAAAAACTGACTAGATCGAGGAGTTATCTAAAGTTGAGCTTAAATATGCTTCAGAAACTTTTGTGTTTTCCTATATTTTAATTTCCTTTCAATTCTCAAACAATAATGGTGTAAGAAACATGAAAACGACGAGCAAGTTTATGAGTTGACGCTCCAGTACAGCTTTCGGCAAAATAAAAAATTCTTTTTTAGGTCCTAGTTACCACGAACTATCGTAGACAATCACTTTTCGAATTGTTCGAGAAATATTTTCGCACAAAAATAAGCGTATAATTTGCCGTTTAGGTATTTGACCCACTACATTATAAATATTCTTTGGCAACTCTTAATTTGTAAGACGTTCTGCATCAACTTGGCAGATATATGACGCAAATAAGGAAAGTAACCACGACAATGCTTGAACATAATTCACTTTTCAAAGGTGTTTCTCAAATACATAGCCAATAAACAATTTTTGTCTCATAACTTTTATTACACCCGTTACCGTGTCTATTTAAAGTTAGAGTCTAGTATTGCTCCTTACAAATAAAAATTCACAACACAAAGGAGTATTCTTTACGTTTTCACCGTTAATAGAGTCAAATTCTTACGTCAATCAAGGCATCATTTTGCGGTAGCAATGAACTTTAGTATGATATTTTATCATGTAAACGTGTACAAACACTGCACTCGATTCAACAATCGTTAACGCGATGTATTTTATTTAGATAAAAAGCGAGTAATTACGTAGGCTAGTGAGGTAAAATATTTATATAAGTATTAAGATGAAGTGATAATGCGAAATGAACTCCAATATTATGTATATTCGGAAAGTATTTGGATTTTAATATTTTATATTTTCATAATAAATTCAATTTTCGGTGTATCCATTTTCTATAAAATTAAATAAGGTGCTAAGAATGACTTTATATTCCTGTAGTTACCTACTTTATGTGTGAAGTTAAAAAGTCAATATTATTACTGACAGATTATATCTATAATTTATTTTTGATGAATAGGTGTGGTATATATGATTTTCCAATAGTAATACATTGAATGCAAGGTCAATACAAATTATACTCGTACTACATGAGATGGAAACTGCAACATCAAAAAGTGACGCGAATTTTTTGATAAAAATTAGCAAAAACATAACTGTTCAATGGCAAAGGATTATAATTTTGTTGCGATAGATGAAGTGGTCGTGGCATATCTGACACTTGATGCAGTCTTTTCTGACATTAATATCAAATGTATTTCATTGAGTTTTGACTCAATTTTCATCATTTTCTCTTGCCATGCTTTTATTTAACGTGTTTTGAGGGTTTCATAGTGCCTATAGTGCAGAAACGTGGAAATCACCGCAGTTGAACGAATTCGAAGAGATCGAATTGTTGGCTTGCACGAAGGTGATTTTTCGTTCAAATCGCCTTAACCAAAAATAATCCATTATCATACGCTATTATCAGTCATTGATCAGGGAGAGCTAGGAAAAACGCCGAAGAGGATCCGTGAACTGAGGAAGAACTAAAGAGGTACAGGAGCGATTCTCCAGTATTAGATCAATTGCTGATCTATGGTTAAGTAATAAAGGTCGTCCTGTGACCCTTCGAACCGCTTATCGCCGAATCAGTGGTTTCGGCATGCAATCCTATCGATTTTATCTTGTGGTACCACTTACGGCTCAATACCGAGAGCAATGTTTAGAGCAGTGTAGATTGTGAACGCGCTAAGACGGAGTGGCATAGGGTGGTATTCAGTGATGAATTTCGATTTTGTTACATGAGGGTCAAACGAAGACGGGGGCAACGTCGCGATGTTCAATTTTCAATCGACTAGGGTGTGTGAGTAGTATGGGGTGCTATAGCATATGGAAGTAGGTCACGGTTGGTGTTCATTCGAAGCCCCATGAACGCCAAGCGTTACGTTAATGAAGTGGTGGAACCCCATATTCTTCCATATCTTCAGAAGATTCACTTTTCCAACAGCGTAATGTCCGTCCCCACGCAGTGAGAACTTCTCTACATCGGTTCGAAGAGGCCCATGTCAATATTTTGCTGAGTCCACCCAGATCCCCCGACTCTCACCAATCGAGCTTTTATAGGATATTATAGGAAAAATACTGTTGAACTTGGCGAATCCCCACAAGACTAGTAACTCTCCGGTATGACTTGCAAGTTTCTTGCACCACCTTTTCATACATACACACGTGTATATACACGATTACGCGCATATCACAACGAAAATCAATGAAACACCGCTTCAATTAAAGCAGAAATTAATGAAATTCCTTTTGGTGTTTATAATTAACTGTCTTTTCAGAAAGAATGAACCTGCACTAGTTGTCATATGCATGTGACAGGATGTAGATAATTGACGGTTCTTTTTCAACTCTATGTGAAGTTTCTTGGAAATTGGATTATTTTTTCTAAGCGAGTTGTCATCGTGCACTTGTTAGTTAGCCTTTCTTCAGTTATTGTTGGATTATGGTACGTTTGAGTTTTAATTGGTCGAATATTATTTTAGGAATTTGTTGAGAATTCATTCGATGAAATTCACGAAGCACCTGGAGATATAACCACCATTTTGTTTTGCCATACTCGTTGCATAGAAAATTTCCTTTGGCAACCTTCCACGATCATTGAGGTAGAAATATTAATTACAGTTTATTTTATTTTATTATTTGCTATCGTTTTCCTGTGGAATTTTAAGGTCTTTTTTTCGACCGCTTAGAATTACAGTACAAAGCCTATAATTTATGTACCACACCAAACAGCAGGTGGTTTTCTGAAACTGCCTTTGTATGTCTGGACCACAAAATAGTTGAACATCCACCTGCACCCATCGAGACATTCATGGTTATCTCTTGAACGCCTCGTTAACGCCATCGACTAACAATAACTCTACCATCCCCGAAAGACATCGATGCAACATCCATCATTCACGAGTGTCCACGTAAAATAGTGAAATATTTATTTGATGTTTTCATCAGTAAATTAGGTAGTCGTGAGATCACTTTATTAATTAGTTAAAGAATAGCTAAGGTAATCAAACTTTAATCGGTATATTATTTTGTCGATTAGTGGAGATCATTGATACTGGAAGTAGACTGTCTTGTATCGATCATATTTAGCAAATGGTCCTTCAGCAAATAGTCAAGATATTAATGTAACTTTAGTATGGAATAGAATCCATTGTAAAATTCATGTAAACGGCATAAGCATCCAGTCTAATCTCATGAGAGTTTTATATATAATATTAATTAGATTAATCTTAGTGAAGATTTATATATTGTATCAATACCACTAAAGATTTATATACTAGTATTGCTCGTTTTTAGATCATGAATTAATATTATTATATTACATAACCATTGGATCAATATCACTAAAGGATCTATATACTGGCCCTGCTCATTTAATTCATTGGTTATATGCTAGTAATTAGATTGATATTTCTGAAAACTTGTATACTAGGATTGTTCAATTAGTTCTTGATTGTATGCTAGAAATTAGGCTTTCGGTTTTATGGTCTAGTCACTTACTGACCAGACCACCACGGCTCTTTTTCGAACTATTAATTCTTTGAAAACTATGAAATTTATCTATTTAGTAATAAGAATGTTTACTCGAAATTTTTATATTAAAATAACCCGTCAAATTATATACACTTCATATTTTTATTTTACACTGATAAACGAAAAAAATAGCTATTCTACTACTGTAATCAATATTTTATATACAATAATGCATAGATTTACAATAACAATTAATAATAAAATCTGAAAATACATCGAAAATTACCTACAACGCTGCAATAAATAATTCAGATCGAAATTGCCTTAACACGCATGGCGATAAAACATAATTACGCGGTCGTTACTAATAAACAATACTGTTAGTTATAGAACGTGAATTAGTTTTGTACATGAGTTATTTGCAGATATTGTTGTTTATATTAACGACTGAATTAGAGGATTTTGTATTTGGTTTATTTAATAGAGGGTGTTTGCATTTAAAAGAGGTGGTTTTTATTATTTCACAATTTTTAAAAAAAATTGAAAAATTTTTTAAATTTTGAGCTCTTGCTGAATTCAGGTTTTCTCAAGGCACTTTATGTCAAATTCTAAGAAATACACTTTGTAAAAATGCAATTTCTTAAAATTAAAATGCAAAAATAAAATATGTATTTGAAATCACAAAAAAGCAATTGTAAAGTGTGGCAGGGCGCTCGGCGCGCATATTTGAAAATAATGCGGATTCAAATTCAGACTAATTGGGACTTGGGCGCTGTTGTAATTTTACGTGTCGATATGCCGCAATTATTATTTTCCAAAATCAAGTTGTACGATCCTCTTTACTCGTTTTTCATAAAAATCAATATTTGCGACCCCACCAAAGCATCACCAAGATTGAGTGGTAACCTTTTTTATTGTATGAAAGCAATGAGTTCCAAGTTCCTTGGCCTCAATGAGCATATACTCCATTAATTTGGTTGAGCTTTGCTGTATGATGAAGATTTACTATTCATTCTGACAGTGGCAAACGAACAACTATTTTGAAGAAGTGTATTTGATATGTTTTAAGTTAATGATTTCCTAACTTCACATTAAAGATAGAAATGATCAATATAGTTTTGAAAAACCATACTAAAATTAAGAAAAATGTAATCGAATGCATTAAAAGTATTTCAAGAAGAATTAAAATAGTGACGTGAAATGATAATATTAATAAAAAAAAAAAAGCAAATAATACTGTAAATCAAACATAAACGCAAATCACAGCTGTTAAGACCATTCTAAAATACCGCTACAGTGACAATTCGTTCCAACAACTTTCATGCGGGATGTGGTTATGGCATCGCTACTTGATAAAATACATTCCTTATAGACGGTTTTAAAGTTATAACTGTCCGACACTGTATGTAGTTCATATTCAGTAGAATGTACTACAATTTCTTTTTTTAGAGGAAAGGGAGGTGAAGCTCGAGTCCGTGAGCCTTTAATGAGGGCGCATTTTGTACTAATTATAAGTGCATACATTTGTAACATCAAACGCAACTTTTTATTTCTTTCTTTTAATCATTACATTTAATCTATTTAATTTGAAAAATTAATGTTGTTTAAGCAAGATACGTCGATCGCCTCCACAAACATTAATTTTTACTTATCATACAAACAAATAAGTTCTATTTCCTAATGGATATACAAGAAATATACATTAAAAGTATCCGATATGTAGATATGAACTCGTATGTTTGTATGTATGTAAGACTATTTAGATAAATATACATATACATACATTATTATGCCTATACTATAGATTTGTATTAGTAATATTAAAGGTAAGTTAAAAAATAATATCATTTAAAATATTTAAAATACGTAAATGATTTAGCCATTACATCAAGCAGTTAATACAGTTCTACCAGATATGGCAATTAAATAACGAGAAGACGTTCCTTACATCGCGCAGATACATCGAGCGAGGCTGTAATTGGAATGTCATTGACCTTGACATTTCCCAAGCAACAACCCGTAGTTTGGTCTCTCTGTTTGCTTTAGTTTACTTTCGAGCTTTAATTGTAGAGGACACAGTTACTTAGTAGTGCCGTGATAACAGCGAATTAACCTGAAATTCCTTGTCAAATTTAAAAAGTCGCCAACAGAATGTTTACAAATGTTAAAGGAGGTGTTTGGTGATAATGACAAAAAAAAATAAAACAAAAAAAGCACGAATGAGCAAGTCAAAATTCAAGGCAATGCTGATCGTTTTTTCCGATATCAAGGGTGTTGTCATGACTGACTGGGTGCCTAAGACCGTTAATCAGAAATACTGCAAAGAAGTCCTAATCAAGCTAAACAAAAGAGTAAGAAAGAAAAATATGTTGTTGTCAAAAATATAAAATTAATTTTTTTTTTTAATGAACACAGTTTTCATCTCAAGTATCCTATTGCTATATACATAGATAACACATTTAATTACTATCCTGTCATTAAACTTAATCCGTTTCACAATTTATGAAACGTATGACAAACAATTTGACGAATCTCAGGAGACAATTGTATTTATTTGTACAGATTTTTGAAGATTTGAAGATTTGGAAGACCACTCGACTGCTACATTGACAATTAGCATAAACTTCAATTCATTAGAGAAGAAACTTCAAGTTAAATGCGCTCGGACGAAATTTGGTTTAGGACGAGTCAATTATGAGCTGAAGGTGCGACCCTGTTTGCAGTGGCGTCCATTGTTGTTCGTGTGTTTATAGTGTGTGCTGTTTTCGCTGTATTTACTTGTTAGCTTCATAATTTATATAAAAGACTAAATTTTCAATTATTTTATTTGTTCATTACAATATTTCGAGTGTTTCTGTTCATTTAAAATTATTAAGAATTTAAAGTTGAAATTAAACAATAAATATTAATAAAAAATATATATATACATTCCTATTCGAACCACCGTGTTACGCCTATGGTAGAATCTCGTCGCGCAGATTTTGATGAGTCATAGTTTCTTCTCTAAATAATTGAACTATAGTCATATTAGCTATTATTTTACCTCATTTCATAAACTGTCTATCGCTTCCACCTTTATTTCCCAAATTTTAATAGAGGTTCTTCATGATATTAATTTAGGCATACTACAAGTTACACAGGTTTTTTCCTAATTTTAGACATCTAAAAACCTTTTAAAAATACCAAAATGTGTATATTTAAATATCTTCAAATTTAATAGTTATACATGAATATCGATAATTACCGTTCTTCCTCTTATTGCACATTACAACTTCATTGTCAAAATTGACAAGCTTAGTCAGTGTTATAAACGAAACTACTATATACATAGTATTGTTTTAATATCCTAATTTAATAATAGTAGTTATTGTATTTTATGCAAAACATATGCAATTCTGTCTATGATAATTCCTGAAAAATCGAAAAGGCAAAATGGATAGAGAATATGAAAAGTGAAGAAGAGTGCTGCGAAAGTAAATCGTACTAATGAAAGAGTTTTGCTAGTATATTTTGAGAGAAAGAAAAATTCAAAAGCATGTGATTTATAGACTACGTATTCTCTTTGAAGAAAAGGCAAAATCATATATAAACAGCATTTTTAAAACGACAATTAGACAGATATCACGCTAGGAAATCAAAATTTGTAATTTTTTCGATGAAGTAAAACAGTTTGGTTAAGTGTTTTTCCATATGCGTCACTTTATATTTATTTAACTAACTATTGGTTAATTCAACTTATGAAAAGGTAGCACACTCAATAACTTATTGAATTAAGAAACCAATTTTTAGTGCACCCGGCAAAGCTTGACACCATTGACTTGTTACGGAAAACAATAGTTCAAAAGATACAATTTCTAAATTTTGTTTCATTTACTACTAGTCACTGCTTTAGGAGGTTTTCGTCCACTTAGCATCTTTTGAAGCCAATTTTGAATAAGATAAATCAGCATGGAAGTTGAAAATCTAACAGTGTGTTGAAGCATTATGTGGAAAACTCGATAGAAAACAAAAAAAGAGTTTCCACTGCCATTGAAGCAAGTACATCCTATAATATAGAGAATTTAACACATAAAACTTTGTCAAGGGTTAATTTAACAAATCGTACAAACTGTATTGTAATTTTATAATTAAAAAACAGAATTTTACTATAAACTTGAATTATGTTTTGAATAAATATTATTTCTTTTTCTTCTTGTGAGTTACTTATCTTTCTCAATTAATGACAAAACGACTTTCCACCACGAGTTATTAAAAATTTAACATTTCCTAACTAGTTAATGAACTTTTTACAAACTTTATAAATGAAAATTACAAAAAACACTATACGTTAAGGATGTGAAAAATAATTATATAATATTTTGAATTTAAAATTACTTTGTGAACTTTTTCATAAGTTTGCATTAAATTTACATGAAATCTTTAAATGGAGTTTACACTTTAAACGAGAAAAAAACTTGTTTTTAAAATCATTAATTACTCTTTGAACATTTATCTTAATCATAATGAAGAAAAGAAAAACGAATGTTTAATAAACTATTTAATTAGAATAACAATTGTTTGGCTACACTGTTGCATCATTTGTTTTTCTTCTGTTAATTCATTTTTGTTATAAGTACCTTTATGTTTATGTTTAATTTAAATAATATATATAAAATCGAAATTAATATAAATGGCAAAATTGATAGGATTATAGGTTTAGTGTAGGAAACTTGCATTCCGTAACTACTATAGAAATATATGAATATTGAAAGGCGTTTTAATCTTCGCGAGTTGTAATTCGTAACAGACTTTCAATAAAGACTAATAATCAATACTAAAAAAATATGTTTAGGTATTGTTTTAAATTTGTTCATTTTAAAATAAAATAAATTTATTAACTTTAAAAAGCATCTGCCTTGTAACAACTTTGTTCTGCCAAAATACTATACTGAGTTCTTTTTTATACCAGAATGTTTTCAATTATTTTCATTTCTTTTTTAATTTCTAGATACCGTCAAAAATGACTTTCGAACTTTTCTCTATAACTGCGGCTTTTGAATGTTCGTACCCTTAACTGAAACTAGTATAAAAAACGATTATAGTGTGAATAAAAACATGGACGGGGAAATAAATTGAAATTTAACAAAATATATGGATTTTGTAATAAATTCGTAAAATTTATAAGTTTGAAGAGTGTCAACGTTTGTATAAATATAGTATCATCTAACACGTATGAAAGAAACTAATTATGGTCAAGTATAAGCAAGTTCTATTGGATTTTCATTGCATTCGCAAACCTTGTAATCAATATCCCATTCATTTTGAATAGAAGAATGTATGTACAATACCACAAGCTTTATAACTGTCCTTAAAAGTATGAATATTAATTATTTTAATTTAAAATAAGAGAAACCATTTACACGTCCAGCCATTATATGAAAAATAGCAATCTATTTCTTAACGCAAGTTAGTTTTTTTTTTGAATTATTTGTTTTATACGTTTTTCTTAATTTTCATTTGATCTTCTACGTAGGATGTCTTTTAAATTTTGCATAGTGGGATATAAAGAGGGACACTAATCAAATGTAAGTACTAAAAATTAACCTTCATCTTTAGTTAACCTAAATCCAAAGTTTCAGTGCGAAACGTGTGGTGCTGTAGCTACAACGATCTGTCAAAGTTGACAAGTTAGTTGAAAAATGGAATTAAACCGAGAACATTTTCGCGGAATAATTTTTTATAATTTTCGAAGATAATTATCTCAACAAGAATGCCTCGCCGAGTTTGTTTCTGTTTTCGGCATTGAAGTATCACATCAGTCAACAATTTCTCGTTGGTATGGATAACTCAAACGTGGACGGATTAGTCTTAGCGACGATCCAAAGCAGGTTCACCAAAACCGGTAGTCACTCAGGAAAACGTCGATGCTGTGCACAAGATCATCAATGAAGATCGACATGTGACATATCGCCAGACTGAAGCATTATTGGGGATTTCAAAGGCCTCAATTCAAAAAATTTTACATAAAGAATTGTGTGTAAAAAAATTAATTTCCCGTTGGATACTGTATCTATTGACCGAAGAACAGAAAGCAGCTAGGGTGAATAATTGTCAAAAAGCTTTAGATCGCTTCAACGTCGGAAACTCTAAAAACGTGTACAACATTGTCAATGGTGATGTATCTTGGATTTACTGATACGAACCAGAAAATAAACGCCAGTCGTCTGTTTAGGTGTTCCAAGGTGAAGAAAAGCCGACAAAAGCCATCCGTTCTCAAAGTGTCTCCAAAAAGATGGTCGCGACATTTGTCTCGAAAGCAGGTCATGTAACAACTCCTCTACAAGATTAAAAAGCTGTTACTGCCGATTGGTATACAACCATTTATTTCCCGCAAGTCATCGCTGAGCTTCGAAAAACCAACCCCGAACGACTAATTATCCTCTACCAAGACAATACAAGTTCGCACGCAGCACACAAGACAATTGAATTTTTAATGCAACAAAACGTCGAATTGTTGGATCATCCTGTGTGCAGTCCGGACCTAAGTCCCAACGATGTCTTTGCCTTTCCAAAAATCAAAAACGGACTGCGTGGTCAAAGGTTCCAGTCGTCAGAAGGAGCAGTCAATGCTTCCAGAGTTGGTTCCAACGCAGGCAAAAGTGCATTACTCTTCGTGGAGAATACTTCGAAAAACAATGAAGTCTTTAAAAGCTATCTACTGTTTTATTCCAGTTTTATATGCAAACTTTAAAAGAGAACCCACGTGTGTCTCTATGAGAAATGCTTTCTAAAAACATTTATTCCATGTTTTCATAAAGACCATTTAAATGAATCTTTATATCAAATACATTTTAAAATTAGATTCCAAAAAATTTCTCCTAATTAAAAAGCCATTAATTTCCTTAAAATTAAAATGTGGGTCTTTGTGCTCTCAATTTTTGTAAAAATAACGAATACAAAATTCCAGCTCTTTTTAGAAGAAAATTAGCAATTATTTCAATAATTACATGACCAAATATTATTATAAAAATCCATCCTCGAATGAGATTCGAACTCGAAAGTTTTAATTTGAATCAACACAAATTGTAATAAACGTTTGACATGTAAATTAATCGATGAACAGATTCATATACATACATAAAACACCGTTTAATAATACACTAATATTGTAAAGAAACAGTTTTGGTTCATCAATTAAAACATTTTTGTTTCGTTTTACGTCGTCTTTTATTTAAGAAAGAGTATTTTCAGTATGAAATCTTAACCCGGAGAACTATTGTTAAGAAATGAAATATTGCAAATTATATTATAAAACTTAATGTAATAATAGCTGACCAAAAACCGGTTTAAAATTATTATTTCACATAGGTATTTCAAGTAGGTGCTTAAAAAATTAACTTAATTGTTAAAAATCGATTAAAAGAGTATCATTATAAAATATTCTTGCAGCATGGTATATTATTGCAAATAAGAGAACTACGTAAAAGTATGTTGGTTAATTTATGAAGCAAAAGTAGGACGGCAACAAGAAGACACATAAGATGAGAAACATCAACAGAGGAATGTTAATGGGGCCAATTAATACAACTATATTTGAGTCTCCACAAAAGTGAACTCTAATAGAACTGACTTTCTGCATGGAAGAAACAAAACTATGTCTAGATGTATAATTTTATTCTTATCAATGTTACTGTGTGTGTAGATCAAACAATAGATATATATCATAACATCTACAATAAATTATTTTTTTAAAATTTAGTATTATTGAAAAAATTTCAGTATTAATTAAAATAAAGAAGGCGATGAAGCAATTAATAACGGAAATGCCAATATTTCATAAGCTTTAGCTATCGCTAACTTAACTAGCAAAAAATATAAGATAAAATGCTAATGATAGATAACAAGAAAATACACATACAATATATGTATGTATTTGAAACACGGTAAAATATAAGATTAAAGCGGCTGCTCGTAACCAAGAAGAATAATACGTAAAAAAGATTAATATTTGATTTTTATGTTGTAGAAGTATATACTCATTGCATTAGATATTATGATTCTAATTTGAAAAGAGAGTTAGCATGTTTTAAAAACCCTTGTATTTACTTTCACTTCTGACTCATCCGGATCCTATACTTTAGACACAATGTACAAAATTTATGCATGAAATAAATTTATAAATGATTTATTACAATAATAAAGTGTTGTAAATAATTAATTTTGAAATAGAGGTATAGTAAATAATGCAATTATAATTAAGATGCAATTTAATAAACGAAAACTGTTAAACAACTACGTTAGATAAATATCATAAACGTATACGAAAACAAATATATAAACCGTACAGAGATAGACGAAATCTCTAATTAAGTGCAATATAATTAATAATAACAAAAGCAATATTTAAGTGAAACTAAAACACGGTAAAATTGATTTTTGTTATCTACAAATCTTGTAATTGAAATTATACATTTTTTATGAATAGTTTTCAACTTTAAATTTGGTTTCAGCTTATAGCTGTATGTTTTACATTTTTGAACATATTTAAATACTTAAAACTTCATAGGCTAATTCCTATAGTTATATTAACTTTCATATGTATCACCATTTTTTTATTTATTTTAAAAGCACTATAGGTTCAAATATTTCGATTTCATTGCAAAATTAAAATTTTTTTAAAGCATTTGGACACCATACCTGTGATATATCCTACATGTTGAATTATTGATTCTTTTATCACTAGCATATCTTCTTCTATCTTCAAACAAGTCCTTCACAGCTGTTACACCAAGAACAAACAAAACGGGTATCATAGCCACTTCTTTACCGAACGCGTTTATTGCAGGAATCCAATTGAGCAACACAATAAAGATAAAATACAAATTAGCTACCCTATGGAATTGTTCTAATAAATTTCTTGGTAAAAACGACAGAAAAGTATATTTAGTTGTCCTTATTTTATTATTAGGTCTAGAACCGTTCGGATGTTCCTTTTTAGGGGTCTTCGGTGGCACCGTATGATTGGGAACTATAATACGAAATCGCTCTTCTTGTTCGTATCGAGGTTCTCTTCGTAACACAAAACATAAAAACCTCCTCCACATAGAAGGGGGTGCTGATCGTCTTAGGGTATATATAGACTCGGATCTAGACGCCTGCCTTGAATGACCTTTTGCTGATGTCCTAGAAGCACTCCCAGATGCTGTCTCAGTTTCTTTATGTCCAGGAGGAAGAATAAAGTCAGTTTTTGAACCGACTCTACTATGACCTGGACGCATACTTCCAGTTTCTGGTATTTGTCCTTGTGAAAATGCTCTTTGATGACCTCTGCTGGATTTAAGAGCAGAGCGACCGACAACATTTCCAGAATTACTTGTACCCAAAGTAGCACCTCCCCCATGGCTTGCACTTCTACCGTGACCTCGTACCATCTCTTGAGTTCTGACTTCTGGAAACGTGTATGTTGAACATTGTACTGGAACATCCGTCTGAGTTCCATTACTACCTAATTCATTCTTTCCACTTCCCGACATTATTCCATTCAACCGTATTAGTATTTAAATAAATTATTTCTTTACACAATGTCTTTTTCATCACTACGGTGTCAGAGTAATTGGTTCTTCTTCTTGGCAATTTCGCTCGTAAACACGTTAACTGGTTTCTAACATATTTCTTTTAAATTTAGCACGTATCTGTATTCGTAAAATATTAATGTACAGTTCACGATCATTGAAATGAAAATTCACAACTGTCCTCCTAAGATTTATTTAAAGAAAAAAATTATACGTGATGAAAAATTTATTCCGAAAAATATACTTTACTCCTTAACCATACAGTTATGAACTAATCTTATTTCACTACATTTACTTATCCCCACAATGCTATTAAACGTCATATGACAAAAGGTTCATTGGCGCATGATCAACATAAAAAAAAATATTCAGATTATTTAGGTAAAGTAAACAGTAAATTGAGTAATATTGTTTTTCTGCAAAATAACTTTCGAATAATATGTAAAACGAAAGATTAATTATTAATTGTTGAATGAATATAAAAATCGAGGATATAATAACGAAAATATATTAAAGAGGGCAGCACGTATTAAAATGGATGCTGCGGTAAATGTTCATATTACATATAATAATAATTTTGTCATAAAATTATATATATAAAATCATATAATCATGTATATATATATATATATATATATATATATATAAATAATTGTTTGGGAACACAATAAAGAATCTCATTCTTAAAATGTAGGAAAGTGAGCGCCATCTATAATCACTTGCTAGATGTACTTAAAATAAATATTAAAAAACATGATATTGCTTTACATATAAGTTTGTATTTAAATGGATTGAATTGCATCTCACTTTCTTTTTTTGAATAAAATTTACCTTGCTTCATTTTCTCTTTGTCATATATACAATCATAGATGGCGCTAAACTCTGTCATTTCGTGGGGCGCATGATTTTCAGTTCTTTTGTTGCTAGAACGTTGCAGTATTGCAAATTGACGTCGTCGTTTTCCTGTGCGACATCTGTTCTGCGCAAGTGGGCATTTTAGTGAATCTGAATTTATCTTTGCTTCTTGTCAGATCGTTAATTCACTAAGAAAATGGATGAAGAATATGATGCCATTGTTTTGGGAACCGGTCTCAAGGAATGTATTCTCAGTGGAATGCTTTCTGTTTCTGGGAAAAAAGTCCTCCATATAGACCGTAACAAGTACTACGGAGGGGAGTCGGCCTCCATCTGCCCATTAGAAGAACTTTTCAACAAATTCGGAGCACCCGCGCCGGATGAATCTTATGGTCGAGGTCGTGATTGGAATGTTGATCTAATACCAAAATTTTTAATGGCTAATGGTCAACTTGTCAAACTCCTAATACATACAGGCGTAACACGCTATCTCGAGTTTAAATCCGTTGAAGGCAGCTATGTTTACAAAGGTGGAAAAATTTCAAAAGTAAGTAATCTAAAATATTAACACACTCTTAAAAACACCATTTGTGTTACTTTAATTAGGTTCCTGTTGATCAAAAGGAAGCTCTTGCATCTGATTTGATGGGAATGTTTGAAAAAAGAAGGTTCCGTAACTTCTTGATTTATGTTCAAGACTTTCAGGAACAAGATCCACGTACATGGAAAGACTTTGACCCAAATACATCAAATATGCAAGCATTATATGAAAAGTTTGGTTTAGACAAAAATACACAAGACTTCACTGGTCACGCTCTTGCCTTATACAGAGATGACGAGTATCTAGAACAACCTGCAATTCAAACAATTAGACGTATTAAATTATATTCAGATTCATTAGCACGTTATGGAAAATCACCATATTTATATCCCATGTATGGTCTTGGTGAACTACCACAAGGTAAGGATCATATTTTAATAAAGTTTAATTATATTCCCACATTTCAAAAAATTGTAATTTAAAATTTAATGCATGAAGGGTCATTGACAAGATAATTTCAAGGTTAAATAACTGTACTTTTAGAAGCAGATTAAGACAGTTTTTAATAATGAACTTGTTATCTAGTTGAACAAATTGAAAGTTTTACTATTATACACACAATTGTAAATAATTAAATCATTTGTTCGTTTCTAAAAACTTTTTATTTCATGCCTTATGTACAGAACATCTTATTCACTTGCCATGTGCTCCATTTTCTTGCATAAACAACTAAGATATTGATTAGATCCAATATCTCATAAAGGTGCATAATTTTTAAATTTTATGAAAACTTATATTATAGAATATTGAAAGATTAAATTTTAAAGACAAATTATGTAATATTGGTTTTTTAAGCACTAGATTCTAATAAGAATATTAAATCTAGTTTATGTCTGAATTACAAATGATCAGAATATCATGAAAGAATAAATTTTTCAGGTTTTGGCTATTATTATTTAATCCAAAGTATTCTCAGAAATATAATAGAAATTAACCAAGCTATCCCAGATATGTTGAAAATATAATTAACACTAGATTTCTCTTTCTGCACTGTTAAGTAATAGTAACTTCTTATTAAAATTGGAATGAAACTTGCTTATATACAAAATATATGTATATGTATTATTTGAAATTTTTAGTTATACAAAACTAGTCAATTTAAAAAAATATTTTTCAACAAAAAAAATTTTTTTTGATTGAAAAATCTAATTGACTACAGTACTAAATTAAATACAATTGTTAGCGTCACATTTGTAAATTGAATGATCTTCTTTAATCTTTGAATAGATATATATTTTCAAATTAAATCCATTATAAGTTCTGAATTTTATATATTTTCTTAATATATAGATTCAATTTTACTTTTTTTTCTTAAATATATCTCACTTATATTAAAACAAAATAACATACTTCAGGAACAGGTGAAAAATAAAATAGCACTAGTACTGGTGTTTAGGGCGGATCCGTATATTCGCACTTTTAAATATGCAAACATTATTAACATGAGGAAAAGCGGATATATAGGAATCCACTTTTGAAAGTAACATTGCTACTTAATGGCGGCCAAAGGAAATATTACTTTTTCCAGAAACTGTACATATTAATTATGCTTCTGTCATTATTGTATAATAATAAACGGCAATTTTAGTATCGGAACGAGTTTTCTTTCGTTTTTAAATTCAAATAAGAAGGTTTCTGAAGCATCACCATGTCTTATAATCTCCTCTATTCTGTGTGTAACAGCATTTTGCTAACATAATCTAATTTCACTTATTCTGATACTATTTCTCATAGTTAAAATCTCTCTAGGAAAACGTTTCTCGTATTTTTCACTAATATTCATATTTTTGAACTTAACAACAAAGGAGAGTGGTAAATATGCATTTTAAATACCATCTTGCTTTAACTTTTTCCAATGAATATTAATCTTGAACCGGATTTGAGATGTTATCTGAATAAATGTTTTTTTTTTCATTTCTCTTCTATTGTTTTTGAACACTTTTTTCTAAGGTAACCTTTTCTATTTAATGTAATGATTTTGTCTGCGCCAACTATCTTAAGACAAAGAGCAACATTACTTGTATAACACTACTTAAAATAATTGCAATAGTCGTAAAATCAATTCGTCTGCTACTAATATAGTGTCTTATATAATAGGAGTTTCAAATTCTCAGGTTTCTTTCATGAACGAGATATAACTCATTTATTTAATTAATTCTTCTATGATTCGAATAGATCTGAAATTCTTCAAATTGTCGTCAAGCACGCATGTTTCACATTCAAGAATGTTTAACAAATTATTGAAAAATAATAGAAAAGCATAGAACCAAGACTGGATTTCTGGGAGGCACTCGAAGCCCGGAAGATATACCCATTGTAGTTTTATTACGGTGTATTGCAGAGGTGTGCGTTGACAAAGCAGAGCACTGCATCACAGAATCAAATTTTTTCAATTTACTTTTAGGTCACATGGTATATTAGATCAATATACCGATATGTGTGTATATATATATCTATATATATATCTATATATATATAGATATATATATAGATATACATATACATATATATACATACATACATACATACATTCATACATACATATTTAATGATGTGATATCCTTGCAACTGGTGTACGATTGGTTAGGCCAGCGATACACACTCAAGAAACGACAGTAGCAAATTAATACACAATTGCGCGAAATACCTATAAATAAAATAATCACGCCCGACACCAGCCGAATTCGTACTAAGCACGGTACTGTAATTTGGCAAAACTGATTAACTCTACTATTAACAGTTATAGAATGTCTTAAATAGAAAGCGCTGTGGTCATATTATTTTCTAAACGCATTTCGTATCCGTTGACATTGTAGTGATCTTAAGTGAACACTTCAATTCCAAACCAGGAAAATTTTTGAAGAGAGATAATATCGTCTGCTTAATACATGAAATACTTGTACCAGATAATGGGCAATGCATTGGTGAATATTTTTTTAATAAATATATTCCAAGTTTATATTCAAAAAATGCGATAGCACCTTTTGACACCTAACATAATGTTATTGCTCCTACAAACCATATTTTCATATAAATGTTAAAAGTACAATCGCTTCTTCAAAAAATAGTATGATTACGGCTTTTATATATAACCAATTTACATTTTATTAACGTACATTAGAGAGTTTGTATATATTGACATACAACTTTCTCTTGTTAATATTGAATGAAAAATAATTCAATAAACTCTTAACATTCTACTGTCTATCTGACAAATAATTTTAAATAAAAATATACAGTATTTCGAGATTCAAATTTTCTGAAGTTTAGTTCAGATTCAATTTAATTCTTGTATTACAATTGTGTACGTTTTCGTAAAAGTGAGCTATTAAAATATTATTGTAGTAAAACAAATAATGTTACAAAAAGAAGAGAAAGTTAAAAATGATGCAAGTGTCTTGATTATGTTTTATGCATGTATATTATGTAAAACTTGTAAATAACTCAGCAAACCTTAATAAACTTGACGAAAGAACGCTAAGTTTATATTAGATTTTTTTGTATGTACAATTTATTAATCATTGGAGTTCATAATGATTTTAAATTTTATTTGCGCCGAATATACAATGTGATGCAGTTTTCATAATTTTGATATTAAATCTTTTTTAAAGAAGAAAAAGAGAGTGTAAATAAGATTTAATTTTGTAACAAAGACATTAAAATTAATTTTGGTATTTTGTAGTACAGGAATTTCGAACAGACGCCCTGCTCTCTTTTCAAGTGTTATTTCTCCCGTACCAAATTTTTTTGTTCTTACGCATTAATCACTGAAAGGACAATATTTTCCTCTATAAACACTATGCAAACCATTTAATTTGATGTCTTTTGTTAAGGAATTAATTACTGTTTTATAATCAGTTGTTGAAAATCACGTTATTTCACTTGTGACTACTATGGTAACTAAGGGGTTTACTCATCACATACATTACCGCTCACGGAAGTTTGAGAGAAAGAGAAACTTTAGGAAAAATTAAAAAATACGCATGAAACAAAGTAGTATATATTATTCCAAATGTATATAAAAACATAACGGAAAAAGAAAAATAACTAAAAATTAATAATGATATAATTAATAACGTGTTATTAGGTATACTCATCTTTCGTTGAAAAATCGTCCCTTTGAATTCAATACTGACTGAACAACACGTGGCATCCTTTTAATTAGTTTTCCAATTGTTTCAGTCAATATATTGTATTCGTTTGGGAGTGTATTCCAAAACTGTTGCTTCGAAGCAAAACCAACCTTTTGACCCTCCTATTGAATTCCCACAACTCGATGGAACTCAAATAATTTGCTTTTATGTCAAATAATTCTTGCGTATTTTAGCATTATGTTTCGGATCATTGTCGTGCATAAATAAAGAATTTTCTAATAGGAACATAACAATTTTGTCTTGTAATACGAACGCACCCTTGAACGTTTTGCGTGATCTGTCAACGTCAAAACGTCGATCAAGGTTAACATTTCTATCATGATGAAGTCTACGAACGAGCAGCGTTTGGAAATTCTAAAAATTCCTACCCCAATTCTGAGCCGGTGGCCGCAACTTTAAGAGCGCTTACTTCAATTTTCGGTCGTAATAATCGTACCACCATACAGGATGTGCGTGCTATAGTGGATAAATTCAAGTTAAAATATTCACTATTGGATGTTCCTGTGCCAACGCATCGTTTGAAGTACCCAAAATATCGCAGCCGTAAGTGCTTCAGTTCAAAATGAGCCAAATCAGTCGATTCCACTCCGTTCACAGGAATTGGGAATCTCTCAGACTACATTATGGCGAATTTTGTTTAAATATCTTGGCTTGCCCTCTTACAGGATCAAATTAACTCAAGAACCGGAACCTCGTGATTATTTGAAGCGCCGAAACTTCTCCGATTCGGCTCTGCTAAAGTTTGAAGAAAATCCTGAATTTCATCGAAAAACCATCTTCAGCGATGAAGCTTGTTTTTGGTTTAATGGTTTTGTCAAAAAGCAAAATATGTGTTATTAGACAGCAACAAACCCACGTGTGCTTCAAGAGACTCCATTACAACTACATAAAATGAGCATGTGGTGTGGATTTCATGCCGGAAGTGTGATTAGACCATAATTTTTCGTCGATGAAAATGATCTCCATGTTACGGTCAATGGAGTTCGCTATCGTGTCATGTCGGAAGACTAATTTTGGCCAGAATTGGATGGACTTAACATTAATGATCGTGGTTCCAACAAGATTGTGCCACATTCCACATAGCTAGCCAAACAATTGATTTATTGAAGGGGAAGTTCGGTAAACGTGTAATCTCGAGAAATAGTCCGGTCGAGTGGCCACTTCCCTCATGCGATTTAACGCCGTTAGATTTCTTTTTATGAGGTTACGTTAAATCGTTGATTTATGTCAACAAGCTAACAACGTTAGAGGAGCTCAGGAACAATATTAGTGGAAAATTGGCTCCAAAGAATCGATCGCTGTAAACGTACTGACGGCAGTCCTATGAACGAGATCTAATTCCATAGTTAAATGTAACATGTGTAGTACACCTGGAATAAATTTTAGCCCAATAACTCAATTATTCTGTGTTTTATTTAAACATAAAATTGTTATGTCCTTATTGAAAAACCCGATATAAAATTTTCTTCAATTAAGCGCAAACCAGATGGAATTACAGTATTTTCTAAAAATCGCAAGATAATTTTTCTTGCGCATTATTCTATCAATTTTCGTCAAATTTCCAGTTTCCTGAAATGAAAAACAACACCAAGCTAAAACGGAACCTTATTTTATAATTGTTCAGGATCTTCTGACGAAAATTCAATATCGTTGACCGAATAGCTCTAATTTTGATTCGTCAGTTCGGAGGACATTTTGCACTGTTCTTTTGCCCCATCACTGCTGCCGAGCCCATTCTAACTTTTTTTATCCATTTCCTCGTCACAATAATGGTTTATGCACAGTTGCACGTCCCTGCCGATTATACTCTTGTAAATGACGTTTTTCCGTACTTACTGAAACTCGGCGCTGTACTTCGCGATTAAATTCTGCTGCTGTTTCTTGAACTGTTTTCCTATAATTCCTTTTGCTAACCTAATATATCCTTTTGCTAATTTAATATATTTGCTTATCATTAGCATCCGTGGTAATTCGAGACGAACCTGGTCGTGCACGGTATTCAAGAACGGTATCTTGATGCCGACGTAGATTTTGAAATATTTAGTCTTTCACTAATATGCCGACTTGCATAGCCTTTCTCGTGCAAAACAATAATGGCATGTTGTTTTTAATACCAATTTATTTTCCACCCAGTATTACAAGTATTAAAAATTATATTATTAATAAAACTTGAATGCAGTCCAATGCTCAGTAAAAAAAAACACTTGCAAACTAATCATACCGTGATAAAGAATAATGCTACTAAATACTATTCTCTATAAAGATGGTACCTGTTTTCAAGATTTTATGGTTTTATTCAACAAAGGTATAAGTTCTGGGAATAATTACTTAAACAAACATTTGCGATAAATAATCATTTATAAAACGCAGATCTATAGTATTATTTAAATATTAAATTTGAGAATTATATGTTTCTTTGTTTTCTATGTATCTCTGGTTAGGAAAATTTTTGTGAACAGTAATGTACTTATCTTGACTCGTTATTTCGTATTGGTGTGCATCCTATATACAGCATATTTTAAATTAATATTATATAATATAAAAAGTTAAAGGAACATTTTGAGCCGAAGCTTACATAGTTTAATTTTAAACAATTATATAAAATATTCTCTTTAAAAGTATAATTAAAGATTTTTTTGTTACACTAATTTTCTCGTGCGTATCTCGAATGACGAAAATTTGTAATCTACTTTACGCTTTTTTATTGTAGTATTATTAAAAATAATTGAAAAAAAAATAGAAATTATGTGTGAACTACAGTGAACAATGTGTATATAGATAAATACAGTGAAATCGTACAGTATGGAATGAAATTGAGAAAAAAGATTTTTTTTCGTAATAATGCATGGTGCCATACATGCATTCCTATGCCTTTCTGGCACCTACACGTTATTTTAATGCACACCATAGCCATTTAACTATCAGATGGTTTTCCCATTTTTCTCAAAGGCTTTCTAATGTAATATAAAACTTTTTATAACTATCGAAAAGCGAATGGAACGCTATAAAACGGGAAAAAAGAAGTACAGGTTGCCGTTAAAAAAATACCGATGACGCCATGAATTCAACAAATAATGTCGATCAAAGTATCATCTACTATTAAAATACGCCCATTATATGAAAT
The DNA here is from genome assembly GCA_031893035.1 of Dermolepida albohirtum. Taxonomy (NCBI): domain Eukaryota; kingdom Metazoa; phylum Arthropoda; class Insecta; order Coleoptera; family Scarabaeidae; genus Dermolepida; species Dermolepida albohirtum. The sequence continues at coordinate 131,281 of JAVIWB010002882.1, read as the reverse complement.
TACTGTATATGTTTAAGCATTCTTACGAAAAAAAGTTTCTTCATTTTGAATACTTTGTGACATTATTGTATATTACATTTAATTAATTAAAAATATCGTTTTAGAATTTATTGAAAACAAATGGAATTGAATATCACAATGATTTCCGCTTTTAAAAAAATACGTGCTACCGATATGCTCTAATGTTTGCAGCAAAACTTTTTATGCAACTGGTTCAATGCTAATTATATCTACACAATTTTTTTTAACACTGTAATAACAACAAGTTCAAATAAGAAATTTTATTTTTCCTATTCAAACAAACGGTAAATGTAATACAGGAATGTTTGATACATGAAGAAAGTTTAAAACTTTTACGTCAATTTTATTAGAGAATGTAATATCCAGAGCTCGACAAAACATGTAGGAAACTAATATGTGTAATAGAAACGTAAGGCGCGATATCGACACACAATATGGATATTATATTATTACATCGGAATAAGAGGTTCAATACACAGACTGGCAGCAAATATATTCTACCCCCATTATAGAGATGACTGTTACCGCGGAGAATGCAATTTTGCATTTTTTTATTTAAATAAAGTACAAGAAGTTCTACTTTTTTATTCTAAAATTATATGATCGGAGGCATGTGTGTATGTACATTCACCAATAACGGTCATTTTTAGTAGAAGTCACCATAGATATTGGAGTAGCGAAAATGCTAGACTTGTTGAAAACGATATCCAAAAATTTATTTAAATGTTTGATGTGAAATTTTGTGGAACATATTTTATTGGCGGTAACCTAACCCAAGGAAAATATCATACGTTGATTGAAGAAATAGTTGAGAATTTCACAATGCTATAATAAGCACACATTTCTTAAATAGATAGTTCAATCAAAGGTGAATAGGCGCTTACAGATCGGCCTTTTATGACTATTATGACTTGCTCTTTCCCCGGTAACGCCAGCTGAAAATGTATTGGGTTGGCAACTAAATACTTTCGGTTTTGTAGTATAAAATAAAACACTTTTTTTTAATCAAAGAATAGTTTTTAATCAATTATATATTTTCAATTTTGCTCAATGACCTTTTGCCATCTTTCTTTCAGCTGCATGATTCCGCGCTCATAAAATTTCTGGTTCTTATCAGCAAAAAACTGAACCAGGTGCGAGTGAAGATCATCGTCATTTGTGAAAGTTTTACTATTCAAAGAATTCTGCAAACTTCGAAATAAATGGTAATCAGATGGTGCACCTTTGTAATCCCACCAAATTCACAGCATGATCTTTTTTGGATGCAATTCAGCTTTCGATGTGGTTTGAGCTGGTTTATCGTGTTTGCTCCATGATCGTTTTCGAACTATGTTACTGTACAGGACCCATTTTTCATCACCAGTGATGATTCTTTTTAAGAAAGGGTCGGTTTCATTTCGTCTAAGGTGCATATCGCAAAAGTTGATTCTTTGTGTTAAATGAATTTCTTTCAATTCGTGAGGTACCCAAATATCAAGCTTTTTAACTAGCCCAAGACATTTTAAATGTTTTTCTATTGTTGTGTGCGATACATGTTGCCTCTCCGCAACCTCTCCAACAGTTATATGACGATCCTCTTTAATTATGACTTTGATTTGGTCATCATCAACTTCAGAAGGCCGACCAGAACGTTGCTCATCTTTGAAGGAAAAATCTCCAGAACGGAATTTTTTATACCAATTCTGACACGTGCGCTCTGTTAAGCAATTAGCACCATAAACTTCACATATCTTTTTGTGAGCCGCAGCAGCTTTCTTTCCTTTACGGGAATAAAATAGTAAAATATGTCGAAAATGTTCGTTTCTGCACTCCATTTAAAATTAGCCCACAACTAATAGCTTTAATAAAAGTCACGCACTACTTGCTTCTGAAGTTACGTCAATGTGACTAGTATCACGCGACAAACGGTAAAGTACAGCACTAACATATGTTATACAAAAAATAAAGCAACGCTCTCTATCAGTAAAAACCGAAAGTACTTAGTTGCCAACCCAATAGATGATTTACAAAATAAAATTAACGCTTACGTCCAACATCATTACATGCACTTGTTTCTGTAGCAAGGAGGTACCTACTATGCATTTATCGGAATGCCGTCCAGTTCGAACAATATCTGTAGGATAGTGTTAATAGTTTTTTATTTGTTTTTGTTATTTAAGAAAAGTTTTCTTTTATAAAAATGTAAAAATATATATTGTGCAATTTGAAATAAAAAAGTTTACAAACGTTCTTTCCAAAATATCTATAAAAAAAATTGCATTGCTATATGTAGTGTTTCCGAAACCGTTTTTTAATTGATGAATTATTCAGACGTGAAGACGCAATAATGTTTAGAACTATTTGCGGAACACCGGTATATCTTTCCAAAAATTTTTTAACAGCAAATTTGTGTGAATTTTTATTAATTTAAGTAAAAAATTTGAACTATTCCGCCATTTAGTTTCGCGATTCCTCTCTAATAATGACAAAATAATTTTACATAAAAAAGTACTGTACTATCCTCTACTAGTTTTTAAGTTTTATTTATTTATGTTTGTGTATGTTTTTGATGTATAAAACATATAAATTCTTTAAGAATTTGTTAAATAATTGCCTATTTTATAGAAGAAGGCCAAGTTATATTACTTGGTCTCATGCTGTAAAATATGATATGAAATTTAATTATAACAAAAAAAATATCGTTACTAATTAACTAAATGATATTGCTTTTATTTTGAATATATCTCTGAGATCCCACAATTGTGAAATAAGTCTCGAACTGATATTGACATTTACTGATTCAATATATATATATATATATTTACTACAGAGAACAGGTTTACTTTTCTTCAATTGCAAAAACAATGTCAGAAACAGTAATAGTACTAGTTAGCTTAAATACATTTTTCTAAATTTAGTCTTGCATATAGGATTGCAATAATTAAGTAATTACACTATCTTGTAATTGCATCATTTGCATTTACGTATGCACATAACATTAAATCTAAGGTTCTTTTTTGTTAAAGGTTTTGCGAGATTGTCTGCTATCTATGGTGGAACATATATGCTAGACAAACCAATAGACGAAATTGTACTTGGAGAAGGAGGCCGTGTCATTGGCGTCAGATCAGGCAACGAAATTGCGAAATGTAAACAAGTTTATTGTGATCCTACCTATGTTCCAGACAGAGTACGTAAGAAGGGTAAAGTTATTCGATGCATCTGTCTCATGGATCATCCAATTTCCAACACGAAAGATGCTCTATCCACTCAAATTATCATTCCTCAGAAGCAGGTCGGTCGCAATTCCGACATTTATGTCTCTATGGTGTCCTATACACATCAGGTGGCGGCCAAAGGTTGGTTTATTGCAATGGTATCAACGACAGTAGAAACTGACAATCCCGAATCCGAAATCAAACCTGGATTAGAACTTCTAGGAGCTGTTCGCCAAAAGTTCGTTTCAGTATCTGATTACTATGAACCAACAGATGATGGGCTGCAATCACAAATATTTATTTCTCAGTCCTTTGACGCAACAACACACTTCGAAACCACCTGTCTAGATGTTCTAGACATATTCAAAAGAGGTACTGGGGAAGAATTTGACTTTTCCAAGATCAAACACGAACTTGGCGACGAAGAACAATAAAAAAAGCTTTCAGTAGGCTAACATCAAGAATTAGAATCTATGTGCAAGGTTTTTACTGCGATTTTCGTATACTCCTTTACATATGTGTGCTATTATCATTAACAATGTATTTTATATTTGTTTAATTATGTATACATATTTATTTTTGAAACTTTCGAGATTAGATTTTGAATGTATGTATTATATCGATGTTGTTTGCAGATGTTATATTGTCTTATAGAAGAAATTTTTCAATTTTAAATATTATTTTTTTGTGCTATTATTATTTTCTGAAAATAAAATTAGCTTATATAAACATTGTTCAACATTAGATCTAAAGCTATAAAACAATACATCATTTTCAAACCACTCTATATGCTACAATTTTATCACAAGAACATTTAATACATTTAAGAATCAAATATTAATTATATTTTGTTATATTTACGTAAATTGTGCTTTCAACAATAAATATGGCTGGAACAACAGTAATAGTTTATTAAGGATAATAATCGTTTCATGAAGCATATTCTTTTATATTTTCAAGCACAATTTATGTATTTTTAGATATTTATATATTTGGAATATAATCATTTTACATAATAAAGAGCTTGAAGAGAAAAAAATACATTAAATTACTATATTCATATTAGCTTTATATTTTAGTAAATGCATGTCTGGTGAAATGTTGGTGATATGGCACTGAATTTTTCTGTTGTGATGGATACCAAAAATTTTAACAAGCGTACTTGGAAACCATATGTCTACACTTGTGTATTGTTTCACTGAGCTTTTGCATTCCAAAATTAGGATAGTTCTGTTCGCTCACGAATGTTTATAGCTCGTGTTTTTTTGTGGTTTCATTTATATGATATATAAATATATATAAAAGTATATACATAATATAAACGTTATTTTTAATACCATAATGTGTTTGTATATCGCTTTACGTAAACGATGCATTTACTATATAGTAGTTGAAAACGAAGCTGTTAATCATGTAATTTTAAGAATTTAAGTACCATTACTGGTGTATTTACTTATTATGGTATTAAAGATAGCCTATTTGGAAGAAAATTTGTTGTAAAACATGAAGAATAATAAAAAGCTTCATGACAATGGATTATTTTATTATCTACATTTAATAAAACGTGAAATTTCGTATAAAATATACAGCTTTTCATATTCTATATTGTGTATTCTGAGCAAAGCAAATGATCAGTTACGTAAGGAGTCGCCATTTGTATCAACTTATGGGCTGTAATTTTATGTAATATTTGACATTAAATTTCTTCAATTTTTAACAAATGAAATAAGACGATTGAAGTAAACTACCTTTTCTTTTCTCCGAAATTAATGCCCAAAATAAAATCATCATGAAGGAAGTGAATGAAGATAACCCTTAAAGAATATTGCGAAATGTGTAAGTGAATTTAAAAGCAAAAGATTCAGTGAAATTTATTTGTATAGAGAAAATTATATTAAATTTTTTTGGTGTGAGCTTTAACGAAGCTAAATTTTTAAACAAAGTTACTAAACGAATACATAAAATATTTGTAGATCATAGTCACTGAAATTTTAACTATGTAACCAACCACAAACTTTTATTATACAAACAAGCAAAGTTTGTATGTCTTTCATAAAATGATTAAAATTTTAAACGTGACTAGAATAATATGGTTATGTATTCAAATGGCTTCTGTCAATTTGATTTTCAAATCGCACTGGAATTTTTGGAGCATCTTAAGACATACGTATTTTGTGTTGTATATATTGCATAAATTAAATTTTCAAAAATAATACTTCTAATTTTTGTCAGAGAAAATAATTATGAATTTCCAAAGATTAACCGAAACAGAAGTTCATCATTTATACCAAGTATGGGCAACAACCGGCCCGCGAGACATTGTATTATTTCGTGTCTGATATCTATCGCGATCGTATTTGCACATTAGTTTGGCCCACATGTCAAAGGTTACCCATACCTGATTTATACTGTATGCACGTTACGTACGTTTGTGATGCTCACTTCGAAAGCTACTACTTTTCCGTCGCAATCGGGATAGTGTTTACCGGTTTGAATTCATATCGCTAACTAAGATTTTATTGACAGACATTTTCTTTACATACTGGTTTATAAATACATACAGCACTTACTGATGACTGTATTATAAATTGTTCGATTATTAAAGATATTTCAACGATATACCTAATATTTTTATGTAATAACTAAGTTGCCAAGCATTATGAACGGTAAGATAATTTACAAACAAAACTATTCGTTACCATCACCTAAATAAGCATTTAGCACTAACACATTTGTATTACAAATTAGTAATGGACATAGTGACACAAGTGTGTAATCTGTCACAATTCAAATTATTTAATATAAATTGTTGAGTATGTAACCTTAAATTTTAAATACAAACAAGAACAATATTTGTAGCTAAATCTATAAATTTACGTGAAGCAATAAACTTGAGATTAGTAAATATTGATATTTAAATATAATAGAACCTTTAAGAAAATGATTTCTACTTTACAGTGTTATGTTGGTTCTATTTCGCCAAATTGTGAACCACTAGAAACAGTTGTATTTACTAATTTTTCTTTCATTCTGCTCTTTTTAAATGCAAATTTGTCTCAAAAACTACAATTATTATTAATGTTACTGATTCAAGTCAAAATCATATAAAACTCTTTAATTTGAACACTAGACGTAGAATTTTGTACATATTTATTGACTTCATTACTAAATATCATTTTTACTAGTCTGTATTATGCAAGGGGCTAATGTTAAATGGGAAATAGTGAGATAGTATTTTATGGGAGATAAACGATGACGGTATACAGTAACTGTTGATGATAAATTAGTTCTCTTGATGAAAACTGTTTGTTTTAGTTACATTTAATTATATACATATTGGCAAGGGGAACACATGAACTTGAAGCTGTTTCTAGGTAACAACTTTTATTATTACTTTTATCTTATTCAGTGTAATAATAATTATGTACATGTAATATATAAATTTTAATATTTTTAGAATTATTAAATATGCCAGGTAACCGAAGTTATATTGCAAATTGTAATCAAGAATGGTCTGTACTTCATGAATTTCCAAACGAGGCATCATCCGGGTTTCAACACTAAATCATTGCTATGGGAAATTCTCAGTTGTTAAATCTAACCATTGAGAATTAACGCAATACATTTACCATTTGTAGAAAGCATTTTGAGGCACGATATCTAATACGAAACAATAGATTATCACCAAATGCTATACCAACACTTTATTTACCAGGTAAATAACTTTTTGTAACATATTTAAGTGATCCAGTTATAAATACAATTATAATAAAGCATTTACACAAAAAAGGTTTAGTAAATTAAGTGTGGGACTTTTTCTGGCAAGATTATTTTATTGGGTTTAGATAATGTGAACATTTTATTTATATTATCTTCAAGTACAACAAAATTAATAATAGAATTCTACAAGGAAAAGAGCTACCTGATTCAGATGAATTTCACTGTAGGCTCTACAATTATAAAAAATTTAAAAAGTAAAATAATACAAAAACCTGTTTTTTTATTTATTACCCACATGTACATAAGTTAAAAAGGAAGTTAATAATAATTTATTATAAAGCGGCACCTCTTAGGTTTGCCTATGGTACGATGAACCAATAGACAAATCACATGAACATTTTTGACACTAAAATATCAGCTGCGAAACTCTGATTTACACATACGCAATTATTGTATTACATATTTATTTACCCCTAATCCAAAAAATTAAATTCAAAAGGTTGTTATAATAACAATAGTGAAAGTTTAACTAGTCTATTTTATATTCAATGTTGAAAATGAATACAAATTATTTTTAATCAGTCTAATTAACAGAATGTACATTAATTTTTTTCAATTCTATATTTGAAAGAAATTTTAAAATGAATTATTTCAAATTTAAAAACCATTTAAGCTATCGTAATGAAGCTAAATGTAATTGTAATATTACAATAAAAAATATTGGAAGGAACTGTAGTGAAGAATTTATTTGTGAGAGTACATTACATCTATAATAGCTTTATTTTTAGTTGAATTATATTTCTAAAGTTTAAAACAATTGTAATATTTTTTATTTGAAGACAAGTACTTACATGTACATCTGCAATTTTCATTCCAAAACTAAATTGACTAATATATTTTAGTTTAATAAATACTAGACAATCATAATGTAATATATAAATAAATGTCTATTCATTAGAAGAATCATCGGTGGTACTAGAATTTTCTACATATATGATTAATTCTTCTAAATTTCCTCTTATTCGGTCCATATCCCAAATTTTTGTTTCAATACCTTTTACATGATCAATTGTCTTTATCCAGTTTTGTTTAGAAACATTATGAATGGTAGCATAAAGTAAATTTTGAACATCATTCCATTTAAATGTGATATTTCTCCTAAAGTAGCTCCTATATGATTAAGCTCACTGTAATATGAAGTCTCAAAACTGTTTTGCTTTTGGATTTAGCAAGCTCATATATTACGTACTCGTCATATTTTGATTTATGTAGGATTTTGCCAACCTATTGATACACCCTCGTTGAAAGAAGTTTACCGTGCAGATTTAATGCTTTCATCGATAAAATGAAAGTTTTCTTTCTATTCTAAATTGCTTTAGTCTAGACAAACATTTTCTTCTCCATATAATTATTTCATTTTTCTCTTTTTAGTAGATATTCCTAGCTCTCTTATAAATAAATGTAAAGGTGGGCAAAATTGCGCACAAGAATGCATTAAATATCTTACCAAAAATTTATCTCTTTAAATAACCTATATGTCTGCCTTGAAAACTTCGGTATTTCATCATTGCTATTTACTACTGCCAAAATTTTATTTAATGTAAGAATCTAATTTTTTAAGAAAAATGATGGGACTATATGTCTTATCAATGCTCATGTTATCGTCTACACCATATGTGGGCAACAACCGGCCCGCTGTAAGATTTGATCTGGCCCGGGAGACATTGTCGTGTTATTTCATATCTGACATCTATTGCTAAAAATTATGAACACTACTTTTAAACGCGACCCGCGTACGTATATGCACATTAAAGTTTGGACCACAACATGTCAAAGGTTCCCCATACCTGGTCTACACGATCTAATATAGCTAAATTCTTTTATAAGACTTTGGCTCTTGAAAATCTTGTTTAGTGTGTTTTTGTAGAATAATATATATGCTAGTTCTTCATGTTTCTGTAAAAATAAACTTAAACTTAACTTTTTAAATAAATATAAGCATTTAATTGAATTCCATACAATATTATCAGCTGTTTTGGCAGCTGACTCAACAGCTAGTGTTTGGGTGCAATTCTGATGCTGTAGTTTATATATTTTCAATATATTTAATGTCGACTGCTTCTCACTCATGTTAAAATGTCTTCTCTTTTGCTTTCTTAATGGAAACTCCACCATTCCTACAATTATAGGTAACAAATGAACGTTCTCTAAAACTACAAGAAATTATCCTTCTACGAAACTTAAATGTTTTATTTTATTTCTCACCAACACTACTTTATACTTTATACAATGTCGAGACATTTAGAAAATATAAACGCTATATAGTAATAATTAAATAAATAATGACAGAAATTGTAACCTCAAACTTCAAAAAAAACCAGCTGCACACACATAGTCCTTGTGTATAAACAGGGCTTCAACTTAGCAATATTTATATGTGTTTAACCAATCAGAAAACGATCATGTGCTGGTCACGCATATTAATTAGTCTATCTGTTCGTGGGACAGAGTATAAATAAAATCGAAAAATGTGATGTAATATTATACTGTACTTTAAAAAGAGAAAGACAAATTTCTGAACAAATCCAAATGACGGTTAATTCTCATTGGTCGAGAGCAAGGCAAAATCACATAGTCCTATCTATAATAACGTACAATATGAACTTCTTTAAATAAAATTTAAGAGAGAATTTTAATGTGCGGATTATGTAACAATACTATTGATTTATTTACTTTTCTATTCAAATTTTATAGGTCGTCATTTGGGCTTGAGATCTATTTAGAAATTAGTCTCTCTCTTTTTGGAACACAGTATAGTGTTGAAAACTAATAGTGAATTATGATTTCTGCGCCACCAATTTAGAATTATGATTGATAGTATAAGCTGAGGTGAAACGTCCTATTTTATGATATAGAACTTTAGAATTATTTCTAATCTCATTATCAAAATTCGATATAAACGGGTATTAATTTTTGTTATGCATTTACCATATGTAATACGAAAAAATAAACATGGATCGTAATAATGTTAATACTATAACGTACGACAACAAAAAAAATAATAAAGATTCAAAGCTCAAGCCTTGGTAGCTTAATGGTGGAACACCTGCCCGGTAAGCGGACAACTGGAGTTCGATTCTTCACGATTTTTTCATTAATTATGATTAACAATGTAATATGCAGAAGATACGAGTTTTCGCTAATGATGTTCGTGTGTTACAAAATACAATGTTTTAATAAATAAGCATCACCCAGTTCTACTAATGGTAGTACAGTCACTTCTGTAGCATCCTAATTTATTATTGGTAATTATTCTACACATATTAACAGTTAGTTTCTTATTACCCAGTCAAGTCCAAATTTAATAAAACAAATAATATAAATTATTATTTATTTATTTGATTGTAATACAAACTAAGTTATTATCACGACAGCCTATAAATATCTTATTCTTAAATACAACGGGTGTAGAAAAAACATTACCATTTAGTTTTAATTTTGACACTATGGTAAAATCGGCTGTATTAATTATATAAACATACCCAGTTACACATGCCGCAACAATATAATCCTTGTCACTGTGAGTTAGAATTGCAGCTGTTGAAGATGTTGGGGAGTTAATAGAAAGTTTGTGTTTTAATACAGGTTTCACTTTGTTTGCAGCAAATTCAAAGCAATACATTGTAGAATCGTGCGTACCAAAAATTAAATAGTGGTTGTAAAGTAATATAGATGAATAGATATTGCCATTAACTTTACAATTCCATAACTAGAAAAAAATTTCTGACGTAAATTGAAAAAAAATATTCAAGGTAGATGTAATAATCTGAATATAATTCTATAAAAAAGTTGCTTTGAAAAAGTTCATTTAATAATATAGTGCAATTACCTAGTTAACAATCGGTTACTATGAGGAGAGATTTTTACGTAATCTACCTAGCCATGAAAGTGAATAATAGTACCGATTTTCAAAAATCAAGTAGTGTCAACTTTTATCAGTATTCTGACCAACTAATGTTGAAATTGAAAGATTTTTGTACTTTTAGTAGCGTCTTATTAATTAAAAAATGGGCGATTTAAAACTTGAACATAAAAACATTACAGAAGTTTTGCCTCAACGGCTAAAAAATTAGCTGAATTTTTTAACGAATAGATTTGTATATCGAGATGCTCCCTCGCATTATCAAGTAAGAATGTAGTTGAACCAATTTTATTGAGGTCAAAAATTCATTAAAGATGATCCAGAATTTGGTAGGTTTTTCGAGACAAGATCAGAGAAGACAAAGTGAATTGAGGGTTTGGCGTTGACAGTTCCTAGAATTTGTTGTAAGTTTAGATACCAGAGATGACAGTTTTGAAAATTTTGTATAAAGATTTAGGGAAGGACAAAATTATCACCCATTCCTCAAATGACTACAGAAACTAGTCAGTCGAGAAGTTTTCTGTTGCGTTATAACAAGACTGTTTTTTTTAAATATCACTGTTTATGAAACCTAAGCTTAATCACAGGGGACTCTGTAATGAAACAAAAGCCAATGCGGTAGATGCATATAAGATGTCTACCACCAAAAAACTGTAAATGCAGTGTTATACGGAAAAATTGGCAATGGCTTTCTGATACTATAAGAGGATATTACGCAGAAGAGAGCTGCAATTACAAGTGATGTTTATAAAGAGACCATTAAAAGTCATAAAACTTTGCTGAAAAAGTATACCTTAGTTTCCGGTGACTTTGGACAAAACTTCTGTTTCTTGCCAAGTGCTGTATAGAAATGAGTAGAGAATTTAGTCAGAAACTGTCTGTTTTTAAGAGCAAGCACGAATGCATTCACATTAAAAGTGGTGCAAGGTCTTGCAATAGGTTTAACAAGTTTCAAGACACCATATTTCTATTGTTGACAGTAACTTGAAAATTTTATGTCGGCGAACAAATGGAATTAACTGGCGAACATTTTCGTGCAATTATTTTTCATAACTTTCGGCGTGGATTATCTCAACAAGAATGCATCGACGAGCTGAATTCTTTATATGGTGATGAAGCACCATCGAAAACTGCACTATATCGTTGGCATAGTGATTTCAAACTTGGACGGCGTTCTTTAGACGATGAATTTCGTGAAGGTCGTCCCATAAATGTCGTTGTGTCGGAAAACATTAATGCAATGTCTCAATTGATAATGCAAGATCGTCATGTGACGTACCGTGAGATTGAGGCATCTCTAGGTATTAGTAATACCCGCGTGAACATTTAGCCGTTAAGAAGCTATGTGTACAGTGGGTACCACATAATTCGACATGAGGGTGTTAATAAAATTTTAAAATATGTAACTGTAGAATTACTCATTTAAAACAAAATATGCACTATGATATATGAGTTTATTCATTCGTTGAATTCGAACAAGTAGCACTAATTATATATGTTGAAAATACCACCTGTACGATTTTCTTTTGGTGTCATAGAGCTTAATTTTGCTTTAAAATCAAGCTCTGAGGAAAAATATGTAGAATTTTTACGAAGAGTAGGGTCTGATTTACCGAGCGGTATTTGCGATTGGTTATTCTCTTCAGACTTTGTACTGGTTATTTAGAGCTGCATTTGCCTATCAGAATAAACAATACTTTAACCTTGCTGAATTGATGGATGTCTTGCAATATTACAATAGAAATGTACATAATAGTAAGATAATGAAAGTTTATAATGAATATGAATGTATAAGTGAACCTGATACTGACTGTTGAGTGGAAACATGTTTGCTTTCGACATAGAGACTTCGCGTGTCTTAAGTTTATATGGACACCCGCCATAGAAATTTATAGTTTGGTATCCACCATATAATAACACCGTATCTGATGTTCAACTGGAGATACGATCAACCAAGTTATCTAGAGTTTCTAGGGCAAATTTCAAAAACTGGTGACAGGACAAGGAATACATAAAAGCCAAAATAGTCATAATCAAGGTCAATTTCAGCAAACATATGGAAAGAACTCAAGAAACTTCAGCAAGGTATGAAGACCACAATAATTCTGGAAAGATCACAACGAAGTAGACTCTATGGTTCTATATTGAGTATTGGTGCAATTTTGTTCTTTTTATTTTCTTTGTGTATAATTTTTCCAAATTTCTAATAATTATAGTTTATGACTTAACATTTCAATTTTAAAAACATTTCTAACACTTGACAAATCGTTATTTTATTTTTGTGACTGGAGACGCAATTTTTTGTTCTTAAATTTAATAATTACCCTTAAAATTTTAAGATGTGGGATAAAACAAGAATTCAACAGCAAAATAAATCACTAATCACTATTTATGAACTGTTGTGATTATCTTTTCTTGATGATGTACATGTAATTATAAGACTTGTTTAGATAGCGAAAAATTATGCATACGTTCGACAGTTAAATCAAAACAATAAAACATCATGTTTGTAACCTAGGATTGAATAATTAATTTAAACTTTAATATAGAAAACATTGCTTTTTAATTTAAAGGCACTGTCTACATATTTATTCTCATCAATCCAAAAATTTGTAGTTGACATATTTTTATAAAAAAAAAATGTAAGAGATTCTAAAATTGAAGTACATGAATAAATACAATTTAGTTACCCTTTGTCCGTTTAAATTCAAACAATGCATCTTTCCTAGCACATCTGCGACAACAAATTCGTTTTCTAATAGTACAGGAGATCCAAATACAGGACAGCCCAACTCGACTTGCCAAAATTCCATACCAAATTCATTCAAGCTAATGCAAGTTCCCTTTATTGTGACCACAATAATGATTTCTTTAACTATCAAGATATCAGCTGTAATAGGGGCATGAACAAATAACTTCCAAATATTGGACCCCGTCTAAAATGAATTTCACTTGAAATAGAGTATGTAAATGAAATATACATCACCTTAGCGTTAATGCAATGAAGAAACTTGTCATAGGAACCAAATACTATTGCATCTTCACTAATATAATTGGGTTTGCTTTTAATACGGTCACCAGTTTTATATGACCATATTATGTTCCTTGTGTATATTTCAATGCAGTACATATTATGATCATAACAGCCAATGTAAACAAAATTTTCACAGCGAGAAGTAAGGCATGAGCCCTCGATAGCGTTGGGGAGTAAAATTTTAGCGATCTCTTCACTCGTATCCAAATTCAAAATTGCAAGTATATTTGAAAAAGATCCTACTATAACCAACCTTAAATTAAAAAAAGACAAAATTAGAATCTTCACTTTTTTATAAGTGGAACTGAGTAATGGTGTCTATCTGACAAGGGCGGACCGTCGTGTAGTGAAAGAGGTCGCCTGTACGAATTTTGTCTGTCTGTAAAACGCCGATAATCAATACGAGCGAATGCATGCTATTGAACCAGATACACATATAATAATAACAATTATGCCGAACATGCCAAGAGCTAAGAAGAGAACATTGCCTGACAAACTAAGAATTTATCGGTGAATATACAAACTTAAAATACCATGTCGCGAAAATAATATTTAGTGTGTGATAAACCTTTGATGTGGTAGGGCAAAATGAAATGCCAAGAACACGTAATCACGTACCAAAGACAGATCAGTCAGTGGGTGGGGAAGGCGGAATTGCAAATGAAGATGGTGCACATTGCTTTCCTTAATGTTTGTGGTGTGATACATCGGGAATCTATACCCGCCGTCTACCTCGAAGTTTTGAAGCGTTTGAGAATGAGAATGAAAGGATAATGCAGCATCACGACAAGGCACCATCGCATTCAGCATTCATGAATTTCTAGGTACGAAAAGTATTCCTGTACTTCCCATCCATCGCACAACCTTAAACTCGCGCGTTGTTACTTCTTCTCTAAGATGAAGACTCGGATCATATTCAAGAAACCACGACGTATGTTCTTAATGTGTTAACTTCGGAAGAGTTCCAAACTTGCTTTTTGAGATGGGAAAGTAGGACTCTTAGCATTCCTTCGTGGCCATTTAAATGCTCAAGGGTGCATTTTGTCATATCAACTATTCGCTTTACCATCTATCCAAGGGATAAATAATTTCGCATTTTAGTGAAACAATGCCCATCTACATGACGCAGTTGTTACATTACAATTCCTGCAAGAGGCCAACATCAATATCATTAACTAGCTTACGCAGTCAACGGACCTATCGCCCATAGAACATGTCTGGCATGATAGGTCGAAGGGTTGGTATACTTCTCAACTCTCCAATTACAAGTTGCTTGAAGTGAGCTTCCACAAGATAGACTTTAGCAAGATATACCTTCCTCGCATTCTTGAATTTTTCGGTATATGGAAGTTTGGCAAAAATTTCATCCACAAATAAGCGTACCATTTATCGTTCAGACATTTAGCCCACTAAATTAGAAATATTTTTTTGTAATTCTAATTTGTAGGATATTCCGCAACAACTTGATGGAGATATAACATGGCATAAATAAACAAGGTAACCCAATATCGTTTGCACATAGCAGTTCAAAGTTGTTTCTCAAATCAATAGCTGATAAATTTTTATTCTCACAGAACTATGTATACTAATATGGGCAACTATGAAATGTTGCTGTTACGATCGATAGAATCAATAAATTTTACTTACCTTCTGTTTTCTAATACAACTGGTGTGGAATCTACACATGCTTGCAAATCAAAAGTCCACTCAATTTGCATCGATAATAATTGATTATTTTGTTTGATAATTTTATATTCTCTATCATTTTCGTCAGATACTTTTCTCTTACTGTCACAGTCATATATATTCTTGAGGAAGTGATTTATTTCTTTATAAGAATTAGTGAAAATATAATCAAGAACATAAGGTGACAGAGGTCCATCATAACACTGTCTTAATTCCTCAGTAAATTGAATTCTGACTATGGAAGTACCACTTAATTCACGAAACGTTTTTGTTTCCAGTCCTTCCAATGTACTGTCTCCAAAATACTTATACCATAACCTATTGAATATGTTGACTAGATGTTTACTAGGTAAAATAACTTGTTTAAAAATCTCATCTGCTTTATATAACAAAGTTTTTTTATCAATTTTTCCGTTTTTCGTCAATGGTACTGAAGATAACAATTCTATATGATCTGGCATGCATTCTTTTGGTAACAAGTGTAACAACTTTACTCTCAATTTATCAGATATCTTACTAGCAATTGTTCCATTTAATTCATTTATGAATACAAATAACACAAATTTACTCAGATGTTCTAGCCAAATACAAACATTCCTAAGCCCTGTGTGCACATGGATAACATTTTCTATGTATAACAAATCAATACGATGACCAAACCGTTTAATAGTCTCATTAAGTCGTCCTTTGTATATTATTTTGTTATTTTTTATTAATACTCTATCACCAGTCTTTCTCATTAATGGTCTCTTTATAGTATTAAATTCTTCATTGTCAAGGTAACATATTCTTCTAGAACTACCTAGAAAAAATTGAATATATTTCACTGTTTTATTAAATTTCTCCAAATTATTCACTGTTGTAATACAGAGTACAAAAATATTTTCATAAGACAGATATGCTCCTAGAAGTATTTGAGAAAGAAAAAGTCATGTACATTCAAACCAAATTAATTTACAAACAAATAATAACAACGCTTTGATCTGAAACTTACAGACACCTAGGAAGTATTTAATAAAACATGTACAAGGAGAGTACTTCTACTTAGCACAATGGCAATTACCAGAAAAATTGAAATGGTAAGTCTAGAAATTTTATTTAATGATTATACATACATAGACACCGTTCTATCGAATTTAGTATTAAAGAGAGTTGAAATTCCAACTAATTTATTACTTTAGAAATTCCGTCATTACAAATTCTCTCCAACAGATAGTAATTATATATAGAAAATTGTTTTTAGTATTACATTTAATTTAGTTTCATTTCATTGAAGTCTTAATTACGGATACGTCCAAAAATGTAATTCTTTGGCAGGGAGCTATTCACAAGAGGCTACTTCACTGCTTTTTTCTACTATGTACTATAATTATTATTGTAACTATTACATAAATCGTGTAACATATCATTTTAATGTAATTTGTGCAACCAATCTATTGATATTCTCACAAAACTTTAAGAAACTCTGAGGAAGAAATGAGAAACGTTTTAGAAAGTACGCGTTCCAGCCATCATTAGTGATATTTGCATTGGTATGTGAAGATTAATATTAGTAATTAATTATCATTATAATCAATCATTAGATGTACTTGTCATATATTCTTGACGTGATGTTTGGAAGATATTAACAATTGTATTTATATAGTTAACGGTTAAATAAATTATTAGAAAGCTGTCTCTGGTGTTGCCACAAAATCCCAGCAACAACGTAACAGTATTATTTTTTAGTACATCGCGTTCGCGGTACATAACAATTCCAATTTTACAATCCCATAGATGTAGTGTTCACGACACAAAACAACATGGCCTGTTTAGCTTAATTATATATTCTATTGCAGCTTTTGCAATAACTATATTCTTTTTTGACTACTCACTGTTTTTGTATATTAATTTTTTATATATTCAAACTTTCAGCAATTTTATTTCATTTACTCAAATAAAATTTTAAAGACAACCTATTATTTTTCTTTTTACGAATATTTTCTTTCAGTTTTCTACACTTTTGATGCTTATCATTAATTAATTTGTTCTCATTTCCTTTTCATTTAATGTAAAGCTATAGTTGGCCTGGGCTAGCCATCAATCCCACTTATTTTTCATTCCTGCTAACAATAATTTATCGCGGCAATGTTGGGACCATTTTCTTTTTTAATATTCTTGCATTAACACAAAATTATTTTAATATAATATAAAACTTACTTAAAACAGTCAGATATTCTGATAATATCTGCAGAAAATATAGTTTCAATTATTTTAACAAATTACTGTAAAGCTAAAGAACACTAAGTAAAATAGATGAAGGACATGTTAACGAAAATAAATTATAAATTATTGAACTTACATAGCTCTACTTTGAAAATTTAAAAAAGTTAATATTAAATGTACTTTCAATTAAATTTAATACAATCTAATTGCTTCAAAATTCCTCAGTAGTATTATATGCACAAATATTGATGTAATTATTAAGGATATTCAAAAAACCTTTGATATCATGCTATAGCACAGTATAAACAAATACATTAAAGGATATAAATGACATTACTGCTTACTTAACCATTTTGACTTTTTTATATACATTCAGCAGACATTATTGTACAATGTACATTATTTTACATAATTACTAAATTAAAAAGCAGAGCTTTAATTAAAATTTTAATAATCAAAATATTACCTATTAATAACTCCCCTTCTCCCTCTGTTAAGTTTTTTCCAGTTTCATCTTTGATCTCAAGAATTGTATCATCTAAAAGCTCTCCTAGATTAATTTCGTCCTTATCAGATACTTCCCAAAGCATTGCCCAGCATGATAGTTCAGTTATACCATAAATATTAAATATTCTCAAATGAATGGATTTCTTTAATGTTCGTAAAATACTAGGAAAATTTTCACCTCCTAAAAGTAGAACTCTCAAACTTGAATTTTGTAATATACTTTCAATATCCTGCATTCTCCACTGCATAAATACTGAAGGACACATTTGTAAAATTGTTATTTTGTTTAACTCATTTTCAAATAAAGTTTTATATAAAACTATTGGATTTTGTCTGATTTTATCTGAAACTATAAATAATGTAGCTCCTGTTGTTAATGCCAAATATAATTCTATTATTGCAGGATCGAAAGTTAAGGATGTGCCAAAATAAATAACGTCTTTACTTGTTATATCTAGTCTGTTCCTGAAAATCATAATGTACTTGTTTTAGTGAAGTAAATTTTTATAATACTACCTTAAAAAAACTACATTGGATGCAATGCTATGATGTTCGACCTTTACATTTTTTTGCATATTTGTAGTTCCAGATGTTTGTACAATAAAATCTATACTTTTGTAAACACTACATTTACCATTACTAATATATACATCATACACTTCATCTGTAATTATTATTGAAAAAAGAAATTTTGTATGTTGAACATAACATTGAACATTGTAAACGATAATATACTGAATACCAAGGTTGCCTATTGTATCATACGTTTCTGTATCAGTATTAACAAAACAAAAACTACATTTTAATCGTTTTAAGCTAAAATAAAACATATCAAGACAATAAAAAAGAAAGTTTATTATTTCACCTAAAAATTAATGATGGTATAAATATATTATGGTTCATTAGCAAACCAAAACATATTGATTCCTTTTTCAAATATTTTAAATTTTCGTAAAATATATCGTTTATACTTTTTATATCTCTATATTTCAATTTTTTAATGCTTCCATATTCATTATAGAGCACAACAGCGTCGTTTTCTTTATACTCTTCAATGGCAACATTCAGATCTTCGTAAATTTTATCCTCTGGGTTCATTTAAGCACAATAAAAACCTAACAATTGTTTGTAAAGTCTAGACTTAAATATGAGAATTATTTTGAATTTGAAAACAATTATATTGACAACCTAACTCATAGGGTAATAAAATCAAATTGAAATTAGCGGTGAAATACTTCCAACAAAAAAGGCGCCAAATTTCTTAGGAATAATACTTTTAAAGTCGTTAATAGGAAAAATGTGTGCCTCAAATTATATTATAATAATTACAAATATACAGCTCATAAACAGGGAATATTTTACAGATTAGTAATAGTTGGATGAATAAACTAATTATATTTATAGATTACTATATATACTAAAGAACGTAATATTGAAGACCACTAAGTACCAACTAATTTAATAAATATCCCAACATAGAACCAACGGAAATGCATAGAACCGTAAAAGACTTCTTTCCAAATATGGTACATACATAGTCATGATTTGCTAACTTCAAATGTGTTATTAAATGTTTAGAACGGCAGCCACAAGAATAGAGTTTAGACGTTGAGTATTAATATAAACAGCTGTTTTTTGTTGTGATATTCAATATATTTATATTTTGGAAAGCCTTAAATTCAACTTAGTAGTTTTCAGGTAAAATTGGAATTTAATTAACATAATAATAGTTTTAAATCGTGCTTTCACCTAATAATGACACCTTTCTTTGTTACATTCATTTTTGGGCTATTAGAGAATGGGTAGAATATTTTTGGAACACATGGGCGGCGGCAGGCTCTTCTCCTGTGCTAGATGTGAGACAAATTTAACAAACAGAGCAGAATTAATTAGCACACGATTTACTGGCGCTACAGGCCGCGCTTTTCTTTTCAATAAAGTAGTGAATCTCATGTATAGCGATGTTCAAGACAGAGTTATGTTAACAGGCAGGCACATGGTAAGTGTAAGAAGATAATTGTTTTATTTACCTTTTTAACATATTTTGTAATATAGGTAAGAGATGTTTCATGTAAATTTTGTGAATGTAAACTTGGTTGGATGTATGAATTTGCAACAGAAGAAAATCAACGTTATAAAGAAGGTAGGGTTATATTAGAAAGAGCCTTAGTTACTGAAAGTGATGGAATGGAAGAAAGAGCTTCTTTTAATAACACTGGAAATTGAAATTTTTTAAATAATTACTTTACATAAATATTAAATACAAATTATTTTGAACACTGCTATTGCATGAAAAGTTTAATACTAAGTATAAAATGAAAGATTGAATTTCCTCAAAATTGATTGGAGACTAAGTTAAATGTGACATCTGTTATAATTCCTTCTCAACTATATGTTTGTAATTAATATATTTAAATATGTTAACGTTATTACTTTATATTTGAGTTGTCAGGATACAATAATGATAATGTTTAGGAGATGTTTTATATATTTTGGTTTCTATATTATTAATATATGTACAATTCTATATCTTTGTATCAGAAGAAAGGTACGTAATATTTTGAGTTTCTTTCAGATTGGAAATGTGTCACTAATTGACTGTGTAATCATTCTTTGATTTTTGTGTATATCTGGCAAAAATCAACTATTTAGCTCCAGAGCTAACTACAGTTATATAAACATATGGATATTGTTTAGTAAAAATATTCTGATCAAAGTCTGATACACTTGCATTTTTCATTTATAGATACATAATTACATCAATAATAGTAGTGTTTATTTAAGATTTAATTTTTAAGAGTAAGTCCATATGAATGTGTTAGTAAAAAATGAAGTTTGTAGCTAATGATTGATGATATTACTTTTTATAAGTATTTTTCATTAGAAAAAGTCATTGTAAATTAGAAATAAGTTATATTATATAGACTATTTACATTTTTGATAAATTTGAAAATAAAATCTCTGTAAGTACTATATATTTTATTTTTTTTATTACATAAAAGTCAAATATTTGTTAAACGTTTATATTAAAGCATAAGAGATTATTTCAATTGCTGACTGTAGACTTTCACGACCACCGTCAATTGTAGATAAGTGTTCGGTGTGTTTCGTGGTGCCCTATTTGCTTCTCAACATTTCGCTGATCACGCAATCTACTTCAAGAAATTTATAGACTTATGATTATCTCTTGCTCCTCGTAGTTTATCTCACTGTTGCTTCGTTTCATTGAATTATATCCGTAACGCTCTTAGAAACTGTATCCGTATCGCGCTGTGAACTATGTCTTAATGACGTGACTTTGCTCTTGGTATCTTTTGCCCGCGTATCAATTTCCGTGCGTTAATTTATATACATCTCATATCGTTTTTGCTGCTTGCTATTAGTGCACAGTGAGACTTTTAAATACGTGTGTTTCAAAAGCTGTTATTTTCAGTACTTAGAAAACCAAGAAGCCTTGCCCAAACGTAAAGCATTGCATTCCACTGCTATACGTATTTGTGTGTGTGTAATAGTATTTTTGCAGGTTGTCCTTAGTGCAAAATAAACTTTCACAGCACGTATATGGCTCTGACTACAAAACTGAAATCCATTCATTCATAGTATTCATCGTACTTTGCGAGTGCTACCATCTCGAAATAGTAATGAGTTATATTGGTGGCTTTGTTACAAAATAATTAAGAAGTGTATACTATTTTAGTAACTGTAAAAAGAGTATTTGATTAAATAACAATATAAAAATACAACAAAACAATATTGATAGAAAATACCATACAATTTGAGATATTGCAAACTACAATACTTAGAAAGTCTGTAATAAATGTTATGATCAATCAAGTCTCCCCAAAGTTATGTTTTTGCAAACAGGGATACAAGAAGTTGCAAAATAAATTTAATAAAAAAAGTATATTTCGATTCAATGGGAATGTCATCATAATTCAAACACCAAACAATAAACAAATTATGTTGTTTAAATTATTTAAATCATCAATAAAATATGAAATGGAAAACAAATGTTATCTACTTGATGAGGTGCTACTTACCAAGCTCTAAAAGAAAAGGGAAGAGATCACTAGAGATGAGAACCTTCAGAGACCTCAAACAATTTAAAAATATTTCGTCTTTGAGGTCGATAGAAATAATTTTTTTATATATGGTATTTCTTATGTGGAATGTATATATTTTCTTTAATTATATAAGCTTACTATAATGCTTATACTTTTCTGAATATGTATTACTTATAAATATAATTAAAATTTATCAACAAAGTTAATTATTTTTGGAATGTTTAGAATTTACAATGAAATATTGTTTCGAGAAATGTACTAAATGCATCTTAAATTGCTTTAGTGAATCTAAAGTGCCATATATTTATTTTAAATATTATTGAATTAAAAAATTTCGAATTTTAAAAGGCATTGCAATTTTTTGTTTAGTAACTTCCTTGAAACCACATTTAAAGAAAATTAAAAATTTTTCTAAACAATTTAACAAAAAAAAAACATATCGCTAATTATTTTAAAAATGGCGCTGCAGTCATGCTTTCCGAACACAGCAATAAATGGCCCTTTAAGAAACCAAAAAAATAAAAGAGGGTTTTTTTATAACATTAGATTTTCTTTGGATTTAACAAGATCCGTAAACATATATGTTTTTGGATAACTAGTATGTTTTGAAGATTTACTTAGATTTGGAGTGTAGTTAAAAAATTCCAAATGATTTTAAAGAAAGAAGGGTGTGTCACAAATAGTTTAAAGAAGACATGTGTATTCTAAATCATTCATCACTAGGCAGAAGCACAAAACATTAAAGAAAAGTAAAGTATTTCCAAATACGTTTTTTTGATATTCGCAGAAGTTTAACCGATGTATCAATACACTGTAACACATAAAAAAAAAGTTTTTCAAACTCAATTTCTGTCGACTATTGTGTTCTTGTTTTACTTCCCTCAATATTTATTTCCTGTTACTTATATTACGATTCCTCTCTTAATTTTCCAAATATTCAGCAAAATAGCTTATGTATATGCCATAAATTTTATCTATATATCATTTAAAGGTCCTTATAATTTGGTTTTAGTTTTGTAAATATTTAGGTAAAACATATTTGAAAAGATATCAGTGACAAATTGTATCACAAAACAATGATAGAGCGTAAAAATAATTAATTATGATGAATAGAGTTACGTTGGCTGCAAATTCATTAAGAGGTTGTTTTCTTCATCATCTAATTTTTCAGGAAAATGTAGATAATATAGGAACAGGGATAGAACAAATATTGAAATTGCATAAATGTAATATATAAACTAAGTACATACAACTGTAGCTCTAAAATAGAAAATACATGCTTGTATAAATATGAAAATTATATTTCGTATATTTTTGAAAAGATGAATGGTTGCAACAGAGTAGCGTTGACTTTTAACGTTGTTGATTTCTCTCTCGATGTAACTATGGAATACATTTTTGAAGAACCCAAACGACATCTCATCATGTGGTTTGACGAAAATTTCTAAATTATCGATGAATTTGCGTGTATTTGAGATTCATTTAATGCCAATGCTCCACTTGGATGGATGCACTGATGTAAAAAAAAGAATCTCCTTGCCTGGCAAATGTTTAACTGTTTCAATCACTGTCGCTTTATGGAAATGCTTGATTCATCATTAAGGTTGTATTCATGTTGAAAAGACGAAATATTCACTTAATTTTTAAGTTTACTAAGAATGTAAAATTGTATGAATATAAACAAAATAATGATGAATACCTTTTTCCAATCCTCAACCGTGAGATTTTTATCATCTCGGTCAATCTTGGTTTTGTCACTGGAAACTTTCTCCTCTTATAATCGATATTGCAAAGTATGTATTTATATTTTGATGTTATCTGCTTCTAAGATGCGTAGAACTTCTCTAATAGGTCACTGTCGATTCTCTAATGATCTTTCAACAATTAATCTGCGAAATCCGTTGTCTTTTTCTTTCTTCCACAATTATTGCGGCCGCTGGAAGCAGATGGTAGGTTTTTTGTACTTAACTTTGCCACCCTGCCCATTAATTGACAAGAAATACGTTGTCGTCATGCTATTTCTTGATGAGAATAGTTCTCAGTTTTTAATAAGCCACTCTTTTTG
This sequence comes from Dermolepida albohirtum, assembly GCA_031893035.1. Taxonomy (NCBI): domain Eukaryota; kingdom Metazoa; phylum Arthropoda; class Insecta; order Coleoptera; family Scarabaeidae; genus Dermolepida; species Dermolepida albohirtum. Next base: position 106,860 of record JAVIWB010002882.1, on the reverse strand, counting down.
CACTAGTAATGTATTTGCATTTCCTCATTATTTAAAAATCGCAACACAAAAAAAAACTAGAATGTCACAAAAGTTTAAAACTAATTATAATATTTCACAAATTCGATATCTGCACTAAAACGTTCACTATACTCATACAACGCTGCACTCAGAATGGCGAAAGGCAGAAAAAGTACCCCCTGTAATTGTGTTTAATCCCGAGAGGGGTGTTAAATGGTCTGAAAATTTTAAAGTTGTAAAAGAAAATATTTTAATAACAAAAAATATGATATTCTATCTACTTACTAAATAGCTCTAAATATAAATATAGTAAATGCGAGTGGCACTAATTTACGCGCTACTGTATATATATATTATGCATAATACAAAATTATCAGATATTTTTTTCTATCTTTCATTCTTAAAATTTTGATATTTGTTGAATGTACAGAACGTTGCATTATCTATATATATATCTATTCAATAATATGTTTTTATTTCAATAAATTTGTAGTTTTTCATTTTAAGTTAGTTGTTTCACTTACTTGAATGTTGTGTAAGTTGCTGTTAGCTGAACCTAATTAATTAAACAACCCATCCCAAACTCTATTCAAGTTTTCAAAAATTTTGAGTCTCAATTTTTTTATATACCGTTAAGAAGAACTTTTTTCTCCTAAGCTTAAACTCCTTTGCTTAAGTAAGTATAACAGCAATATAATGAATTGAATCATTATTACTATTCGTTGACCGTTTATTAAGTTTTTATTTTATAGTGCATAATGAAAAGTTTGTTTTTAATTTTATATATTCAGAGATCTCCTTCCTTACAGGCTAAGAGAAAAATTGACAAAGGGAAGTACTACAAAATTAATTGTTAATTACCTTCAAATTGAAATCAAAAACTTTAAGCAAAGAATAGGAACTATAATTTTTAAGTAATACTCCAGACAAAGACTATTTAATGCATAAAAGTTATTTTAACATTTAGCGTATATGATGCTTGCCCGATAGGGAAAACTATACAAATAAAAAATTATTCAAAATAGAGGTTGAAAACAATCCTAAAGATGTATTAACATGTTTGCATTGTAAGTACACTGGACAGATTTGGTAACATAGAAATTAATGTAGGAGATTGTTTAAATAAAGAATATTGTTAAACTTTTTGACTTGGCTAAAGAAACTTAATAATAATAAAATAATAAATAAAGGTTTTAAAAATAAATTAGTCTTGTTTTATTGTTTGCCTACATATTTTTAGCAGATGATTATTGAATATGTGTCGTTCATAAGACAAAAAAATGTTCTAATTACAAAAGGTACAGTTTTTTTCTTTCTTTGAACGTATTTTGTGTTACAATGAATTTTTCTATATGTATTAGTACTTATATGTATGTTTTAATATAAGGAATTTGTTGAAATATTAATTAGCAGAAGGTATCTGGATAACTAACGCATGTATACTTATGCAAATATTCTGCTATTAGCTTTTGCTTTGCGTAGATAAATGGATTTCTTCAAATCCAGTCTTCAACTTCAACAATACACATACATACATATGCCTATGTGTATGATTATTGTTTTGAACACCGATGTATATATATATATACAGTGAGTTCATTAATGAATGAGATGGAACCTTATGCAACCAAACATACACTATTGGTAGCTTTACATTCAAAATTCCCTAGACCCTAGAAATCTGTAGTTTTAAAAAAATTATCCAACACACTTAATATGAAATTAAATCCAACTTACCGCTCTAACCACCAAAAATTTACCAATACTACCGAAAATTACTGATAATCGATAACACGTAATTACAAATCAAATAAGGCAAAATGTCAAACAATTTAGTAGGGTTATAAAGAGAGATCTGTCACGATCTAGTTACAAGGATATTTCATACCAACTGTAATTTTTGTTGTTGTATACTTGGTTGCATAATCCGTCTCAATCTTTATTGAACACACTGTATATATATATATATATATATATATATATATATATATATATATATATATTTGTATTTGTTGTATGTGTGTGTGTATAATTAGAAAGTATATAACAAGATTGATAACATGAATAATCACGTACGGTTAGGTTTAGAACGGTAAGGGGCACGTTAATATTGTCGACTGTGAAGTAAATGATTTAAAAGTGCTGTTTGAGGGTGTTATTTTATATAAGCATGTACCAATTCATGCAAGTAATAGTATACTGGTGTATATATCATAATAATTTGAGTTAGTCTTTTTGACCGATAATACAAATCAATTCTATATTTTGGAATATATAAATGATTGCGAAGGTTAACATTAATTACAAAAATTCTAAATATTTAGTATTTATTCTGAATTGTTTAGTAAGTAAAAAAAGTGAGACAAAAGCAATTGCTAGTCTCTTGAAACGCCCACTGAGTAATGATTCCATAATTAAATAAACATTAATGGTGGGGGGGTAATTATCAAAAAGTTTCACTAAATGAATGAAACAGACCGTCCATTAACTGAAAAATGTTTCATTTTTAAATCTAAATATCTGGTTAATAAATTATTTCTTAAATAAAATATAATTCATACACTTAAATATAATAAAATCGTAATATGTACATTGAATCAACTGACCAATGAAAATCCATGTGGTGGGGAGAGGGGGAACAGCTGACAATCTAAACACTAAGCGTACGACATCTTGTATTTTGCAGTGCTTGTTGTACAGACTGCGTTGTTTTAAGAATGACAGAAACATAGTGAGTGATGGACACTATTTAAAAATAATAGTGTAAAAGGTGATTTGTATGATACACGGAATATAATTAACTGTCAACGCTTTGTGTATTTTTTAACTGCGGTGACGTCATGTGATTGCGTCTTGTACGGCATACAATATTATAGGTAAATATATGTTTATTCTATTAATTACCTGTATAGTTTTCATCAGACATTTGATACAGTGTTTCACATTGAATATCCACGGAGGTTTAATATAAGAGTTGCATAAAAACGAATAATTTCATTTAGAAAAATCGCTTTTAAATTCTAGATGTGCTAGTCGTCCTTGAAATTCAATTTATTCCACCTATCGTTCGAAAAAACTTGTAAAATACGATAACTTATCGTAATCGTTGTTCCTTCATTTCCTAATACATTTTCTAGTGAAACTTTCTGCATTTTAATGTTTTTTGAATGTTTCTATTTTTCTCCTTTAGAGTGAAAACATTTAATACTAGGTCGCTGAATATGTCGCAATATTTTATGCATGTATTCTTTTAACATTCGTGAATGACATTGAAAGTAAAACATATATTTCGATATGTTAAGTAACTTATCATTACTTCCATATTGTTGATATTGTATTTGTTTGTTTTATGCTTACATTGAGTGAGTAATTCCGATTTTTTAATGTAAGGTTTTACAGATGTGTTTATTATTTTTGGTCGTGATTTTTAAACAAAAGACACCGATGTCATTGATGATTGGCCCATTATAATTAACGCTTGCTTTATAATACAAAATTTATCACGTGCATTAATAATTAATAATATAAGTATTATAGAATTAAAATTGAATTGAAAGTGTACGTCTTGTGTTAAAATGTATACACAGCAACAATCATATAAACATGTACATATATAATGTAAACTCTTCATGGATATCAGTGGAAAATTATGTTCCTAATCCAACTGATCATTATACCGAAATAATTTTTATCTTAACACATAAGATCTTTTCAAATTTACATATAAGGACGAAATACTTTTTGAGTGCGCAGTATTATAAAATTTTCTCATCATCCTGTTCTATTTTTAATCAAAAATCTTGTAATTAAATACATGTAGCTATTTGCATGCTTCTAGATGTAACTACAGGTTTTTCAATTATTAAATTACTTAATGCTTTATACAAAATATTAATTCAGTTATTTTAGTGTTAAGAAAATTTGAGTACAGAAAATATTTAAAAGATGAATCATTTTCATGAAATTGGAAACTCTGGTTTTGAAAACGTAAAAAATAGTAATTGAAATAGCTCATTGTATATTACCAGGTATTTAGTATACCAATGTTTATAATGCTCAGTTTTCAAACGTTGCGTAAACTCAAAAATTTATGCATAATCGTAGGTATATCTATATTTGTACATTAAAGACTATACTTTAGAAGTCCTTTATGATCATTTCACTTCTGGGATATAAACACGCTCATCAGTATTTAACCAAATTTAATAGATGCCATTTCAAAATCTGTTTATGTATTGCTACTATGTAAATAATGTGTGTAATATATTGAATTATTAATTAATATATACTTTATTGTCTTAAATGTTACGAAATAATGTGTAATATATTTTGTTTAAAATTATGTGTTTTGCTTTATAGTTTATTTATGATGTTTCTTAAATATTTTCAGTTCCTTTTTAAATGTATTAAGTTAGATACTCTTACAGAAAAGGAAAAAAATTCTGGACTATCTTGTTCAAATTTTAATTTTTTTTTGTGAATGGTGATATGTTTATTATATATTGTTCATTTTTTTACTTTAGAATATATTATTATTAAATTTATAATTTTTCGGAAACATTCTCTTTCCGTTATTAAGTAAGTCATAAAGTCTTATTTGTCTGCAAATTCGAAGAAAGTCTGGGTTCGAAAATATGAAGATAAAAATAATTTTTCTTCGATATTGTTCATGTATTTGTTGAAATGCAAAGTTTTAAATTTTGATTATCAACGTTTTTGGGCAGCATAATTTCTTTATATTATAATCTGCAATGTTTAGGAAATATCTCTTCTCCAGTTCCCAAAAGCATGTGAATAATTAAAATTATCAAAGCTGAAAAAGTACTAGAGATCAATTTCGAATTTGTTGCTTTGACAAATTATTCTAACCTAAAAAATGAATTTAACCATAAATGACCAACCAAGCAAGCCAATTTCTCTGGGTTTCCAAATTAAATATTTGCTTCTAAGACATATAATCATCTGTATATATATATATATACAGTCATGTGCACGAAAATAGCAGTCCTAAATTAATACTTATAAATAACATCACACAACGGACAATTCTGATGCAGCTGTGTTGAAATTATTTAAAATCTCTAAGCATATATGGTTTCCGGTAAAGTAGCGAATGTGAAAGGGAATTACTAAGTTTTCTAGTCAGCGCTGTTATTTACCTGTGCATTAAAATAGCAGTATCAAAGTTTTGTCCGTTGCAGAATATATCAACAATTTTTTAATCATCCATTTCTGATGTAATGTGGGCCGAGCAAAACATTGTTCGTCGGAAAAAAGAGCAGTTATACTCGATCTACTTGGTAGAGGCAAAAGCTACAAGTTTATACAAAACGCTCTCATATTCTGCAAAAATTATTGCAAACGCGAAGAACTGGAGAAAAGTGAACGAAAATCGTGATGGAAAAAGGAATACTAGCCCTAGGGAAGACAGAAACATTATAACTTCTGCAAAGAAGACACCGTTCATAAGTTCAACAGCAATTAAAAATGAGTTACACCTTTGTATAAGCACCTCTTCTATTAGACGAAGATTGATTCAAAGAAAGTTGCTTGCACGAAGGCCTAGGAAGGTACCATTATTAAATAAAAGGCAAACACAAAGTAGATTGTCATTTGCTCATGAACACATACAATAGGACGAAAGAAAATGGCGTAATGTACTGTGGTCCGATGAATCGAAAATAGTTTTATTTAATTCCGGTGCATACCAACAACACGTACGAAGACCACCACTGACAGCATTTCAACCCCAGTATACCAAAAAGAAGAAAATTAGGAGGCTCAATTATCATGCTGTGCGGGGGGGGGGGGGGAATTCGTGGTATGGCGTTGGCCCTTTACAAAAGATAGAATGCATAATGAATGCTGATGTCTATGTGAACATATTACAAACTGCTTCGACCATATACAGAGAAAGAAATGCCACTAAGACGGTTGTATATGTTTCTCGTAAAGCGAAAACATGGTTTCGATATAATAACGTTCCCGTTTTAGGTTGGTCGGTACAGCTGCCAGACTTAAAAGCCATTGAAAATTTATCGCTGGAGTTGAAGAAAACTGTATCTGCTACTAACCCGCAAAATATTGACAATCTGGAGAATATGCCAAGCCCAGTGGCAATCAATTTCAGCAGAAATGTAGGCAACTGGTGGACTGACTGCCCTATAGGTGTCAAAAGGTGATAAACAATAAAGGTGAAAGCACTATTGGTCGAATTATTAAAAAATTTCAAGAGACCGGTTCCGTGGAAGATTAAAAAAGTGAAAAATACAGTCGTGGTGGTCAAGAAAATATTGGTTTGGTTCGGGAAAGTGTTGCTGAAGATCCTGAAATGTCCATTAGACGACATTCACAACAACTTGGACTTAGTGGATCAACAACATGGCGTATTTTACACAAGGATTTAGCTCTGAAGGCATATAAGGTTCAAATAACACAGGAACTGAAGTCATTAGATCATTTAAAACGTCGTTCGTTTGTCAATTTCATCAATGAACAACCAACTGATTTTTCTCAAAAAATAATGTTTTCCGATGAGGCACATTTTGAACTAGGTGGCTATATTAATAAACAAAATTGCCGTATCTGGGGTGAGGAAAATCCACGAATTATTCATGAGAAATCTATGCACCCTAAACGAGTTACTGTTTGGTGTGCATTATGGTCAGGTGGTGTAATTGAACCTTACTTTTTTGAAAATGCTGTTGTTGAAGCTGTAACTGTCAATGGTGATCGATATCGTCGGATGATAACCGAATTTTTGTGGCCTGAATTAATGAATATTGATCTAGAGGATATTTATGTGAAAAGTCTGGTTTATAAAAACAATCCACAATCAATTCCTGCTTTGAAAGATGAAATTATTCATGTCATTGGTGAGATAGAGCCTCAATTATGTCAAAATGTCATTGAAAATTTTAACAAAAGAATAGACGTCTGTGGAGCTGCAAGAGGAGGCCATTTGGCAGATATTTTTCGCATATACATACATTGTACATGTCATAACTGATACTTCAATTACCAATAAAAAGTTTTTGAAAGTGAATGCAAGTTATGTGTTTTACTTATTATTTAAAAAAACCGCAAAATTTGAAACACCCTTTATATATATTAAGAAATACTGTATATATATATATATATATATATATATATATATATATATATATATATAATAAAGAAATAATCGTTGGAGTGTATAAATCTTTCAGTCTCTGTGATTAGTGGTGAAAATTTGCAATTGGGTGGAAACCCATCATGATCAATTGGAAAGTAGAAGAACACAACAAAATGTTGTGTTCTTCAGCGTAATTTAAAGACTTTGAAATTGCTTTTTAGAAGTTGGAGGTGCTCTATCTTCAGTGAGCTTGTTGCTGCTATTGGAAGCCTATGCAAATAGAGAGTCGTTTGTATATGTCTGGTTTATATGCTCCAAGACCGTTTGTTTGCATCTCTTTTACTGCAGAGCGTTAGAGAGCTCATAGAATGTGAATAAATGAGCATATGAACGTAGCAGGGTGTCCAGATTTACATTGCAGGCATATCGTGATTTGATATGAATCTGGCATACGCAATAATTATAAATAATACTTGCCCTCATTAAACAAACGTGGTGAACTGGATGAATGAGGTAAATATAGAGAGACTCCAATCTCTCTATATCTACTTCATTCATTTTGTAGCTACGTATAAAAGTATTTGCACTTTACGAATTAAAAAATAATATATTGTGCGTCAATGTTGTGAAAAGTTACGTGTGCTCTGGGATTTTAAAGATTTTGTTAGGCCATACTAAAGATCAAACAATTAATTCAAGTAGATATTGTCAGCAATTTGAAGAGTTTGAACGAATCCAACATCCAGAAACGTTCAGAGCTCGTCAATTGTTAATCGCTCGTAAAGGAGTTGTATTTGATCAAGACAGCACCAGACTAGATCCAATTTTGATTGCCCATCAAAAATTATTGGATTTGGAATGGGATGCCATGCCTATTCTATTCGCTGTATTTTGCACTTTTAGTCTTCCAGTTTTCTTTTCAAAACTCTACGTGGTCCAACGTTCGACTCAGATGAGTCTATGAATCAGTGCCTAGTAGTTTTTCGACAATATAAATAGTGAATGAGTTATTATGAAGCTTGCCGAAAGATGGTAAAAGGCTTTCAAAGATTGATTGATATTTTTGATCTATTTTATATTGACTTATGAAAAATACGTCCTGACTGTTCCAATAACCAAATACGTATATATTAGATATATCAATCTGCAAACAGCGAAAATCCTTTCTATATAAATTGTATTATTTACTTTACTAAAACCCGAGAAAGGACTTGAAATATGTATGTATATAGAATTGTAAAATATAATGAACAAATGTTTTGAAAGTGATATCTGTTCAGAAATTTTATGTAGAAAAAAGGTTACACTGTATAAAAACATGTTGCAAAATTCTGCGCATAGTGGGTAGTAGCTGATGTTATGCATAGTTGAAATTAGTTCAAAATCACGAGTTGTGCATTTTGTAGTGCTTTTATTAGTTTATTTATATTACAGAACTGCCTATTCGAGATACTGAAAGTGAAAGAGAAGTGAATACCTAACAAAACAAAATAATATCCGTGTAAATCAGCACAAATATGGAAAAACTTATACCGGTATAACGTCTATGTTAAAGGAAGTCGTTCAATACAAAGTCTTATTAAATGATTTAATGATAGGCAGAACATTGCTAATAAGACAAGACTTGAAAGTCCACTGAAAATTAAACGAACGAAATATAAATATATTGTACATGCTGTTAATAAACAACCCGATTTAAGTTTATGACAACATAAAATGTAATTACAAACATATTTTGGCATAACTTTTCACACGTATTTTTTTTACGTATTGTATAAAGCAAATATTGCAATAAAAACTATATAGTAAAAGAAGTATCTTATCAAACCTACAGAGTTTTGTAAAAATGTGCTTTTCTGCAGCCATGGTAAATTTGATATTCGAAGGAACTATGTAAAAAAATTAGTGTGGAGACGCCCTGGGGGAAAGGTATCTCTCTAAAGATAGTCAATTCACTGTTAGAGATTAAAGAGGAAGGGTACTTATTTTTATGCCTACAGCGGGAACTGGAAACTTAGAAATAATCAGACAAATGTCATGTTTTCTTGATTGTTTTGTGAAACAATCTCCGATAAATTATGACAAGGTTAAACTTACCGAGATGTTATCATTTTCGGCATCACAGTAATTTCAAACATTGGGCATTGTCGTGCGTTAGTGGATCTCGCGCAATATCTCCCCATCTTCTACAAACTCCATCACAGTCCATGATGTTAACTCCATACGACACCAATGGTCAGAATTTAAAAGAATATTAAAAGTGCATGCTATCCAATTCAAAAAATAGTTTGAGGAAACACTTTGAGGCACGGGAGAAAATGTTATCAGAAATAACAAAAAATTTGATTTCTAATATGTTTTGGCGTCTATAAACTCATAAAAGCCAGGTCGAACGAAACATTAATGTAATTACTTCAGTACTAATTTAAATAATTTTCATATCTGTATTCAGATACACTACCGTCCATTGAAATTTGGCCAAGTAACAGAAGTTTAAAAAATTAAAACATTAAAAGGCAACTAATACTAATAATAAAAAATTAATTTATTGTTCTAAAGAATAACAACAAAATCTAAGAAAAATTTTATGTTTTACTATTCGTTATTAACAAAATTTTAAATATTGTTTTCTTTAAAAAAATCCACCTTTTGCGTTGATAATTGCTTGAACAACTCGCGGCATCTTTGCGATTAATTTTCAGAGTGTGTTATCTGGGATATTTTTCCATTCTTATTACAGAATATTCCAGAGCTGTTGCTTGGAACCAGGACCGACAATTTGCCTTTTTCTACCAAGCTCAATTCACAGTAATTCAATATAGTTGAGATTTAAACTCTGCGGTGGCCATGTCATAACTATTATAAAAAAACACGAAATGTAAAATATTTGCTTGATTTTGCTCATTTAGGCTGCAGGCTTCGGATCGTTATTGTGCATAGAAGTAAAATTCTCGCCGATTACTCGTAACCAGAAGGAATGGCATAGGATTCTAATATTTTTTTATTTCTTTTTATTAATATTTCGCGGTAGATTCGTCTCTGTTCCTGAGTAAGAAAAACAACCCCTAGCTGTAATTGAACCGCCCACGTGGTTATTGTTGATTCATCGTATTAGGGAAGGAAACACTTTAAATATTGATTCGTCAGTTTATAAAACATTTTGCTACTATTCAATCGCCCAATTACGATATTTTGGGATCCACTATAGTCTTTTCAATCGGTTACCTCGGCGTAGTCATGATTTACGACTGTAAATTTCCTTCCGCCAGCCAACATTTGACCGTGGTAACTGAAATCGAATGCGTCTGCGATTAAATTGAATAAACGATCATTTGCTGGGATGGTTATTCGTGACGGACCTGGACGGCCACAGTCCTCCGAGTTGCCCGTTTCTTGATATCTCCGAATTGTTTATTTTACTGTCGACGCCACTGGATTTCGTTTTTCACCGATTTACATGCTAGCATAACCTTCATGCAAAGTTATTATGCTGAATCGTTTAGCAACATCTATCGATTTACGATACGGCATTTCGAATACTGTTATTCATTTACTGTACCACCACAATATATTCAAACAATTCTAAAATCACATTAAAATTTTCCGAATAATCAAGCCGGATAGGGCCGACTTTCTAAGAGAAAGAGAGATTACAATAAAATCTTTACCTGTTTGGTCTTCTCGATAAGATGTGTCTAATAAATAGATTGGAATAATAATAATTACAGGTTTTGTTCATAATACTTTCGCAATTTCAATTGCAGATGTGTTTAAGACAAATATATATTAAGTTTATCATAATCGAATGTAATAAATCTTAAATTAATGTACCAGGTGTACCACAAAATAATTACCGGTTTTTCTAACAGATGTCGCTAAGCTTTAGTACGCAATGCTATGATTTGACACATATGTCATTTTATTCTACTTACATCAAGCTTCAAAGTCATACATGTTATATTTTGCGAAAGTAACACTGTCATAGATTTATACCTCTTTGAAAATGTCGAGTTTCGTGTCTGAAAAGTTCATTCGCGGCACGCATTACTCTTCTTATTTAATCAAACGAAAAAAGCCGCTGAAAGTCATCGTTTGCTGGTAGAAACTTACGGGGAGCACAATTCAAAAGTGTTGATTTCGTAGTGCAAGACAAAGAACGTTCTGTTAGACTGAAAATGTTTGAAGATGCGAAACTGCAAGAATTATTGAATGAAGACTCAACCCAAATTCAAAAATAATGGGCAAAAGCATTGAATGTGGCTCATGAAACGATTAGCGACCGATTATAAGCAATGAGAAAATTCAAAAAGATGGGAAAATGGGTGCTACATCAATTGAATGAGAGGCTTACGAAAAATCGTCTGTGAAATGCTGCATCAAAGATATGATCGGAAATCATTTCTGCATCGAATAATGATAGATGATAAAAAATGGATCTATTTCGAAAACCCTAGGCACTTAAAATTATGGTTATCACCTGGCGAAGCCGGCCCCGTCGACTTCAAGGCCTACTCGTTTTGGTCGCAAGACAATGCACTGTGTTTGCTACTGTTGTAACCTGACGAAACAGTAAATACTGATTACTATCGACAACAAATTATCAATTTGAACCAAACGTCCAGAATGGGTCCGAACACACGGTAAAGTGATTTTACAGCATGATATCACGCCGTCTCATACAGAAAAACCGATCAAATTGAAAACACTTGGATGGGACATGTGTTTGCAGAGCAGCACTTTGCTAATTTCGAAGAAGTTAGAAAATGACTCTATGAATGGTTTTGCTCAAAGGGCAAACAATTTTTTTTGGGATCCATAAATGGCCTGAAAGATGGGCATGATGTGTAGAATCAAATGGCCTAAACTTTGAATAAATAAAATTTTCTTGAAAATTATGTAGTTTTTTTATATGAAAAAACCGATAATGACTTTCCGGTACACTTGGTATTTCAAAAATTTCTTCCTTGGTCAAACATCCGAGAATGGTAGTGTATTTGCACATTTTACAGAAATCTATTATAAAATGTGTTACAATTATTCGTTGTAAAATATATTCCAAATAATGTTTGTATGATAATGATTTATATAAATATAGTACTAATAATTTTGACAACTGAAACATTACTTTTTCTGAATAATTCCAAATGTACGTAGACTTATGCAACTAACTGTATGTACATACATCGACCCATTTGATATTATTACCATAAAAATGAAAATTATTTTCATCGTAAATATATTAATATTAAAAATTCATCGATACTCATGTTAAAAGATTACCATAAACAAACATGAATATGCGATCAGAGTTGTTAACTAGAAATAAATAAATAAACAAATATTTGTCAAAGTTCTAATAAAATTTAAAAATATAAATATTTCTAATTTTAAAGTTGATGAGTGTTCACATAAAAATTTTATATTGAAACATTAAATGTGTTAACAAATATTGCGAAATATTCTTGATTTGAATCATTGAATGCGTTACGTCTTCTTGATAATCTCCAAAGTAGAACAAAACTGTGGTATCTACATAATAAAAAATACGTATTACACTCTTTTTAAGTCTAGTATTAGCACAACAAATCTTCTAGTTGTAATTGTAAACTTACACATTATTGCATTTAATATAAAAATAAAGCGTTTGTTTATGTTTATTTTTCTTATTTGAATTTCTATATCTATATCCTTATTACTAAATGTAATAAGTAATAAATATTGTTCAAGTAACAAGGTGTACATATCTTTAAAATTATAAAATGATGTAGTTTGAACACAATATTATTTAGAAATAATGTAATGATATGTATCTTGGAAATTTAGTAAGTTTTTATGAAAACCTAACATTGCGATGGTTAGGTTTTTCCATAATGAAGATATGTGTTAAACAAGAAAAAATATTTAAGTATAAGAAACTATAAACTTAATTTATAAAGTTACTTACGTTGTTTACTTTTTTGACAAAGATAAAACTTGTGTTTGTTGTATAGACCTAAATGCTCGGTAGTAATAAAAGTATATACAATGAGTTGCATTCAATTATGCCAAAATGCAATTAGGATTCTATCTTGGATGTATGTGAAACCGTAATTTGTGAAAAACTTTTTATTTTCTGCAAACTAATATATAAAATTTAAACATAAAAAAATTAACCTAATTTTTACTCTAGATCGATATAGATGGGTCTTTAAATATTATGTTTGGCTATTGGTAAATGTTGCTTTACATCCGTAATACATACACTTGCAAACATATTAAGGACGGTTAGTATTTTTACATACGATCATTCACAGTCAAAATCACCCACAAGGCAATAGCTTTTACATTATTTATTACGAAAACATAACATTATTGCATATAACTTTTGTATATACTTATTGTACTTTGTATATACTAAAAAGTAATTTAAACAAATAAATTGATATAAAATGTGACACTCTTGATAAAATTATAACTAAAATGAGCGTAAAAATACAGGTTAATATTACCGTCCAAGTAGCAAGTAGTAACAAATGCATAAATATTCTCAATTAAACATAGAGGTAATTACAGAAGTTCGGGACAATCCAACAGAAGAGCCAACAAAAAACAGAGTAGAGGAAATTATAGAAACTAGTAGAAATTGTAGGGCACCAGGAAGGAATAATATAAACATGCAACTAGTAAAGTACTGAAGTGAAGCATGACATGTATTACTAAGGAAGATATGGAAGGAAGAGAAAATGACCAAAGAATGGGAAATACAACGAATAATACTATTCTCAATTGAAGACCGACAAGTATGTAGTAATGATGAAGAAATTATGTAGCTTGTAAGATCTTATATATTACATATGTTGTGGCTATGTCCAAAATTATACATAGGTCAGATGAGAAGAAACATTTAAACAAGATATAAGGAATATATTAGCTATGTAAAGATATTAACATTGGTAAATCGGCATATCTCTATATAATATAGATAAAGGTACAACTTTAGTTTAAATAATGTCAATTTAATTAAAAAATGCAATAGTAGAAATTTGAACATGTGAGAAGCCGTTTACGTGGGTTGTGTTTTAAGTTTTGCATATAAAACTGGAATAAAACAGTAGATAACTTTTAAAGACTATTGTTTTTCGAAGTATTCTCCACGAAGATTAAATGCACTTTTGCTCTAAAAGCAGTTGTTCTACTCGTTTGTTGATACAGTCAAAATTGCATTTTTGAAGGCATCGACTGCTGCTTCTGACGACTTGAACCTTTGATCACGTAGCCGAACTTGCATTGTCTTGGTTGAGGCTGATTCGTCGTTCGGAGTTGGTTTTTCGAAGCTCATCGATAACTTTCGGCAAATAAGTGGTTGTATACCAATCGGTCGTAACAATTCGTTGATCTTGTAGAGAAACTGTTGCTACATGACCTCCTTTCGAGAAAAATCTTCTTTTTGGAGATATTTCGAGAAGGGATGTCATTCGTCGGCTTTTCTTCACCTTTGAACAACCAAACAGACGACTGGCGCTTATTTTCTGGCATGTTTTCTTATTTATTTTAAATATCAGATAGTTTTGCTTTTTTTTAATTACAAAATGCAACAGCAGGATTTGTATTTATGAATAAAACAACTTAATTAATCTTAATTGAAAAATATATTAGTTTATAACAATTCAAGTTGGCTACTATATTTTAAATGATCAAAAATTGTAAGTATATCATTCTTAAACAAAAAATAATATTAATTTAAGACAGCTTTTAATTCTTTGACTGGTGGAAATCGTAAATAATAAGAAAAGAAAATTCAAACTAGTTTTTGGAAGCGCAATTTGAACAAAATCAACTTTGTGTTCGCCACAAATCGCAGTGGTACACTTTAAACACAGCCTTCGATATGTCTTTTCTTATAGGAACATATTCCACATGCTTTTCTCTTTTTTGTATTTTGTGTATTGTTTGAGCCGGGGTCATCCACGGAAGTTGACTGACTATTACATTGACCTTAACCTCGGTACTGACACCCAAAATTGCACTTATTTCATTTCTCACGTGTGTGGGATCGTAGGATTTCGCAGTCGTGATTTCAGAGAGGGCTCTGTAAGTTGTGAATGCATTTTTTTCATAAAATCACAACAAACTGACTTATGGCCTAATATGGAGGCGTTGAGGCAATATATACTATAGTTATTGATACCTCATATATTTAGCATACCATAAAAATGCACATTGGCCACCGATTCGTTTTTCGGCTTCATGACATTACCGAGCACGTTTAGTCAAATTTATCTACCCCACCTTTAGCACCATTATAAAATCCCATCATGTGTGGCTTTTTTTGTTTCATCGTTGAATGTACCGTCCTCACAGGAAGATAAAAGATAACATTTTTTGCTGGCTTGAGTTTGTGCGAAACAAGTATGAGAGGGCCATTATAACAGAGCCTAGCAGTGTCAACTTTTCTCAATCGAGTATTCTTCATTTCGTCGGGCATTTCTCTTTTATTTGCCCGTAAAATCCCTACCATTGTCAACGTATAAGGTTGTCGGAGTAACTGCTTCGCTAGTGGTATTGGTGTAAACTAATTGTCTGTGGTTACGTTTTTGTTTGTACTATGTATACTGCGAGTTAGTTTCTTGACGAAGTACTCTTCCAAAGGCACTCCTGCTGTATCTATCACGTTTCCGAGATAAAGGGTAGAATCAATCATAGATCTTGTGCCAGTGTCACACATCATTTCTAACTTGATGCCGTACTTTGCGGGTTCCTTTGGTTTATACATACGAAATTTACATCTACCTCTGATAGCTAATAGTTACTCATCGTTTGTTCCAGCTTTATAATTTGTTAGCCACTGAATAATAAATATTTCCCAGCTATTCCTAATGGTTGTGAGTGGATCACTATTTTGTCATTGTAATCTGAATGTCTTATCATCGAATCGAAGGCATCGCAGAATGAAATCAAATCTTTCTTTACTCATACATGCCACGTATCTTGTATCAGAATACTCTGTTTTAAACAGTTCACTAAGGGTCGGGTGATTCTCTTTCGTAGCTGCAGTTAACACCAGAATACCAACGAGTGCTTTGATTTCTTTTACGTTAGTGAAGTTTTGTGTAATTGATTTTTTCATAGTTCTAAATTTTTTATCTCAATTTCAGAGCTAGTCGATTTCACAATTTCTTCAAACATCTCACGAGTTTTAAATTTCTGAAGAAGTAACAGAGGATCAGTAATTCCTCTCACAATTCGAGTTTGACCTCGAGCAACTCTGACTATATTTATTCCTACTGTTCTTCCTGATATACGCCCTTTGCTTGCAGCCCAAACATGACTACGACTGCAAAGATTTCTTTATGTCAAGATTTATGTAGATTTGAATTAGTATCTCTTCCAGTAAAATTAGCAGCCTTTGTGGCTCCGAATTACGCTTCCGTGAAGAAGAAGAGGAATGAATGTGAATATCATTCTCATTGTCAGATGGGTCTTGAAAATCACTTTGCACATTATCAACCTCCATATTGTCTTCTGTTTCGCTATCAGATGGCACCTCCGCCAACTTTATTATTTCCTCTTCCAACAATAAATGCTCGGAATCTGATAAAGTTTTTCTTGAATCCATGGCTAAAAACTTAAAAGGAAATCGTATCAACATAACTAAAAATAACAAAACCTAGTTGACGACTATGCGTGTAATATTTCAAATGGACTTACCCGTCCGAAACGTTTGCTTGCTGAGAGTAGCGATGACCTATGAGTTCAAGTTACGACACGATCATATGCGCACGCGTTAAGAAGACACAGTTGTTGTAACACGTGTTCGTCGAATGGAGGAAGGTTGCCTCCTGGGACTAAATAAAAAATTGAGTTTGTGAAAAAGTAAGGTGTTTATTTTATTTCAATATTTTTGGTTTTCACAAGTGCTTAATTACTTTATAGTTGCAAGATATTGTCGGTAAGAGTTTAAAAAAGATGAGTTGAAAATACGGAGCATATAGTAGGACAGTATTAATGCGGTTTTAGGAAAGGCAAATCTATAATAGATGCTATTCACACCTTTAAGCGGATAATGGAAAAGGCAAAGAACTTTGAAAATAAATATACTTTTTATAGATCAAAAACGAGCCCTGGATTCAATTAATAGACAGATACTTATGAAATCGCTGTAGACAATGGGAATCGATGTTAAATTAAAAAAATTAATAAAAGTGACAATGAACGAGACATAAGTTACTCGCAACAGAATTTACAATTAATGAAGGAGTAAAGCAAGGTAATTCATTCGCTGTTGATGAAAAGACTAATCTAGTGTTGAAATATGTAAGTGAAGAGAATCTAAAAACGGGAGGTAGTTAACTAATACCATATGTTTATCATTTAGTATTAATCCCAAAACATAATTATAGTATTCTCTTCGTTAATGTAATAAATTTTCTATAAATCTATTATTTAACTGGATAAAAAAAAATGGATAGGACACTGCGCGATTCAGAGATTGGTAGCAATTGTACTGAAAATATCTGCCATAGATTTTATTTCTCCGATCCGTATAAGGTAGCGATACATTAGACAGATCTTCAGAAATTAGTTTTCTTGTCGCAGTACATGTATAAATATTACATTAGAAAATAGAAAAAATGGCGTGAATGTACGTAATATTGCAGTGAAATATAGACTTTTTATATTCAAACAGACTTACAATTTCGTGTTGAATAATTAAAGAATCTTTACAATTAAATGTTTTTGAAAAAGCTATTACACGTAGAATAAGTTCTACTAATTTTAAAGGCTGTACATCTCGTCCCAACGCGGATACTACTGCTGTTAATAAAAATAAAAGGCTAAATTTTTCTAAGTTTGTCAGTAAGCCAATTTCTTTTTGGAAAAATGTTTGAAGTGACAAGACTAAATTTGAGCTTTTTGTAAAAAGAAAGCTTGGAGAAAACCGTGCACTGCTTATGAAGATAAACGTGCTGTTAAAACTATTACATTCAGTGGAAGATAGATAATAAAATGAAGGTGCATTTCGTAGCAGGGATTAGTAAATTAGTCTAACCAAAATGGATTTGGAAGGTTTTTTTGGTCCAACAAAACAATGAATGCAATCAAATAAATCTTTTTTGATTAACATTTAATTAATTAAAGTTATATGAAATTGTTAATATTGCAGTGATTAGATTTTATTATACCGTAACTTTCTTTTTGTAGCAAGAATGTATATTATGTATTAAGTGTCTAATTAAAATGAAACTAGATTGAATACAATAGATGCAAACACACAACTTATCGCAAATAATAAATAAAAAATATGTAAGTAATACAGAAAAAGTTTGGTCCATAGTCTTTATATATTTAAATATTCCTCCTAACGTTTACATTGTGTTTCAGGTACTTATCTTGAAATAAGTGGCGAACCGCCGTTTCGAAACGAAGGTGCAAAAAATTGTTTTTTTTAACTTCGACAATGGTTAATCCTCCGAGTAAAGTGTTCGAGAAAAAGTTAAAAAGGTCATAATTCTGCATTCAACATTTTTTTTTTGCAAGTTTAATAAATAGCGGAGTCGAAGTATGACAACTAAATAACGAGACTGCGCTCTTTCCATCACGCAGCCGCATCGGGCGAGGCTGTAATTAAAGGGTTTTCCAATAAGGACTTGATAACTTTTTTTTCAAAATAAAATGCAGACCATTTGAGATATTTCAAAAACTTTATTATCGGGTTGAAGTACAATCAAAACATTTATGAATGGAACTCGACTTCGTTCATATGGCCACCGCGGGCACGTTTGGAGCGGTCGATTCGTTGGACCCAATTTTCGATGACTCGGCCACACAATTCGGCCGAAACGGCTGCTATTTCGCGTTCAATGTTGACTCTGAGCTCTTCCAACGTTGTCGGCTTGTTGGCATAGACCAATGACTTGACGTAGCCCAAAGAAAAAAGTCTAGAGGCGTTAAATCGCACGAACGAGGCGGCCAATCGACTGGTCCATTTCTTGAGATAACACGCTCATCAAACTTACTCTTCAATAAATCGATTGTAACGTGTGCTGTGTGGCTTGTGGCACCGTCCTGCTGAAACCACATGTTGTCCAAATCCATATCTTCCAATTCGGGCCAAAAATAATCGGTAAACATGGCGCGATAACGATTACCATTCACAGTAACGTGACGATCATTATCGTCGACGAAAAAATATGGCCCTATGACGTCGCCGGCATGCAAACCGCAACAAACAGTTATTTTTTGTGGATGAAGTGGTGTTTCATGAAGCACATGTGGATTTTCACCCGACCAATAACGCATATTTTGCTTATTGACGAACCCATTGAGCCAAAAATGAGCTTCGTAACTGAAAGTGATTTTGCGATGAAATTGATCATCTTGGCGCATCTTTTCCAGAGCCCAATCGAAGAACGTACGTCGCTTCAAATGGCCCATCGGCTTCAATTCTTGAGTCAGCTTGATCTTTTATGGGTGTAAACCAAGATCCTTCGCAAAATTCGCCATAAAGTGGTCTGGGCGATGTCCAACTCTTGATAACGCCGTGGAATTGACTAATTTGGATCATTTGCTATGGACGTTTCAATGGCAGCGATATTTTCGACCAACCCGTTGTCTCACTGGCACGGCAACATCACACAACGAATATGTAGACTCAAATTTTTGCACTAAACTTGTTACTGCCTGTCTACTAGGGCGAGAATTACGACCGAAAATCGGAGTTAACGCTCTTAAAGTAGCGGTCACCGACTCTGAATTTCTGTAGTAAATTTTTATAATTTGCAGACGTTGTTCGTTCGTGTACTTTACCATGATGAAAATGTTAAGTTTACTGAATAAATTGACAGTGACAGTTCGATGATTAGTGAAAGGGTGCGTTCACAAATTGAATTAAAAGTTGTCAAGTCCCTATTGGAAAACCCTTTATAATCATGTTCATGTTTTTGCTAATTTTTGATTATAATGTGAATTATGATTAAAGGGGAAATTCAATATCTTCGGTTTTGTTTAACCTAGCCTTAGATGTGGCGCAATTAACTGCCTACACCGATGATATTATTTCAGTGGAGAAAGAAGGAAATATAATCATGAATTTGCTGAAAGAAATAGTAAGAGAGAGAGAGGAAAAGATAGGTTTAATAATAAATGAATAGAAAACAGAATGAAACATAGAAAACAGAAGAGTTTAAATGGGAAGATATGAATTTGAACAGACAGCAAGATTTAAATATCTAGGAATTATGCTATCAAATATAAAAGTGACGGGAATAAAGAAATAAAATAAAAAATAATAGTATTGAATAAGATATTTCAGGCAAAAGTTTCGAAAAAGTAGACTATAAAAAAAACGATTATAAAACACATTGATGTTCGCTGCTGCTGACACAGTGACAAATATGGAAAGGATCTGAGAGTTGTTGAAAGAAAAACAACGAGAACAATATTGGATTAGGTGAAACTTCCTGAGAATTAATATAGAACAAGGATGAATTACGAAGTATTATGAGAGTTTAGAGAGAGGACATAGTAAAAAAACGGAACATGAAAAAATAATCAGAACGTGTGGCATAGTAAAGAAAAAAAAATAAAAAGAAAACGTATCATAAAGGTATGCATAAAAACGTATAATACTTTGTTCCATCTAGAGTATCAATACAAGGTGCGTCTTTGATACTTGTTTTTCTTTTGCAGCAGACATTTTAATGATTAAGATTGGATTAAATATATAAATTAATGTTTACCTTTTCCCAATCCTCCACTGTATAGTGTTTGTAGTGCTTAGTAAAATTGTAATACACTTTCTTGATCCCCTTATGGTCAATTTGGGTCTCTAACGGATATCTACATTTTAATCCGGTTTGGTACAAACGCCTTCGAACTATTCGCGTAAACATCTGGTTATCTAGTTTCGTTTGTTATTTTTTAAACCGGTGATTATCATGGATTTTTTAGCATGTACTGGTACAGGGAATATTTTTTTTGTTTAATCTGGCTATTTCTACTACTTTTTATGGGAAACACTTTTTTTTTCATACACGTTGCCAATATATTCATATTTCCAAAGGAATACCCAAGTATGAACATGAAAGAGCCTTTATTAGCAAACCAAATAATAAAAAGAAATTTCGTTGGAACGAAACTAGTTTGGAATAATAACAAAATATTGGGTCTGGGAAAAAGTTCGTGGCGTTTTTTCAGTAAAATTCAACTGGTCCCCGCATGGCGCGTGGACGAATTCATTTAAACCGAATATGCTCCATTATTATCGACAATGTTTCGCCATTTTTTTGGTAGATCCATGATCCCATCGGTGAAAAACTTCTGTGGTTTCTGGTCGAAAAACTGAATCAAGTAGTTTTCACAGGCTTCTTTTGAAACCAACTTAATTCCATTGAGAGAGTTCTGCAGAGATCGAAACAGATGATAGTCAGAGGGTGCTATATCCGGACTGTAAGGTGGGTGCATCAAAACTTCCCAACCAAACTCTCTCAATTTTTGACGGGTCATCAAAGAAGTGTGTGGTCGGGCGTTGTCATGATGGAAGACAACACCTTTCCTATTAATCAATTCGGGCCGTTTTCTTTCAATCGCCTGGCGTAATCTCTCTAGTTGTGCACAGTAGAGTTGAGAATCAATCGTCTGACCAGTTGGAAGTAGCTCGTAGTGGACGATTCCCCTCCAGTCCCACCATACACACAGCATCACTTTTTTTGGCGTCAATGTTGGCTTAGCGAACGCTTGTGACGGCTCACCATCCTTTATCCACGATCTTTTACGCTTCCGATTATCGTACGTAATCCATTTTTCATCTCCGGTTATTAAACGTTTCAGAAACGGCTCGATTTCATTCCGTTTCAGCAGCGCATCGCAGATGTTAATTCGGTCAATCATGTTTTTCACGCTCAACTCATGAGG
The DNA here is from genome assembly GCA_031893035.1 of Dermolepida albohirtum. Classification (NCBI taxonomy): domain Eukaryota; kingdom Metazoa; phylum Arthropoda; class Insecta; order Coleoptera; family Scarabaeidae; genus Dermolepida; species Dermolepida albohirtum. Next base: position 84,854 of record JAVIWB010002882.1, on the reverse strand, counting down.
AACCCATACGTCAAGCTTTTTTTTGTAACCAGCTTTGTGTAAATGGTTCAAAACAGTTTTGTGGTCAATGCCTAGCTCCATGCCAATATCGACACTGCTGATATGCTTATCTTGTTGGACTTTTTCAAGAATTTCATCAGATTTTTCAGTGATTGGACGACCGGAGCGTGACTCATCTTTCACATTGAAATTTCCAGAACGAAAGCGAGCGAACCATTTCCGCGCAACAGATTTCGATAAAGTACCTTCACCGTACACAGCACAAATTTTATCACAAGCCTGCGCAGCGTTCTTCCCCTTATCATAATAATATTGCAGAATATAGCGAAATTTCTCATTATTCTTCTCCATTTTCAAGTGCGAATAACTTTCCAACCACTGCACCGATTACAATGTTTCTACGCTCAAACTAACGTTCGGAAGGTCATCTAAAAAACGAGCCGTCGGTGGTGTCGCTGTGACTTGTTGTTCTTTAGTTATCGGCAACCAATGCCATCTATCGGGAAAAACGCCACGAACTTTTTCCCAGACCCAATAATTCATAGGTGGTGTGCCTGTAAAACAATAAAATTATATAATGAAGACTTTAATTGCAGATTATACAATAACAATTACTGAATGTCCGAACAGCAAATAGCGACAATGACGATCCGTACCTTGTCGTCCAAGCAAGCAGAACATATATAAGATATCGTTCGTCAGCGCAACGCATTCGGATCAACACTCGCTCCAGAAGAAGCGAGAGCCTTGAAACGTCAAGCAAAAACTGTTCATAAAATAACCAAAGAACTACCATGCGGAAGTAACCCAGAAATCAAGATTTGAACTACTACGAAGCGGCGAAGTTGACGACACTGAAACTGACGTTTCTAATGTGAGGTTGCACTTTACAAATAGGTTATGTTAATTCCCGTCAACCCTTAAAATTTCGAGGAATATTTATAAAGTACGTGCTGTAACAGTTGTTAAATAGTAATTAAAATATGATAGAATAATTCTTGCCAACATGATTGGACTGTAGGAACATGAAACTGTGTGTTGTATAGCGATGAATGGACATTTAAAATTTTTGATAATTGAAGATGCCAGTACGTGCATCGGAGAAAGGCAGAACCGTACAACTCTGTGATACAGCCCACAATAAAACACGGTGGTGGGTCTGTGTTAGTATGGGATTGTATTTCGGCAAATGAACCAATCGATTTAATAATTATTTAAAGATTAATTGGGCATAATTTTATGCCTCAACACGATAATGACCTCAAAAACTCGCAAGTCGTTAAAAACTCTTTGAATGTATATTAAAAATTATCAAAGAATGTTTGGGAGAATACTTGGAAGAATGAAGAAAAATAGCCAAAAAGCGTTCAAGAGTATATTAGAATACTGCATGAAAAATGGACAAATATCTCGATTAAATTTATCACGAAATTATATAAATCAATTCCAAAAACGTCTGCATTTGAAGCTAAAGGTGGTCGCATAAAATATCAATTGTTTTTTTATATTTCTAATATAACATTTGCTAATTATGTTCATAAATATTTGTAATTTTATTCAATATATAAAATACCAAACAGTATTTTAATTTATTTTACTTATATTAAAGTTGAGCTTTTATTAACTTTATGTGTTTTACTGGTCTAAAACATATGCACACCACTGTATGTCGAATAAGTATGTTAGAAACAGAAAACAAAATATGTTGATGCTTGAATACACACACTTGTTAGCTTTACCCTTATCAAATAAATCGGTGTTAAATCCTTGTCCTGCGACACTTTTACATCATAATTAACAAGAGATAAGTTGCTGTATGCAAATAAATAAAATATATAGTATTTTCGATTTGTCAATCTAAATTTTATTGCTTAAATCATTCGGATAATTTTAAAATGATATATGAAACGATATATATTTTAATATACAGTCTATATAGTAATTAAGGACGATATTTTGAGTGTTCTGAAAGAAGCACAAAATCGAAACTTAACCAAAATCTACAGTAAAAGTATCGATTCATCTAATGAATCGGCGCTAGAAATGTAGTTTAGTATTTCTCGCTATTAAATAACTTTTCTGTGTGCTTGATACATTGCAAGAATTTTGTAATATCAATATTAAACTTCTGTTTTGTTTTGTCTCCATGAAGGGAATATTGTTTTCATACAAATTCAAACACTCCTCAATGCCATATTTGGGCTATTTTTATATAAAAAAAAAGCTAAAAGTTCAATTTGATATCGCTGTATTAGTTACACCTACAAACTTTTGGCATTTTTCATCGACGCGCCATAGTTCATTTGTTCATTCATTCAAACGTTACACTCAAATTTAGGGATAAAACTAGAAGCAGTGGCACAGATGCGAGATATCAATCGCATTTCAATCCCATTGCTATAAGTTCAATTTGATATCGCTGTACTAGTTACACCTACAAACTTTTGGCATTTTTCATCGCGCGCCAAAATTCATTCAAATGTTACACTCAAATTTAGGGATAAAACTAGAAGCAGTGGCACAGATGCGAGATAACAATCGCATTTCAATCCCATTGCTATAAGTTTTCTAGATAACAGCTCTAGGATTATTAAGTGATAGATTATAAATTAGAATCTTTCCATTTCGTTAATTTATCATTTTGTACATTTTGCCAGCTTCTGTCGAGAATTGATTCTTGCCAATCCACTTTAAATTCTAATAATGTATTTAATTTAAAGTATTAGTATGCATATACTCTCTTTGGCACTTTGTTAAAATTTTAGTACCCATAATTTTTAATTATGATGCAGAATGTATAAAATTTTTGCAAACAATTTTCATAAACGTGCCATTTTTTTCATTACATTACATGTTCGATTTAAAACAAATTATATACATTCTTAAACTAAACTGTCTAGACCCATAATATATACTCCCCGCCAAAAAAGTTAGGACAACTAGTGAATTATTACAAACGTAGATAAAAACGGTAATAATGCAAAAGAAAATAAAAATTTATTGCTAGAAATAAAAACAAACAAATTATAAAAAGAAATAACATAAAAATAAAACAAAACGTTTTCATTAAAATATTATGCCATATCTTTCGCTCATTGAAATAACCTCCTTTCGCTCATTGAAATAACCTCCTTTCGCTTATAATATTCCTCGGACCACTTGTGGCATGCGTTCTGTTAGTTTTGTTAGAATTTCATGGGAAATGTTGTCCCATTCAGTTTAGAGAAGTCGCCACAGGTGCTCCTTCGAAGTTGGATAATCTTTACAGATTCGTACTGTATGTTTGTGGTCCTCATTATGCGCAAACACGAAGTTCTCCCCTAAATAACCGCAATCCGGATATCACAGCGTTCTTTTCTAGAACTCGTCCATATTTTTCTATAAGCATAATACTGTAGATTTTTACAATATCTCCGGTTCCCGCATTGCTGAAACAACTTTAAAGCGTTATAGAATCACCATCGTGTTTGACTGTGGGAACAACGCACTCGCGCAATCTTCTTTCGTTCATCTCACAAAAACTCGGCGCTTCTGAACGAACATTACGAATTTGGATTCGTTAGTCCATAAAACATTATTCCAATTTTCTTCTGTCCAGTTCGTACAATTTTCGGATCATTATAATCTTTTTGGCGATTTTCACGACATAGTAACGGTTTTCTTACCGTAACGCGACTGTAAAGACCGGGTTCTCTTAAACGGCGTTTAGTTGTGCTTATAGAAATCAATCGTTCGCTTCCCCTGTTGATTTTTGCAGTGATTTTTGGCGGCGCAAATCTCCAGCTTCGCTTGTTTAACACTTAAGACGTCGAACTTTTGACAGACTTGGGCTACTACAATCTTCTAATGTTCTGGTGATTCGATATCGGCGATTGGTATAGTACACAGTTGATTTTGTTATTTATAATTTTTCCCCAATCACATGTACGAAATATCCTCCCTCGTGTAATGTAGGAATAGCTGATCACCAGAAACGGGATGTCTTCCCACGGACCAGGTTCGTACTAAATACTCAGCGCCCCCACCAGTGAAATGCAGTGTGGAATTATAAGTTAATACCGAGCAGATTTTTATATAATGCGAACGCATTAAATAAGACAGACGAGCGCAAGGGAAAAACGAGTCCATTGGTTGATGCAGTGCGAAAGTTGTGCTGGAACGAACAAGACTAAAAATCATATAAAGAGTGTACATCAAAATAAGGAGAATAACGTGCCACCAAAAACGCAATTTACGTTTGATTTACTTGTCGCGATAATCGCTTGTGATTTTATAATTCATCTACTCGACAAGCAACCGCTTCATGACCCAACTGGAAGCTATTATCACGGAAAGCGTTACAGAGCCAAATACCAACTGTGCGTAACGACATCAAAAACATGCTCAAAACTGTAATAAAAGATAAACAACTACGGTTATGTGTCGACGAAACAACAGATCAAAAAAATATTCTGTTTTGAATATTGTAGTGCGTGTTCTAGATCTTGTTAAGGCGACATTTTCCATTGTATTAGCTAGCAAAAGATTAAAAAAGTGCACTGGCGAAGCAATTATGACTTTACAAATTCCAACTCTCAACTGTTGATGTTTGTGAGCGGTGGTGCAGCGACAATGTGTAATGTAGGCCGTTCTCTTAGAGACAAGTGTAAGACTTTTACATGTGATGTGTAAAGTTCATGCTTTAAACGTTGTAGCACAAAGTATTCGACAATGTTATTTAGAGTTGGATGCATTAATTTTAAATACCAAAATAGTGTTTTTGAAATCTTCCAAACGAATTTAAGAATTCCATAGACAATGTCCCGGTATTCCCGAGCCACCAGGGGAAGTGGCTCTGGTTACACATGGTTAAAAGAAAAATTTTGAAACACTGGGTTGTCGTTAGTGGAGTCAATACAAATTGTGAACTATGTACACTTACTACTGCTATGTATTACTAGTGACATAAGAAATATGAGGACTGTATAAAAGTTCGATAGTGTTATAAGCAAAGATTTCGATTTCAGCAGATATATATATATCTAAAGATTGTTTTAATTATGCATGTATTACATCCGTAGATGTCGAGCGATCATTTTCTAAATGTAAGAACATCTTTTCAGTACGGTGTACGTTGCTCTCCGAGACAAATGTGGAAACTTACGTTGTACTGTAAATATTTTGCCAGTCTTATCCATTTTGCGCTACACAACAATAGCTGTGAATAATATAAGTCATTTATAAAACAAAACGTAAGTGATATAAATAACCCATGCATCGCAAGGTCGTTCGCACAAACACTTCAGTTGAACATGCGTATCAAAATTGGTTCACCAGCGGACTGATTCTCAAAAGAGTATGATAAGAATTATTCCGTATTATGATCGGAGACACGCAGTAAAAATTTTAGGACGTCGTAGACCCGTTCCCTCTTGTAAACCTGCTCATCCGTCGTCCATTAAATATCATTTCAAATGATTTTATTACCTGCTACTATTGAAATTGATATTTCTATATTACAATTATTTTAATGACGAGTTCCGTCTTAAATACTTTATTGTTATCCCAACTTTGTTGTAGAAGTTTTTCCAGTAATACTAAATGACATTACATATTGAAAAAATTAAATTTGTTAAAATTCTAATAGTTGTCCTAAATTTTATGGCTGATAGTATGTATCTTAATACAGTGTATATCTTAATACGAGCGTATACACAGTTGCGTGTTATGCATTATATATTAGAATATATTTTAATTAATTCATGTATGCATTTGTTTATTGCTTTGCTACTTATTGCTGCACAATATATTTTAATTGCTTTGAAGAGTATATATAAGTACTGAAAGATACAAAAACAACGATTTATTTTGTTACTATTATGTTTGGAAATATGTTAGTGTTCATAACACAATATGTTTACAGGTAATGAATTCTTTGTATTAATTAAAAACAAACTATGTAGGTTACAATATTCAGTTTTAATCTTTGGGTTATAAGAATTAAGAAGGTTAATTGCACCAACCAATTCCGCGGTGCTACTATAATACATCATTTTAGTATCAATAATACAGAAATATTTAAGTTATCATAAAATTTTTCTTGATGTAACGAGATTTTAAAGCGGGCGATTATTTATATGTATGTACACTCGTACATATAAAAAGCGATATCTTAATGTAAATATAGAAAACACGGTGAAAAGTAATACATGTATGCTATTATTTGTGGTTATGTAACCAGATTTGCATGTTTCGTTTGCTTGACATTAATTCCTTTTAGTATTATAGAAAGTTTAATAATGTCTTCTGGAAGTTTATGAGATATTCTATGTTGATTGATTTTAAATATTAGTGTTTTTATTTAATAAATAATATTATAACTTGTATTTTTTTAATAATATAATACATTTATTATTTAATTACACGCCTGACCCGCTTATAATGTAAATTTATCTGTAATGGACGATTTCCGCATGTCCCGGATAAATACACGTAAAATACTCGATTATGATAGACTCGCTTTCGCCTATAATGTACCAAAAGTCACTATCGAGCGATGTTCAATACCTTTTCAATACATGACAAATGTACTTGAAATAAGTGCAAGTGAAAATGGTTGTTCGCAAGTAGATATATATTTGTATAAAAATTAAATTTAGAGAGTCCTTCTCCAGCGCAGAAATTTTTAATTAATTTCTGTGTATTTAATTAACGATGGAGTAGCAGAAAATAATATAATTTTCATTAAATTTCCCATCGTGAAACTAATTTATATATTTATATATAATTACGACATCATAACCGAACTGCGGGTTTTTAAAATAAATATTAGATCTGTTCCATAATACGATTTATGGCGTGTTAAAGGACTCGAAGTTACACTGCCTGGTGGCTTAATTGGTAAAGCAGTCGTCTAGAAAACGGCAGATAAAGGTTCGAGTCCTCCAGCGCAGAAATTTGTAATTAATTTCTGTGTATTTAATTAACGATGGAGTAACAGAAAATAATATAATTTTCATTAAATTTAGAGATTTATAATGCAGTTTTCTTTAATTTCTACAGTTGTTGAAATTCTGTTTAAGTGATCTAATGTTCTAATTGATGCTAAATAATTTGAAAAAATACTTGGATACGACTTTAAATGTAGTGCCAGATGACTTCATAAATTGAAAGAAAAGGAACAATATTTTTAGTAATATATGTGACTAGTCTACTTCTATGGAATAAATATTTCACAAGTTTGACATGTAATAATTTACGGTTCTTCAGGAGAAGCTACATTTAATGTTGATAACACCGGAGTTTTTTTTCGATTTATACCGGACAAGACTCATAAATTAAAAGGTGAAACGCGTAATGGTGTAAAATTGTCAAAAAAGAGTATCACAGATATTGGTGCAAACGATAGATTAATTTTAACAAAATATACATACATAGATACAGTCGCATCTGTTGCGAATGGACTCCAATAGTCCTGAGGGAAGTTCTCCTTTATGTGTACAGTTAACGAGAATCGGAGAACGAGTATATGGGAAATAAAACGTACATATTTTTAAAATGTGTGTATTATGCATGTAAGTCTATTATTTTCTGAAAGTTCCATTTTTTATGTATCTGTTTTCTAAGTTTCTTTATTTCCTGATGAAATGGTCCATAAGTTGCGAAATCAACGTTTCATTGTGTGGACAGAAGAGAAGTTTTATATTGTGTAAGGGAATTTGAGGATGAGCGAAGCAAATATCAACTAGCAATAGTATGTTGGTTCTGTTTTACTAATTCGTTATTCCATTATTTAAATAATCCTCAAAAACAGAGCATCTAAGTTTTTTTGTTATTGCAGGAAACGACAGATAAAGGTTCAATAATTTAAGTATCTAGGGTTTTGAAATTTACCTAAAAAATCATTTGGAATTATTAAAGCTATATGAAAAACATACGGTGAAATAATTATCAACAATCTCAGTTTCTCGTTGATAGTGGCATTGTCGCAAACCATCTAATACCAGGATTTATTTTGTTGTATTATATCTATGTCTTTAAAACAAGATGGTCGACTGAAACCGTTCGTTAGATATATCGTCGTGCTTATCCTGAAAATTTCTCATACGTATAGATCCAAGATTCATCACCTGTGACGATTTTATAAATGTTCTTTAATGCACCGTCATTGTCTTTTTTGTGCATTTGTTGGTACCAATCGACGCAAGTCCTTTTTTGAGCGGTTGTCAAATTATGTGGTACCCAACGTGAACATAGCTTCTTAACGGCTAAATGTTCATGCATGATCTTATGCACACTGGTGTTACTAATACCTAAAGATGCCTCGATCTCACGGTATGTCACATGACGGTCTTGCATTATCAATTCAGACACCTTATTAATGTTTTCCGACACAACAACATTTGTGGGACGACCTTCACGAAATTCATCGTTCAAAGAACGCCGTCCAAGTTTGATTTCACTATACCAACGATATACTGTAGCTTACGATGGTGCTTGATCACCATATAAAGAATTCATCATGTCGATGCATTCTTGTTGAGATAATCCACACCGAAAGTTATGAAAAATAATTGGACGAAAATGTTCGCGAGTTAATTCCATTTTTTCGCTGACATAAAATTTTCAAGTTACTGCCAACAATGGAAATAGCGACCGTATAATAAAACTGTCGAGGTAAATATATTGTCAAAAATGACAAACTTCACGATGCAATCATCAGATCGGAGGCAAAACTAACAGTGTTGCCAGTTCCCGAAATATAAACGACTATCGTCCTATAATGCGATAAAAATGTTTAATAATTTACATGAAGAAACAAAAAGAATGCCACTAAATACATATATTTAAAAATGGATTCAAACAATACCCGATCTCAACAACTTTTATAATATTCAAGAATCCTCTCCTTCGAAAAATATAAATAATATAAATTTAGTTAATATATATTCTTCTCTATTTTCGTGATTGTCCTGTAAAATAATTGTTTAGATTTTTGGAAAAAATATTATATATTATACTTCAAAATTAAGTTCAGATACACACATGAATATTTTGTTTCTGACTGTATACATACATATTAGCACAAAAAGAATAATTATTTACTGTCAGAATTATAAAAGATAAGCCCTTCGCCAGAGACTTATTAACAATTAAACAACATCCTGTTATGGTCGTTTTATTTTAATAATATTTTTGTAACATGAAAGTATACCTTCATATATACATATGTACCATACATGTATACATTTATGATGAAAAGACTGATTAAATTTTAAATGCTTAAAAATTGTTTTAATCATTTTATATCCACTATTCGTATCAACAACTCGACAAATGGAGTAAATTTCTTTATGTTTGCTACGTATAATATTCCATGCATGTTCTTTTAAGAAAAACGCATATCTGGATGTATTATTGTATTGGTATATTTGTGTTGGAAAATTGGATTTTTCAACCTTTGTATGGAACGTGAGGTTCATTCGCTTTCTGAATATTGTCTTTGATTAATACCAAAAGAAAGCTATTACCATTCTTAAAAGTATGCTCATTTTTGCAAACCGGTGATTTGGTTTCGGCTCTTCTTCAAACTATAGTCGGCAATATCAATAATTAATTATAGTATTTGTGATTAGTGATTTTTCTCCCCATTGTTTAAGTCAACAATTTGTTCATTCCATGCTAATTCTAACTCGAGGAATAGCGAAACAGTTAAATATGCATAACTAAAACTTAAATTTTACGAAAAATCTGTAGAGACAAACACAAAGATCTTTAATAATTTTTTTGAATTTGCATACAAAAATTGTTAAGATTCTACGAGGATAGTTTGACAAGTAGTGAGAATGACACATAGGTGGCGCTCTAATTGGTAAAACAAATGCACTGTAATTTAGGTTGACCAATTATATGTTTACATTCCGATATTTAGATAAATCGGTTGATTAGTTTATTTTTGACAGCTGATTGAAAAAGAAGCAACACGTCGTTTTGTTAAAATGGAAATAGCAGAGTATCGTGCGGTGACTAAATACTTTGTAATTAAGGGTATGAAAGCTACCGAAATAAAAGATGAGTTACGGGAAACATTAGGTGAATCTGCTCCATCATCCGCCACAATAAGTAGATGGGTAAATGAATTTAAACGTGGTAGAACAAGCTGTGTTGATGAAGCGCGCTCTGGAGCACCCAAAATCGTGACTTCTAAGGAAATGATTATAAAAATCCATAATATTATTACGCAAGATCGACGACTCAAAGTGACAGAGATAGCAGACATGGTAAACATTTCAACAGAACGCGTACACCACATTTTAACGAAAGAATTGGGCCTTTCCAAGCTTTCGGCAAGATGGGTGCCGCGATTGCTTACGACTGATCAAAAGTTCACTCGTTTGCGCATTTCCAATGAATGTTTGGACTTTTATAAACGGAATCCGGTTGATTTTTGTAGGCGATTTGTTACTTGCGATGAAACTTGGATACACTACAGTACACCCGAAACTAAAGAGCAGTTGAAACAATGGTTAGAACGTGGTTCTGCACCTCCAAAGCGAAAACCACTTTGTCGGCAAACAAGGTGATGGCATCAATTTTTTAGGATTCAAAGGGCATTTTGCTCACTGATTACATCAGAAAGGTGCCACAATAAACGGATAGTATATGCAGAACTTCTACAAAAATTAAATGTTGAGATTCGTGCTAAACGGCCAGGAATGGAAAAGAAAAAGATTCTGTTTCACCAAGACAACGCCCCCTCGCATACCAGCATAGTTGCGATGTCCAAAATCCACGAGTTGCATTTCCAATTAGTACCGCATGCGCCTTATTCGCCGGATCTAGCCCCATCCGATGTCCACCTTTTTCCAAAATTGAAAATGGCACTAGGTGGAAAGAAATTTTCGTCTAACAACGAGATTATCATCTTCGTAAATGAGTATTTTATAAGCCTTCCGGAATCGCATTTTAGAGATGGCATAAGGGCATTGGAGCACCGTTGGAATAAATGTATTGCTCTTTTAGGAGAATATATTGAAAAATAAAAATTATTTTGTATTTCAAAAATTCGTTTTTCTTTTCCATTCTCACTACTTGTCAAACTACCTTCGTATGTTTCCAAATGCTAATCGATCTAATATCTGCAACGCACTGTTTGTATACAGAAATCGGAAAACAAAATCTAGAAGAAGAATCTGTGATATCTTGGTTACTTCTGCGCGACTATTATTGCTTCGGATATTCATTTTCATCAATTTTAATTGAATTAAGACAACAAAACATATAAATGTTCAACGATGTAGTAGAGACTGAACTTGCTTCACCATATCTAAAATTTATTGGCTTATCTTCTAGATCAACACTCCATTTTTAATACACAATAGCACAGTATTAGTATTACTTATATTTGAGGGAATATTCATTAATTAAAAGTTACTGGAACTGAAATATTAAATTTTTTTTATTAATTTACCAACCGTTGCCTTCAATGCATTTTCTTATTCACTCTAGAACAACAAACTTGTCTATGGTACATGTAGTATGCTTGCAATTCTTCTATAGCTATTTAGTGCGTGTGTCTAAATTTTCCTTTCATATAAGGTTTATCATATTCATTTCTATTTCTATATCTTCCAACTTTTCACTGTTTTATGTCTAACAATATTTCTTATTTTAGTCTCACACCTCACCAGTTTATCAGATTTTAATATTAATTGAATAATGTATTGTTATTATATGGTTTTTTATATTTGGATTGAACTTTTTTTCCATCAGAACCATATAAGTATGTTTCTGTGAGTTTTATATCATTATTTATAAAACCCTCTGATATTATGGCAGATATCTTTCTGCAATCACACCTTTAAATTTTTCAGTTATCTTTTTTTACGAATTTATAAATATATGTAACTGACTTGAAATCTAGAACGCTTAACACTTTGATTAGCTGTTGTATGACTATGATACGTACACTTTTGTATTAATGATTTATAACATATGAAAGAAAGTTCAAAAATTAAAAAGTCGAATATTCTGTGAAATATAGCAATTGTAAAGGCGTTTTTTGTTTTTTCCATTTAGCTTTTGCTAACAGAAAAGAAAAATAAAGTATCACATTAACAATCTTCTAATTTGACAAACGACGTCCTTACCCTTATTCTATTTTCTTTTCAATCCTTCAAGCTATAGAAAAAACTTTCTTCAACAACTCTGTAAAATATTGTTCAATAGCTTGTCGTTCAGCAAAAAATTTTTTTTCGACGTTTGGGTGTTTTACTTTCAAAGCAGTTTTTAAATCTGAAATTGTTTCATAAGCTTCTCCATCTATGACGGATCCGTTCGGCGTTTATTCAATAAGGAAATATTCTTTCAGCATCCCAGAAGATTTGTTTTGTACTTCGCCTTTTTTGTAGTGGTGCGTTCTTATGAACATATTGCACGGATTCCTATTTCGTGAGAGTGTTCCCCAAATCTCATGTTCTAGAAGAAAAAATTAATTTCCTCTCCAACGTTGTCAAATTTTTTTGAAGAAATCATGGCCATACACATCAACTATTCATGAATAGTTTTTTGGACATTGTTTTTTCTTGTTCGAAGCTTTATAACTACGATATATATATATATATATATATATATATATATATATAAATAAGTAAATAAAATAATAATGTTAGTCGGGTATTCGGTCACTGTTAGGAAAATTAAAAACCAACCAGGAGTTAAAACTCTTGATGAAGTTGTAAATTTACAGCGAAATATCCAGTATAAAACAAAGGATTGATTTTTAATTTTCCTAACAGTGACCGAATACCCGACAACATTATTATTTTGGATTATCATATACACGGTCGACCAAAGCACCTTTAACAAATTTGTACGTACTTATAAATGTGGGAACCATTTTTTTTACTTTCTTTTCACCGCTATGTAAAGTTTCAAACATTTACCTTTAGTTGTTAATTTTTGGAAAGTATTCCTTCATTTAAAACAAAAATCGTGTTTTTTAATTTGCAAAATACCAAACGATAAAATTAAAGAAGCATCCGCAATACGACTGGTTGCCTAAATGGCACGATGTATTGTGCATATAATTAGCAATGTTTAATTTCATGGTCATTTTAAGATACCCAAAGCACGTTGGTAAAAATAGATGCAATGGAATTGTGGAAGAATAGTAGGTCGTAGGCAGTATCAGTTATAAACATATTCAAAAAAAAACATTTTAGTGTAAACACATTAAGTAACTACTATATAAGATATGTTAATATATATATATATATATATATATATATATATATATATATATATATATATATTAAGTACAGACATATATGTATCATTATTCTAATTAAAAAATGCGGATTTTTAAGGTCAAAATTGTGTAAACTGTCATTTTAAAAATTATATAAAAAATTCACTGTAATAATACAGTTACAGAGAAGAGAAGACATTTGATTTTTACAACAGAATTTCCAAGGATCGCGATTCATGTATTACGTTTTAAAATAACATGTTGACTCGATGCGTTGCACTGTTGACTTGTAATTTTATGTGAAGAAGCAAAGTGGGATAAACACATTCAATATATTAAATATGTATACAAGAAGTGTGTATAAATATTATTTAAATATGACACTGTTCCGTAATGAATTTCAAGGAAACATTCTCAGCGGAAAAATTCAAAAATAAGAAGGGAGTCTCTGGATATACGTAATTTATGTGAGTATTAAAAAAGAACTCTATTTACGAAACTAATAAATATTAAAATATTTCTCTTTCAGTTTTCCTTTATATATATATATATATATATATAGAGAGAGAGAGAGAGAGAGATAGAGATAGAGACTTTTACTATAAAAAAAAACGCCACTGGCAAGAATTCTATTTAATTTTAATTTGGTTTATCAATAAACCTACAGAAATGATCAATTATTTGTTTATTTTATAGTTTAAAGGACAAGCGACGCTTTAGTAAACTATTAGGACAAAAATAAATAAAATATAACAAAAGCTACGAAAAATATTCCTTTTTTTAATTTATCTCATGGGGACAACAATTATTTTATATAACATGGTGAAATGTAGAGTGAGTATTCACTCTAAGTTGTATAATATGTCTCAATGTTTATTTCACTTATCTATATGAGTTTACCAGATCAACAACTCGTAAACATTTACCTTCGCACTTCACTTCAATTATTGGAGTTTGGATTATTAAAGTGTGATTTTTAAGTTCGTTGTGTGTAGCACTACAGTTTTATCACTTAACTGTTTGTGGTGGAATGCATGTCAACCTGGAAATTAATAGGAACGTAGTATGGTGGCGTCGACAGTCGTCACACGTTGTCATGAAGAAGGAAGATTTCTTTCTGATGCAAACCTGGACGTTTTTGACCAATAGCCGTTCATAATTCTGTTAAAGTATTACTTGTTTTTGTAATATCCTTTGGCATATATTAATCAATAATAAATCTTCACGATTCACGACCTTGCTGAAACTGTTTTATTTTAAAGTACAACGGAACCCCGATCCTATACACAGCAATCAATTGTTCGTGAATAGTTTCTGGTCTTTTATGAAAAATTGACACCGCGGTATTCTAATTTCACAAAACTAATTTTAAATCCAAACTGGACACATATAGATACATACATATGTGTCCAGTAGAAAAATGTCACTACTAAACGCTACTTACTTGGCAATGTACAATTACTTGCATCTATCATGGCCTAGTAGATTTTTTTTCTAGTTCCTTCCGTATTTATTAAAGGTTTTTCTATGTATGACGGCTTTATGTCATAATAAAAACATATTAACAGAGATATTAGTGTATCTGGCATAGATAAAAATAATTATTTCCACAATAAGTATTGTGTAATAAAATCTGACTAAGGAGCTGTAAACTGAACATATTATTTACATATTCCGGGGAATATTCATTTTATATTCTATTCTATATCATCAAGATATTAAAAGATATGTAAATGAGTGTTTAATGCGTCATTTGGTTACGCGTTTACAGTACGTAGTCTGAGGGAATAAGGAAGGAAATAATTCGAAAAATATTATGTGTTATCGGAATTAGAGAAAAAAACAATTATTTAACATTATTTACACATACCAACTAAACAAGGAAAACAGATATACAAAAATAAAGTTACTAGAGCCAACGTAATGATAGGGTTAATCTAACAAACGAGATTTAAAGGACATAAAACAAACGCGCTTTTCTAACACAGGTAATGTATGGCGACTTAAAGAGCAAACTAAACCAAAAAAATTAACAGCTATGAAGAATAACGAAAGCAGATCAAACATAAGTTAAATGAATTTAGTCATCATCAGTAGGAGAAGGAGTTAAGAATTCAGCAAGGAGCAAGGCATAAAAAATTAAGAGTTTAGGGAAAACAAATAAGGAAAATCACCTAAGTCCTATTAATTAGTTTGTAGTTTGCCTCGTCGTTTACAAGTAATAATTCGCGCAAAAGGACATTAAACAAATTTTAAAGCTGTAAAAGCAATACCACTTGTGTGTCAATGTTTTGAATAAAAGAATGATAAATTAGTTTCCTTAATTTACCTTATAAAGTAAGTTAAAAGGGCAATACGTTTATAATAGTTAATTTTTCAGTGTCAAAAAAAATTTTGCAGATTCACTGTAGCTTTTTCTGTTGTCTACCTGTATGTAGTAAACTTACGCAACTCATTGTATGTATATGATTCTGTTTAGATCTTCAGACAGTTAACGTAATTTCAGAGATCCTCGACGATAAACTACATATATATATATATATATATATATATATATATGTATGTTCTTAATCATTACAGACTAACTGCGAATTTTACAATATACATATGTTTGTTTATTGAAAATAATAGCTTGGTGTTACCAATAAATTGGGATGTCTGTTTATTTATATTAGATGTGTATAATTATGGATACATAATAATTATCAAGTTCGGACAGCTAGCGAAATTTAGTAATTTCTTCTAAAAATAATATAATTGCCGTTAAAAATAAATAATATATTTACATTAGGTCCCTTACGAGATTTATAACTAATTGCAGGCAAATATATCTTTTAGAGCTCCTACATATAACTATGTATTATATTTTATGACTCACTGCGGTAATTCCAGGAATAATTCGGTCCTGCGCATAAATACAATTATTTTTGAGACAATATTGCAAGCAAAAAACTTGCAAAATTTGCTTGCTCTCACTCCAAAGAGTCTTGTGTTCAGAAATATGCATTAGTTTTCAAATAAACTTGCTATCGTGCGCACCACTGATAAGACCGTATTTTTTATGCGAACTTCTTAAAATGCCGAGAGGAAAACCAACAAGTTTATAAAAACGTTCTGTAATTATTGCTTTTTATCAAGAAGGTTATTCAAATTTAGTGATCCGGCACGTTCAAGTCGTAAGCGAGTAACATCTCACACCGACGATGAGCATCTAAAATTGCTGAGCAAACGAAATAGGAGACTGAAAGCACTCGGAATCGCCGCAGACATGAATCATGATCGTGCAAGAAAAATTTCTGTTACTACGGTGAAAAGAAGATTAAAAACTGCAAATCTTTACGGCTGCATTGGTATAAGATAACCCTTTCTTCGACGTCGAAACAGATAAAAACGACAACAATGGGCAGAACACAGAGATATTGGACCCTTGGATGGAAAATGGTCTTATGGACTGATGAATCAAAGTTTGAAGTGTGTGGACAATCAAAGCGTGTTTTTGTAAAAAGAGTGAGTAGTCAGAAAATGCTGCGGGATTATATAGTGCCAACCGTCAAACAAGGAAGAAGTTCTGTGCTTGTTTGGGGTTGTTTTTGCCGGCACAGGAAATTTGAAGCAAATCGAGGGTATTTTGCGAAAAGAGGGTTATTTAGAAATATTGCAAGAAAATGCAATACCACCGGGGGAGGGGGGGCTACGTTTAATCGGCGAAAATTTTTTGTTCGTGCACGACAACGACCTCAGCAGCAAGAATTTCTTAAATAGTGAACAAAACAATAATACCTTACAAATAATGACATGGCCACTGCAAAACCCCGACCTAAACCCCATAGAATTGTTATGGAATGAATTGGACAGGAGGGTCCGAAAAGTGTGTCCTACCTCAACAAATCATTTGTGAAACATATTGCAAGAAGAATGAAGTAGAACACCGAATAGAGTCCTTGAAAAACTGGTGAAACGGATGCCTCGAATTGTATGGGCTGTTCTTCACGCAAACGGGGGTTTTTTCGATGAGCGGAATGTTTGATATTTTTATTTATTTAACGTTAACATTACTTTAACTTTTATTATTATACTTTATAAACACCTATAAACAAAAAAAATTTAAGTTTTGACATAAATTAGTTTAACTGTTTTCCCTCTTTTTAAATTTATTTGAGTGTTCGAACTAATATGGACGGTAGTGTACATATTTAACTGACCAGCAGCTGCTTAGTCAGATTTCTTTATTATTCAATTGCATTTAAAAAACATTAGCAACTTGCTGCTATCACGTGTTGATGTGTTAATTAATAGAGAGTATATGATGACTTTAGAAACGAACGCTTTAAACTAGTTTGTGTGCTTCTCAATATGCACATACCAAGTTGTACTGTTATCCACGATCTGCAAGATGTTGCCTTTGGCAGAGTTAATGATTAGGGAATAAAATAAATTAAAATTTTAATTATATGCATTTATGAATAGATCTGCTAAATTGGTCGGGATAGCATAACCGTTCGCATCGGAGTAAAGAAGTAATAAGTAACTAAGTATATGTACGCAGTAATATATAAAATATTCTGAACCGCTTACTCTTCTGTGAAATATTATTAAAGTGAACTGAATGGGTTCGGCTATACACCTGCAGTATTTGACATGTTTTCAATTGGGTTTCACCGAGTAATATTCGCCGCGATAAGTTGTTCTCATACAAAATGAACGACCGTTCCATTCATTAATTTTTTTATTTTACTAATTCATTACCACTACAAATTTTTCTTAATATGATAAAGTCTGAATATTTATTTAAAATGATATTAGACTCTATAATAAGATGATTTTTGATGTCGCCTAAAGTGTTCACGTGTGAGTGTACATCGTCTAGTATCTGCGCTGACTGCACTAATGACAATGAAAGATTTTATAATTTCTGTTACCTCAATTATTCCCTTGCAATTATCGTGAATAGTTTGCAAATCTGTAAAACTTCAGTTTCTTGATTTCTTAATAGCTGTTAATAGCTTCCAAATTTGTAAAATTAAATTCTTTATTTATTAAAGATGTTCAAAATAATAACACGTTACCTGTCACTATATTCCACAACATGTGAGAATTGTCTGTTATTTAGTAGATTTAAAAAATTTATTATATATATATGCGCATTTTTTAAAAACCGACCCACACAAAACCAGTCATTAGTATTAACAATTGGTCTATTGAAAGCTGAAATTGTATTAATACATTTAACATTATCCTCAAAATTGTCTCTATAGTATATATTTCTAATATCTTAGCTAAAAATAATCACGGTTAAAAAGGTTCCAGTGTTCGTACTACGAAATTTAATATTGTTTTCAATTTGATCTCGCACAGAAACTACATGATTTTGTAATTTTACTAGAGATGGTAATTACCTATTGAGTTTGTATGTACTCTAGAATTGACGAAATCTTTTAGTAAGTAGAACAAATGGTAAATTACAGAGTATATATTGTGTATTCTATATTCTTTACAGTCAGATTCGTCCCGGCCAAGCAAAGGCTTATTGCGCACTAAATATATTATTTTTACATCACCGTCTTTTAAGTCTGTAAAATTGTTTATAAATTTGTATACATTCTCAGTAAACTAACGTTTTCTAATAATTCTAACACTACCTCTTTCGGACATATTTACGTTATACATAATAACTAGAGCACGGAATTATATGCATTAAAAACCCTGAAAATATGCGCATATATATGCACAATATTTTGTTAAATTATGCAACAGTTTTTTAAAAATTATTCAACAATTTAGTCAAATATGCATTGATTGTATTTAAAGAAAAATTGACGTACAAAAACACAATAGAATTACAAAATTTATTTAAACAAATTGTTTGTATTACAAAAGATAAATTGATAAATTAATGTAAAGTACAAACCTACAAACTATAAAATATTACATTTCATTTTTTATAATATTGTAAATATTGACAATCATATATTTCTCTAAATTTTGCACAAGAAACGATTCTCTTCGATCAGATAACAAATTTTTATATATAGAAAAACTTCTTTCTACATCAATAGAAGTGATTGGTGGTAACTTAAATTTGCATATAGTGGTGGCATCCATTGTTATAGAAGGCTCATAATTTCCATTTAAAATATTTGAAATTTTAGTAAGTTCATCAAACCCTGTATTTTTTGTTAATACGTCCTGCATCTTCGTTTTTATAGAATTACCTATTTTACCTTTAACTTGGTTGACCTTATTTTTGAAATCTGTAATTAATTTTACAGAATCTGTTCCACGCCCTGCCTGGTTAATGTAGTTAACGTTTCCGTAATAAAGCTAAAATTCGCTTTGATAAATGCCAGTTGTTGATTTAATGTAGGAATATTTAAAATATTTTTGCACTCTAATAGTCGCGGAATCATCAGAAAATTTGGTACTAACACTGCAATATCATTCAAATAATTTTCATAAAAAAATGCGGTCACGTACCCCACCTCGTAATTATTGGCTGGGGTGGCAAAAAAGTATTAGGTAAACTGTCTTTGTACATTTGTATTCGGAGGGGTGCTTTTACAAATATTTTCTTGACCGTATTGATTAAACTATTTACATATGGATATTGGTTACAAATTTCTTCTGCTATTTTATTCACGCCATGAGCTAAGCATGTGACATGTATCATTTTTGAATAAAATACTTTTAGAGTTTGTGCAGATTTGGTCATGTATGTAGCAGTGTCTGACAACATCAATAAAACCTTTTCAGTAAGGACAGCAATGGGTAAATAGAAACTTGTTAATACTTCGTTTTTTGTTGGATATCTCTAATTGTTTCAAACCAATTAAATACGCTTGACCAGGAACATTTTCACTCAGTACAGCTATTAATATATTGGCGATAAATCGGCCACAAGTGTCAGTTGTTTCGTCGACTATAAAATAAATATAATTGTTTCCAATTAACTCCCTAATTTCACTCGTGGTTTTTTCGAAAACATTGTTTATATATTTTTTTTCTAAAGGTGCTTCGATCTGGTACTAATCTACCACAACACTTCTCTAAAAACGCTTTAAAAGTTGGATTTTATAATTTCATATACGGAATATTGGTACTAACAGAGCCTTCAGATAAATCAAAATTGAATGCTTCTCTATTTTCACAGACTGATGCCGAAGAAATTGTTTCGCTAAGCGTTAATCGTTTTGTATTTTTCATTTTCTTCTTATATTTTGAATGCGATGCTGTAGCAATATGTTGTGTAATTTGAAATTTTTTGTCACATGGAATCTATTAATTCGAAAACTGTTTTGGTACCAAATACGAATAAAAAATAATGTAAAGTAAACTTACTGTTTTGCTGCAACATCGACGAAACACCTTGTTTAAATTTAAATAAAGTTCTGGATAATCCTTTATCAATGTAGCTATCAAAGACTGTGTTGGTGGCATTATTACTTCGTTTTAAAATCAACGACTGACCCCTGACAAATCCAAAATGAAACTAAAAGACAACCGATGGCAGTGGGACTCTTAGTAAAGCGTAGAGAAAATAGGAGAATCCCAGTTTTTGCTGATGCGATGTCGGGCGGTTTGTAAAATGTAGGGGAACTCCAGTTCTCAAAATGCAGTGTGGGCAATATATGCTTTATTTAATTTAACAAAAAATTTAAATTATACAAATATGCACGTATATACATTTTATTTTGATTTATGCATTAATTTCTGAAAATATGCAAGATATGCAAAATGAAAATAGATTTTTACATTTGTTTTTGTTTAATTCGTGTAGATACGAGAAAAATTTCTTGGCATACCGATATTATAGAAAATGCAAATGCATATAATTCCGTGCTCTAATAATAAGAAAAGCTCTACAATATAACGAAGATTATATGTCACAATTCTCTCACAGTTTCACCGAAATATTAATGAATTATCGTCCTCGTTTGGAAGGTGTTCTAAATGCATGTCTTGGCGACTATGGTTTGCTAATATGATTTGACAGCTCTAGTTAATGAATAATAGTTATATTTATTTCTATTTAATAATGTTAAAAAGCTCTATATGAAAGTTGTTATTCATATACATATATATGTATACATGTATATATGTATATGTAACAGGTCTTCCAATAGGGACTTCCGAACTTTGGCAGTTGATAGCGGCCATATTCTTGAAGCTACATCTGTCGAATTGCCTGCCATTTATTCAGTCTATTTTGCCAAATCACCACAGACGGATATAGCGTTCAACAACACGTGCAAATGATAAAATTGTTTGATCAAAATGGGTGTTCTATTCGGGCAATGTTCCGCGCACTTTTTACGGTCGTCATTATTGTCCTACCGAAAGGACTATTCGCAGTGTGGTGGATAAATTTGAGTCCACTGGTTCAGTAAACAATGTACCAACACCCATACGACGACGAAACGCAAGATATGTCGAAAACATCGGCGCTCTCCATGAGAGTGTGCAGCAAAATCCGAGGCAGTCGAATGCGTGTCGTTCACAAGAGCTTGGCCTTTCGCAAACCACAACTTGGCGAATTTTGCGTCGTGACTTGGGCCTGTACTCGTACAAAATTCAACTGACCCAGGAGCTGAAGGTAAACAACCATATACAGCGACGTGTGTTCGCTGAATGGGCCCCGGAGAAGTTGGAAACTGACCGTAATTTTCATCAAAAAATCATCTTCTGGAATGAGGCCCATTTCTGGATGAATGGGTACGTCAACAAACAAAATTGTCGAATTTGGGACAGTATTAATCCACATGAGATCCAAGAGCGTCCAAGGCAACCCGAAAAAGTCACTGTTTGGTGTGGATTTTGAGCCGGCGGCGTCATCGGTCCATATTTTTTCAAGAACAATGTTGGCTAGGCCATCACCGTCAACGTGGAGCCCTATAGGTCGATAATTACCAACTTCTTTTGGTCTGAATTGGGTGATATGGACATCAACGACATGTGGTTTCAACAGAACGGCGCTACGTGCCACACAGCTCATGGCATATTGGACATTCTGAACGAGCGATTTGAGCGCATGATCATCTCACGTAGAGGTGATGTGGACTGGATACCGAGATCGTGTAATTTGACCTCGTTAGACTTTTGCTTGTGAGGTTTTCTTAAGTCACAGGTCTATGCGAACAAGTCACAAACCTCGGCGGTCATCATGGAAAACGATAGAGAGGACACAATATTAAATATACCGCGTATAGGAAATGTAGTGAAGATTTAAGCTCTATATGGAAATTTTCCATTTGTGTTAGTTCTACCCCTTTTTTTTCTTGTTTTGCAGACTGAAAACCAAGGAACACCGGAGAATAATTGGATCTATTCACTTTAAAGAACTAACAATTCTAGTTATTTCTTTATTTTATTTTTAAATAGGATTCACCTTTGCCATGCGTTCGTTCAATTCGACTTTAGCATTTTTGTGGATTTTCAGCTGCATTGGAGTGCGATATCGGTACACTAACAATGTAGAAATTAATGATTATATAGAGTAGTGGGCATTAAGTATTGAAATTGATTTTCTTCTATTTTAAAACAAATGAACTTGTCTCTTACTAGTGTAATACGAATACTATTATTAATTAACAATGTATTACGCATTATTAGTGTTCATGCATATATAATATTGTTTACTATATCTGTAATATAGCATAAAATAAATATCGTGTGTAATTTTAATTGTGAGTCACTGTAATATGTAAAGCAAGTCAAGTTTAACATTTTGTTCCTTTAATTTAGGACGTCTAGTATAGACATTCTAAATTACACATGATGTAAAAATTCACAATACATTAGCATTGAAATAGATTTGGCGTTGAAGTTGCCCGTGAAAATAGACTAATAAATAAAACAATTAGTGTCAACTAAAATAGCTGTGAGAATTATGTTAATTAATTTTAGAAATACAAAAGCTAAAAGAATAGGAAACCATTACTGAGTGTTACAAACTTTTTCAATCCTAGAATATTCTGTAAATGATTTTAAGTAGATTTACCTCTATTTGCATTTAATTTTATTTACCCTGTCAAAATAAAAACAATTTAATAATTTCAATATGTAATTGGATGTAAGAATATAGTTTCTGACCATTAAATTACCCTTAAAGAGTGCATTATCTTCTATTAGCTTATCATCCTTTTACTGTGGAAACAAACTATGAATAATGTATCTTTTTACACATAGCTAGATTTTGTTTTTATTTTTTGATTAACTGTGTATAAGTAAAGTGATGTTAAATAAACTTTGTTATAGTCTGTTCGCTAGTTTATATATCTTATGTAATTTAACACTTAACTAAGTATTTCGCGAAATACATCATTTTTAGAAATAGTGTACTTATGGCATTGAGTACTCTAAAATACTTATCAAGCCACAGTAGTCATATACTACTGAAGGAGAGGTTACTTTCAATTTATTCATAAAGTTAATTCCATAAATATACACTACCGTCCATAAGTTTAATCGCACTACAGATCATTTTAATTACGCAATGATATTAAAGGGACTGTTTATTTTCATGGAGAACTTATTTATAAAATACTAAATTAACATACAATTCAAGCAATTGTCATTATTAATCGAAGTACTATTATAATAAATTAGGTTAAATTTTACTTACGTCAAAGTAACCACCTCTAGCTGCGATCACGGCTTCACAAACACGTGGCATGCTTCAACTAGTCGACCATGATATTCCTCATCGATAGAGTTCCATGCATTCCGCAACTTACCCCAAAGATTGTCTTGCTAGTAGAAGTTATTTTACGCACTTCACGATCCAAACAGTCCCATAGCAGCTCTACCGGATTGCAGTCCGACTTTGGGGTAGTGATGTTATTAATGTAAGGATTCCTCTTTCAGTTTAGTCGGCGAAACACCTTTTTTTACAATCTTTGCTGTGTGTTTGGGGTCGTTATCTTGCTGATAAACAAACCCCGGATCCATTAGCTCCATCGCTGACGGAAGAACATGCTCTTACAATATACCCAAATAGACTTCTTTTGTCATTCTTTTTGTGATTTGGACCAATTTTCCGATGTGCCCACCTCCAAAGTAACCACAAACCATCACATTTCCACCACCATGTTTCACTGTCTTAACCGTACATTCATCTAACATTCTCTCCCCGACACGACGACTAACAAAAGTACGGCTTTATTATATATATTAAGGTTTATTTCCAAAAATTTCAAATTTGAATTCATCTGTCCATGAGACTTGTTTCCATTCTTCGACAGTCCAGTACCTGTGTGTTCTCGCCCAGGCCAATCTTTTTTGTTTATGTTATGTAGACAGACGTGGTTTTCTTCTGCTACTCGACCTCTAAGTCCAACTTCAACTAAACGGTGTTTGGTTGTTGTTACGCTAACCGTGGCTTCGTGGTGTACGTTATATTGTGCTGATATTTCCGGGACTGTAAGGCGACAACTGCGCAAGGACATTAATTTCAGATATTCATCTTCTCTTTTAGTAGTTATCCTCGGCCGTCCACTGCATTTTCGGGTCCCCGAGTTGGTCAGTTTCTGCCATTCTCTTTATAGTTTGACGAACACAATACTCGGAAACTCTTAATTTTCGGGCTTTGAAAGCTTTGTTTCGCGCAAAGCAAAATTCTTGCCCTTTGTTCAAGAATTAGTTGCTTTCTCCTTGCCATGTTTTAAACATAATTAAAAAAATACACACACTCGATAGCACTTACTGACTCTTCGTTAACAATGTAAATACTGAGTATTCACTGTGTAATAGACATAAAATATACCCTTACAAGCGCACAAATATCAGGGAAAGACTGGCTATTGCGTCCACGTAATAAACCATACAATAAACAATTCCGAGTAAAGGATAACCTCCATGACACCCTCATTATATTTATTACCTAAATATTAGTTCATTCGTGTATATAAAATACTTCAGTTAAATAACGTGCAAATATGTAAAATATTTTTAGTTTGGATAAGATTTCAATATATTAACTTAAATATTTTATTTCCTTCTGCAATTAAAATTATCTGTAGTGCGATTAAACTTATGGACGGTAGTGTATATACAGAGCTTTTAATAATTTGTATCTTATGACATACGTTGTCAGGTTTGTTGTAATACTTTCCATATCTACTTTTAGGATCCGATGATGAATATTGATACAGTATTTTCTCTTCTGCTCCTTTAGGAGTAGAATGTGATCTGGAGAACAAACAAAGATGAATTACAGGAATCAATTTTATTCAATCAAGTGGAAGAAGCAGCAGTGCATATAATATTGCCATATTGTTACAGGGACACGTAGATAACACCCGAGAAATTACGAACCGTAAATTAGGTGCAATACCTTTTGTTATATTTCCTGACCTTAGAGTAATAACTCAGCCTGACACAGCCCCGAAAAAGTTCACGAGGAATATAGAGAGCAGATAGAAGATTCATTTACAACGGCTGATAATTTAAAAACGTTTTTCAGTATTTTAAAACTTGTTACACAACAGAATTCTTACGTAAAAAAACATCTGATATTGAAAACTATTTATTCTTTTTGAGCAGAAAAATATCATTGTTAGGTAAGGAATATATTTTGCTAAGTTAAAGGATAACTCTAAAAGGAGCGAGAAAAAAGAGTTTAACCGAATAAAAAGTCAAGAATTTATACTTTGATGCATACTGCGAGGTAACTTAGAGAGAAGACTTTTTTAGTCAAAACGTAATGCGAATTACTGATTTAAAAAATGACCAGAACCGGTACAACATGTTAGTATTGTGGTAAAAAAAGGAAGTCTATCGCCCGTGATGTTAAATTGTTAAAATAGCAGCGGCATATAGTTAACTTTCCAGCGGAAGTATTCATCAAATTCTAATTGAAAGAGGGATAACAGTATTACATCGAATACTCAAGATGATTATACCAAATCTAAAATGTAAACCACTAATAAAAAAGACTAAATTTACAGTAATGATAAGGTTATTATTTAAAAGGCGACTGGAAAATAATAATTTTCAATTAAAGGCATAGTTTCTGTATGTAGTAATGAGTAGAGATGATTGGTTTTGACGGCGCACATAACGCGTCCGGTGCGAGTTTGGCTAGTATTGGTCTGGATGATTTTATTTATAACTATATCGCGCAATTGTTTATTACTTCACTCGAGTTGTTTCTAGAGTTTGTGTAGCTGGTTCAACATTAAGAGTAGCGTAAGGCTCGAGTTGTAACAGAACCTGTTACTGATAACTATTATCAAAGTGTGCTATGATGGATATGGCTATGGAGTACCATTATACGCTGTAGACGGTATATTATTTTACTCTTTCTTAATGTATGACAGTAAATGGTGTACGAAGATTTCAGTATATTGTTGTTAACTTATTATGCCAGTAATAAAATAAAGTAATACTGAACCGAAACATTATTGAGGGTGAGTAGTTTACAGTACCACTGAACTGAAGTATTATTGACAGTGAATAATCATTGCCTCCCTCTCTCGTCCAATACAAAAATGTATTGAACGACAAAGCGAGAACGCGTCTATCTCGCATGTCGGTAACAAAGTTTCCAGAGAGATTTGCCGAATAAAAGAATGTTAAAAGGAATCATTCAAATATTGATAACACCCTGTCTACTACATATGTTTCAGAGAATCGCTCATCTTCAGACAGACTTGTGTTACTAACGAACAATTCCTTCATAGAGTTTATCATATCATTTCAATACAGAAAAATAATGAATAATCATTGCCTCCCTCTCTCGTGCAATTATTATTGACAGCTAGTATTTCATAGTTTGTAATATATTGCGTTATTGTTTCCACTTTTGCCTCATTACAAAAGACGTCCGGTACGAGTTCGGCAGGCGTTGAGTGGGGTGATTTTATTTATAGCTGTACCACGTAATTATGCATTGGTTCAACCAAGTCGTTTCTAGAGTGTGTATCGTTGATTTAACTAATCGTAAACAAGTGATCAAACCCCCCAAATATACAGCTTTGCTGTGAAAAGAACCAATGTTACACGATTATAAATGTTGACGTCGACAAATTTAATCTCGTAGCTGTTTCTCGTATTTTTATTGGACGGTTTGATTCAATCAATACCTTTATTTAGTTCTGATCAGCTTCAACTGGTCGTCGAGAACAAGGCGCATCCTTGACGTCGAAATTACCAAAACGAAATTTTACAAACTAGTTTTGGCAGTTACGTTCTGTTAAGAGGTCCTTTTCGTACACTTCGAAACTTTTTTCCTATTTCAACTGCGTTCTTATATTTTTAGTAATAAAACTGAAAAATATACCGAAAGCGCTTTTGCGGTAGCATAGCGGTTATGTAATGCATTCTATCACTTTTTATGTGGTTCTTCTTTTTCGAGCACATTTCCTGCTTTTTTCGATGGTATGCTTTCTTCCTGCAGCAATTTTTTTGCATATCGCGATACGATACTTACACGTACTCCTTGGAAAGTCGTAATTTCTCTCATAGAATGCTTCTCTGACTGCAGAAGGACTTTAATAGCAAGTTTTTTTCTTTTTGTAAATGTTTTCCAGGCACTTTTTAACAAACTATTTAAAAAATTAAAAGCTTCTATAAATCATATTTGAAAATTTGAAAAAGTCTTTTTTACCTTTATAACAACTAGGAAATAAAATTAAACTCAAACACTATACAAAGTTTGATGTTATTTACTTAACACACATTTACAAATTGGCCCACTTAATAAAATTAAATAAATAAATAAATAAAAGAATTGAATAAATATGTTTCCGATCTTTGCGGGCGTTTAACATTATACTCTAATTCATTAATAAGGGGTAGTGTCCTGTCATAAAACTTTTCCGCATTGTCTTACGAATAGATATATATTAACTTAGTCATGTTGCAAGTAATTATGAATAAGGACTGCATTTGATTTTCTTAATCTTAGCTTCTTGGCTGAAATCGCGTCTTCGATAATTCTGTTACCAACGTTTCCTCACCATTTGTATGGGACGGCTTCAGGATTTAACTGCTGTTACTGTTTCTGTTGTTGCACTGTGACTGTATTCGATGTTTTTACAAGTTTAAGCTATACCTATCAAAGAACAGTAAAACTTAATTTACATTTTCATGCTGATAAAATTTCAGTTGTACAAGAATTACATCCATTATATTTTGAAAGAGTTTTGCCATTGATTTAATAATAACTTAAGGGATGGCGTATACTGGATATCAGTTTCTTCCCTGATGAAGCTTGGTTTTATCTGACAGGTTGTATCAATTACGAGAATTATCATTGGCCATATATGACAATTTTTGTGGCAATTCTCATGCTTTTCATGACACACAAGTTCATGCTGTTAAAATAGGTGGGTAGCAATGTTCAGAACGCGAATAATAGAACCAATTTTTTACACTATAAATGCAGATAGCATCAACAAATGCTACAGATATTTGTACAAGTGTTGTAGATTGAGGAATTGGAACATGAATATTTTCAGTATGATAATGTAAGTGTTTACACTGCTCGAGCTACATGAGAATATCTGCGATATTTGGTGGTGATAGATTTGTGGGTGTACAGCATTAACTTGCAAGATCACCAGCATTACACCACTGAGTTATTTCTTGTTTGGGTACTGAAAGTAAAAAAATGTATCCAGACCGTATGCATACTATTGATAAATTGAATTGCAATTTCACATGTCATACAAAATATAAGAATGGAGCAATTGTTGACGCTCTTATTAATAATGGCGGTGGACACTTTCAACCTGATCATTAAGAAAAAATCTTTTTTACTAAATGAATTCCTACACTTGATTATTGAAATATTAACAAGTTAATAGCAAAATTAGACTCACTTTCTTTTTACAAGTAAAATTCTAGGTAGTATAATAAAATTGATGAAATTAATGTATATTTGGTTGCATATCCCATATTGTAATAAATCCGTAACGCTACCGAATTATTCCCCCATTAAAAGGTAGTAAAATACAATCATATTGGATTTGCCCGCATTTCATTATTTCTATGTCCATGAATAATGCCTTGTATAATACTAGAATTTATAGAGAATATCATTTCAGTAATAATCATACAATTATGAACCTGCGCAAGAATTAAATAAATTTACTTTGTATAGATGAATGAATTTGATGAAATTAAATATGATTACAGAGATTATAAGTTGTAAATAATTATTTCCTTGCTTTTAGATTATTGCCGTCAGCTTGTTCAAGTTCCAAAATAGTTCTACAACGGCTGCACAGGTGTTACTAACTAGAGGAAACCATGAACTCACTATCTACTTCAAATAACTTTAATCACTATTCACGCCCATGTACCTTTGGATCACCGTTAAGTTCAAGTGTTAGTGAAGACAATAATATAGGAATTTTGACAAATGTGAAGGACAACGACTTCATGGAGAATTCAAATTGTCCAAATAACACCATTATTATTAACCACGTATGGACCAAAGGAACGTTTAATAATAAAAACAAAAATAAAATGGATCTTAGCTTAAATTTAACGACAGAAAAGATTTGTTGGAGCAGCCATAATAATAATAATAATAACGATGATGATGATGAAGACGATGACGAGGACGAGGAGGAAGTTGATGTTAAACATGAAGAAGGTGAAGAAATTACTACTAATAACACCAATAACGTGATGTCACCGACGCCGGATAATGAATCTGTTTCACCATCACATCATGCTAGGCGACCGATGAACGCATTTTTGATTTTTTGCAAAAAACACCGCCCGATAGTACGGAAAAAATTCCCGAATTTAGAAAATCGCGGTGTTACGAAGATTTTAGGTGAATGGTGGGCGCTGCTTAATGAGAATGACAAGAAACCGTACAAGGATTTAGCTAAAGAGGTATGTATTTGACTGAATTAATGTAGTTACTCCCCGCCTTTCTGATATAAGCTATTCATGATAAAAATCGGTGAACGTAATCAATGATGTTTGCACTAGGCTGCCAGATATATACTTTTCTTAATAAGTTAGATATTAGCTGATTGGCAAGAGAGTAAATAATAAACAAGACGGTATATGGATGTTAAGGTGATAAAATGGAAAATGTTTTCAGCACTGCAAGTTTTCTGCGCTGCAATCGTACTGATTATAAAAATACTATAATAGTAATTGCCACTTAGGTATTTTAGGAAAGTAATATTTGTCATTCTGAAAATTCTGTGATGACGTGCATATGAGTCTTATCGTGAATACTGTATATCGATATGGATTTGTGGTCCAACAATAGAAAAATCGAAATGGTATAAAAGCATTTTTAAGACTGCGATATAATGACAAAACTATTAGAATTATAGTTATCCTAAGCTTAGGAGGTTTGAATAAATTTAGTTATTTGTATTGTTACTGATATTGAATCTTGCACAAAACAAAAATTACAAATAGGTGAAAAGGAAACACTAGTGATTTTTTTAAACCGTTTCAAATTACCTTAATTTGTTTTTATTATCACCTAAATTAATCTAAATAATAATACTTGGAACACCATATACACGATATTATATAACTGCCTTAAAGCAATACTATCAAATCTTAATATATTATTTTCAGAATTACATACCAAAGTATACATTAGTCTACAGTTTTCATCTGGTGATTGAATAAATAATCCAATTTTGAGAAAATCAATCTTTTACTTTCGAATTGTATGTCTTGGATTATCCTACTTGTAATAAGATTTCTGCCATCAACTCATAAATGGGTCCTACACCATAATATGAAAAGCGCGCTCGTTATTTTTGTGTGTCCATATTTAATAGTTTTCAAAGTATATTATGGTCTATAGTTTGTATTACATTACTGAAGAAGACAATTTTAGCTTCATCAGTTCTTTAACACAAATTTTCATACCGCAATTGTTACTCCTCTTTTCAAACATTGTTTTCTCATTAAAAGCAATTTTCAAGAACTTCTTGCAGATAATTTACTTTATTGTAGACGACTGTGAATATTTCTTATGCTTACTGGCAACATTGAATCATATTTAATTAGGTATACGGTAAAAACTAGTTAAGTTTAATACCACATCTTATCACAACAATATCTTAGGTGCTATTCTTTCCTCTTACTCCCAGTCAGGCTGTTTTCTCTATTTTATACAATTACTTTAGTACCTTTGTTGAATGAAATTTTTTGAGTAAACAAATATGATTTTTCTTCTTTTCGTAATTTTACAATTAATTATATATAATTTTTCTTCCAAACGATTGTACTTCGTAATTTCAAATTTTGTATGCTGCTTCTAAAGAACAACGTGGAAATGTTGTGGGAGATCTAATCCATAGTTTTACAATATCAAGAAAATTACTTCAACATTCTCGAATAATTGAAATGTGATATTTCGGGAAAGTATTTAGCACAAATCTATGGCGTAGGTGATTCTATTTTCTATATTTGAAAGTATACAACGAATCGATAAGTAATATATAAAATGAATTTAACATTTTTTTAAGGATATTGCGATACGTCTGAATTGGTTTCGAATTTTGTCGAAGTCTTCAATTTCATGCAAATATAAAAATGGCGAATTATCCGAAAATACTTTATATTCTTGGATTCTTGAAATGCAAACTCAATGTTCGTATGAAGTTTGAGCGTTGAAATTGTAATATTGTTGAATCTTTACAAATGTATTTTACCAAATCAAATATAGAATACTGATGACTGAGAGTTATCCTGGGAACACCTTCTTTGACTTGCACAGTCAAATAACAAGGAACCATGCCCAGTATCTAACTAGAACTAGTTAATAAAAAGTAACTTTCTAAGCATGTTTTAATTCTGCCAATACTCAAACTAATGCCTTTAACTAACGAAAGAGGCTGCACACATAAAAGTCCTTAAATAAGATTCACCGTCTTCCAATAATGGTTTCTGCATTTATTTGCCGTAAAGTTAAAACAATAAGATATACCATGTACCTCGTCTTTCGAATGGTGTATGCTTTATATACCAGACATGGGAAAAATTGTCTCCTAATATTTATAGTACAGCAGTATAGTACAGGGTCTTGAAATAAGAGATTTCATTTTGATATGTAAAAAAACGAGTATTTTTAAGCGAAATCATCGAATGTTTATTTAATTTTAAAGTGGAGGGTATGCCATTAATAATGGAAAACAATATCAGCCAAATGGCCGCCAAGGCCACGCTTGCAGGACCATATTCTTTTCATGAAATTTTCCATCACTAATTCGCACATTTGCGGCTGCATGTTCTCGGTAACTTCACGAATTCCAACTTTGAGGTCTTGAATCGATTGTGAGCCATTGACAAAGACCTTATTTCTCACGTAGCCCAAAAGGAAAAAGTCTAAAGGTGTTAAATCACAAGATCTCGGTGGCTAATTGTGATCGCCTCTTCGAGAAATCACACGGTCAGGAAACTTCACGCAAAAGAGCGATGGTATCATTACTTGTGCGGCATGTAGCGCCGTCTTGTTGAAAATAAACGTCGTCCACATAAATATCTTCCAATTTCGGCCATACAAAATCATTAATCATCACCGTAACAGTTGCTCCAGCTTCATTTTCGGAAAAGTAAGGTCTAGTGACCCCGCCAGGCCAAAAATCGCACCAAACTGCTTGTTAGCGTAGCTTAACGTAGCTGAACTACTGCACTGAAACTCAGTGAAGATGTCCCATACAATTGGGTACGAAACGTCGGCAGATATATTAGTGACGCGGTTCCAGCCCGGAAACCCAGAAGCAGAAAAAGCTACGATATTAAATACTTGATTCCATTTATTTCTAATAAAAAAATAAAACAATACATTTTGCCAGACCGTGTATTGCTATAAATTAAAAATACATGTAAAAAGTAGAAGAATTTATTATCATGTTCTAATATTTCTTTTTATAATTGCAGTATAAAGATGCCTTTTTCTGCGCAAATCCTGATTTTAAATGGTATAAATTGCCGGCCCCTCCTCTACGAACTCTAACGACAAGACCTGGTAGTGTCCAAAAAGAACCAATACTATTATCACAAAGTCCAACACAAACGAACCCTCCACATGAATCGGAATTTACACCGGGTAAGCTTGCAGATGAATCACAGCTCGGAAGTTTGTCGGCATTATTAAATGTTAACAGTTTTCCTAAGTCTAATGATACAGGGAATAAGATTGCAGAATGCAAAATCGAAAATAATTACTGCGGTCACACTAGTAGTATTGAAACTATTACAAAAGCTGAACTATGTTTAGAAAGCCCTCCAACTCTTATTAAAGATACATCTCTACCTCCTAAGCCTATAAAAAAAAGAAAATTTATTGAGAATTTTCTTGACAGTAACAATAAGAATTCAGTTAGAAATATTTTTAACGTCGAAAAACTAGACATATCGGACAGTAATGAGCCTGAATTAAAAGTAGCAAAGTTAGAACTTAATAAAGAAGATAGTATAACAAATAAGGAATTGATAGAAAAAATTATAGACAACACGTACCAAAATCAAAATCCAGTGCCTCAAACATTCAGTAATGTTCCAAATACTGAATCAGCCAAAGAACAGACCAGAAAATCTGGTCGTTCTTGTAAAGGTAAACTCTATGCAGAATTTATGGTGAATGGGAAACTGATTAAAAGTAAAAGAGAAAAGAGATGTAATTCTTCCGAAATATTGAAGAGAGACGATGACGATAACCCAAGCAGGACAGAAAGGTCTGATACTTTACCCAACTTTGATCTCCAAAATACCATCAAAAGATTGGCCGAAAGAACTAAGGTTAGTTTAAATCAGATTGAAGATAAATCCGAATCAAAGGAAAGTGAAAGAATTCGAACAAATTCAGAGTCATCAGAGGACAGTCTTATAAAAAATAAATTTGATTTACAGAAACGAATAGATGAGTTACCTAGTTTAGACTATGACAATTACATGCAAAGAAAAAGAGAAATTAAAAAGAGAAAGTTTACCAAAAATAAATTACACGTGTCAAATCACCAAAAACAAAAATTACAAAGCAGCATATCATCTTCTGTCAATATTAATAATAACAACAACAACAACAATAATAATAATAACAATAATGTTCTGATAGGTTCTAAGAAAAGGAAAAACAAGTTGAGTATAACGCATCTAGAAAAAAAAGATTCTCATTTTATCTGTGCCGGTGGAGGAAGTAATATAGTAAGTGATGATCTGTCTGGTTTGGCAACATTGGCAGAAATTGCTTCCAATAAAGAAAAAATTAACCAAGATAAAGTATTAATGTAATTCCTGTGCCTATAATTATTAATACATCATATGTTAGTAAAACTGTATAATAATTATTTACATATGCAAGCTTATTTCCTTTTTTAAGTTTACACTTCGCAAATATATCTAGTTCACAGTAGTTTTAAGAGAGGCAAACTATATGAAAATGTAATTATTTTTAAGAGCTTCTGATTTGTTGTATTCTGAGTGTTAAGTAATTGAATTACAATTAACAAAATTACTACAATGTTTAAATTTACTATTACTACTTTTTACTCACTTACTCCATGAAAAGTCCAACACAATTTTAAAAGAAATGATGATTTTAGTTGGTTAATATTTGGTTCGAGTTTAATACTGTCTTCCAGAATATTTTGATTGAAGATTTACAAAATAGATCATTTTGAAATTATTCTTGTTAAAAGACGGTTTTAGTTTCTGTTAAATGTTTTTTTAAAACTTACAGCTGAAGAGTAATTAAGATTTGGATATATTTTCATATTAGTTTGCAGAAAGTTAGTGTACTTGCACAATTAAAATTTGTATTTGCAAGTTAATAAACATTAAAGTAGCATTAACTATAAGACCGCCAATACTGGTATAAAATAAACTAACAGAAGAAAATATCGGACCCAGCGGATCACTATTTTTCAACATCAAGTTAATAAAAATCAGTTCTTACATTGCCTCTTTACGTTTGTATAATCAATTCATTTTGTGTTCTCTTTAATGAATATTTTAACATTTAGTATTAGAATTATTTTAATATACGAAAGAAAATTGAATGATTAATTAGGTCGGCTATCGATAACTCAGTTGAAGCCAGCCACTGACTAACTTGAGAAATAATCTTTTAATTGGTAACATCCAGCTTAGCATCTACAGTCAGTATCATAAGAACGTACCTCATATAACACAAAAAAAAACAATTTATATAAAGTAATTATTTATATTATTAATTAAAGTATACAAAATAATAATACGCTATGCTTCAATAGGATGTCCAATCTTCAATATTGTTCACTATAGCTTTGCAGCGTTTGGGCATACTAATCAATTAATTTCTGAGCATATGCTACACATAGAGATCGCCATATCTTCCTAGTCTCCCTAGATAAGGATTTCAAATTAACTACAGGCATTCCTTTAGGGAATTGTAAATTTAACACGCGCACGTCATTCGCTTTTCAGGACACACAACGCTGACTCCGATGTTTTAGTATCGTTCTCTTGCAGCACCCACAGTGACTTGTCATTTTCAAGGACACTATTTATAAATTTGCAGTATTCCATCCGAGCTTAAATTTGTAGTAAACAGGTGCAATTTGCCAAAACCGTATGCACTGACACTTCCCCAAACGTGCATTTTATCTAAATGTTTAACTGTCATCTGAATCATGTTTTCGCGTTTTTTTTTGTCAATGTTCGCGTTTTAAGTTTCCGTGCGCTCAGTTCTTTGAACATGTCTCTCTGTAAACAAAATTATGGTTTTACGGTTACACTTTGGCAGTTAATATTATTTTCTAGTACCCGATAGTGAATAGTCATAATACTGATTTTATGTTAGCGTCGTTTTTTTAAACAAATAAATTATTACCTTATCTTGCTGAACCTGAGTTCCTTGTTTCAAACTGCGTTCCGGTAAATCTTCAACGTTGCTATTTGTTTTATATCGTGCTACTCATGTTTTTTATAAATCCAATAGAACGGTGTGAATATTTTGCCACCGATTTATACATTTTAGGCCTTTTGAGTGACATAGAAATATCGGTCCGTCATTACGAACTTATATATAAAACTACCCTCAAAATATTATAACGTAGTAAAGCAAAGATAAGAGATTAAAAAGCTTACCTGCTTTCCTTAGAAAGGGCATATTCAGCTGGTAAGAATTACGTTCTTTTGTTGTATGTGGAAGTGATATTGGAGGAATACGATAGAACATATCAGGGTTACGAACTGAGTATAATAATAAAATCTATTATTTACATCTATTTTTATTTCAATATTGGTCGCATAAAATTTTAGTCGAGTTGAACAGATTTTTTTCTAAATTCATATATAGATTTTTCTCTTCTGTTTAAATATTTTAACAAGTGAAGGCGTCAATAAAGAAAATTTTTATAACCAATTAGAATTTATTCACTTACTTAACATGTATAAGCTCCATAAATTTTATTTCTATAAAAACATTTATATAGATTGATTTTTTTGTTTTTAATATTTTTGCCTATTGTGAACTCGATCTGCGAACATACTGTGTATATAACAATTGAATGAGATTTTAATGAAAATATGTTATTCATTCTTGGGATTTTGGTACTTGCATGTGTTGCAAAGCAAAAAGAGCTATAGAAAGTTAATGTTTGTTATTCAAAACATGATTTTCAAACATATAAATATAAGAAAACTGTAATAAAATGAATATCATTGAAATACTAATTTCCTAATTTGTTTATTACTTGAATCTATTATAAATATTATTAATGTGCAAAGGTAATTTCAAAACTAATAATTGAATCCATTAGTTTACTAATTACAGGATACCTTGAAAATAATGCAATAAGCTTTTTCTTTCTTATTATAAATGTGCAGTTATGAAAATTTTTAATAGTTTTGCTAATATTGAAATTGCTTCTCTAAAATTTTAATTGGTTGCCTTTAGACATTTCCATGTTTAATTTTTAATATACGGTACTTTGTTATTTATTACACACTCATTGTTTCATTTAAACGTATATTAATGCAAGGAGTTGCACATTAGTATGTATTATACTTCTATGGTTTTTATGTACGTTCACCACCACGCAAGTATGGTATTGTGCCAAACAAAAGTAATAAATCGCTAAAGAACAATACATGGAAAAAGTAATTTAAAAAATTAATATTCACTAAAACTCCATATGGCACTGTTAAGCAAAACTAACTATTTAATATTTTTGCCATTCAAATTTTAGGTTGGAACAGTTCTCCTTCATTTCTAAAGCCTTGTCTGGAAACATTTCATTTTAATATTCTCAAAAGTTTCAATGGGATTAAAATCTAGTAATTGGGCCGGCCAAGCAAGGACCTTAATTTCATTGCGTCTTAAATAATCTTTAACAAAATCAATATGTGTTTCGAGTCATTATCATGGTAAAACAACTATCGAAGTGGCATATTTCATTCAACATATGATATCTTTAATTCTAGTATACCTTTATGCATGGAATGAAATAAGAGCATCTATTTTGTGGGGAAAACCGACTCCATTCGTTAAAAAAGAGGTCCACACCATGATGTTATCTCCTTTGGATTAATCAATTTAAATTTAGAATTGTATGTGACAAAATTGCTCTACCCGGCTATAATTCAGTTTATATGAGTTTTGTCGAAATTCAAAGAGACAGAGGTAACTCTTAGAAATTGGACATATTATGTGGGAATATTGTATATTACAAACATTGCTTTCTAAACACCAGTCCCATGGCTAGCCTGTAACTTCTTAGGTCATTTTCAATTGTGCATTTGAGGATTGTGCTCTCATGGACTCTTAAATTTAATGTGTTTAGAATCTCATTAGGAGCGATAAATACATTTTTTAAAAACCACGAATTTTTGTATCCATGTACTTGGATATTTTTGGTTGACGTCAATATAAATGCAATGTACAGACGTTATTTGTCGAATTATGCATTGGTATTAGTCCACAAACAAAAGATCTCTTTATATTATATTTTTTACGATCCGTTTAGAAAAGCGGTTGTTGTTTGAGATTTGAAGTTTGTCATGTCTAGTCATTTTACCAGTTCCAATACTTGTAAGAATTACTAAAACAAAATTAATTGTAAGAGCCTAAAGTAAGTGTTTAATATTATTTCTGAAATTTATTAGTTACTTTCGTTCTGCCTGCTGCCTTATTGTAAGAGCCTAAAGTAAGTGTTTAATATTATTTCTGAAATTTATTAGTTACTTTCGTTCTGCCTGCTGCCTTATTGTAAATAAGAGGTTTCTGTCTTTATAACAGAATTTTTCTGTTATCAAGATAACGTCCCTAATTTATTTTTAAATTAACATCGTATAAACATAGTATAAAAAGTATTCTTTGTTCCTTTTATTTTGCACAGTACTGTATTACAAACTCATTATTATGTTAATTAAATATATAGACCATTAAATTATCTGTTGTATAGTTACATTATAGTTTGTATCATTTAATTCTCGAAGTAAGAAATGTAATGCGGAGACGAGGCAAATACGTCCTATTAGTGCCGCGTAGATGCAGATTACACAATACGAACGTAGTACTCGTTAGAGCGCAATAGTCAACTACCCGATGGGGTGGACCGTCGTATGCCGATAATCAATACCAGCGAATGCTTGCTATCGAAACGGTCTACCCGCTCCTGTCAGACAAACACAACTATCCAGCTCTAACTAGTACTGCATATTTTCCCTAGACGTCCAATGCATTACTGGTGGTGCCTCGTCTCTACTTTATGTTTCGTACGTACGTAGAGGTATTTTCAAATGTGATTTACACTCTACTTCATTTATAAATACATTTATATTAAAATAATAAAATACATGGAACATTATTTATTTAGCCAAACAAAACAACTATTTAAAGCAAAAATTCAGAAAATACTTAATTATTTCAAAATTGCAGTTTTGTGACAATTCTTGAAAGTACACAGGAAACACATTTTTGAAAAAGCTTTTATATTTTTCTTATTCTCTCCAATCCATGATCTGCTGGCATATTAGATTATATCTGGTCCTCAATCAAAGGAGCTTCAGTGGGTTTTTTCCATTCTTCGCGCACCCACCCCCACCCCGCCCCTTCTGCGGTGAAACATCTATGTTTTGTTCTTCGCCCAATATATTTTTTTCAACGAATTTTTAAGAAAAAAGTCTTAAACGGATTTAATCAGTATTTGAGTGTTCTTATGTCAAATTGTTACAGTCACAAAAACATAATCAATAAAAAAAAACCCGAGCAGCTGCCATGCAACAAACAGCGAAACCTGTTAATAGGCAATTAGTTTGTTTTGGACGTGAAACATTGAGTTGTTAAGTAAAGTAAACACACCACTGCGTAAAAATCAATTTTCCAAACAATAATCTGTATGCTTTTTTCAATTTTACATAGTATTTATAGAAAAAGAATATTGAAGAGACGTCCTAACAAAAAACAATCCAATCAAAACAGATAAATATATACTACAGTTTAATTATTTTGATTTGTACCTCTAAACCAGAGACATAAAACATATTTTTAAAGATTTCAAGTTTTCAACCAACAAACAAACTTGGAAATTAATTATTTATAGAATCGTTGAAGTTCAACAAATTTAATATATTGTTAATAATAAGGAAATAAATTTTTCTAATACTTTGTTAAAAACAAAAAACTATATGTCATCATATCCTTTTGTTAAGATTATTTAGAAACTGATACTCAATATATGTTCTTAAAATCCCAAAGAATGAATTTCAATAATAATTACTAGTTGTGTTGGTTACATGTTGTTATGTATTATATCGTTTTTATTATTACTATTGTTTATCTATATTTCTATATATAAATGGCTATCTGACATGATTTTGTTTTTTTAATGTTGTTACTTATTTTTACATGCTTTAGTGGATAATTTAAATATGCAACATGTCTTTTATTCTATTATCTAGAACAAACGTGTGTTTGCATTTGATCAATTTGAATCTTGTTATACTTAAATGTACTGTTTTCGTTAATTCTATTTATTCTTATCCTATAGATTTAATCTTGATCTATTAATGTATATTTAGAGAATATATACGTGCATATATGGCCATCTAAAATGCAACAACTACAATTTTACATGAGTTATAATTATTTCTCATGAATTTTTTTAGTTACGATGTCCAGTATTATAATCACTGTTTTTTTCCTAAATTACGTTGAAGTATTTGTTGCAATTTAGGCACCGTATTCCGATAATATATAGTCATTGTAATATATCAATTAAACCAAATCAGTTTACTAGTTTTATATTTTAATTGTTATAAATGTATATATAATTTTTATGAAATTTATATTACATGTTATCCAATGCAATAATTTTAAGAGATTTTATTAATATTGATCTGGTTAAGATCTAAAAAGGAATCACTAAAGAATAAAAAGTTATGTACTATAGTAGATATGTACATTATTATGTATTATATAAAACAAATCTATTTACTGTTAAAAATTTTTGATAATCGTTCAGTCATGAATTATGTTTACCCTGTCTACTGATTGTTTGTAATTGTATAAATATTTTGAATAGTATATTTACATTGATTATGTATTCACAAATTATTAAAATAAGTTTCTGGTCAAATAAGCAATGAACATTTCTTCAAAGATAACTTCCCTTACTTTTGATTATTCATGTTTTCAGAATAAATAAGATATTGAAGATTATCAGGAAAATATAAAATTAAATATGATTAATGTTACATAAACTAAATCATTTTTGATCCAAAATTTTGTTTTGATACTTTAAATTAAACACAAATTTCATTTTAATTATAATTTAAAATTTAATTCAGTTGGAATTTAGAGATATACACCTTACATTTTCTAATTTTCAATTTTACAAATTACATTGATGTGGTAATTGTTGCGTGCTTAGTTAAATTATCTAATTGAAAGGTTGCACCATTACTTGCTATTTTTAAATTTTGTCTCGCAACTGTCAATTAATCCTCTTAATTTGATAAATTTTGTTAGTAATTATTTAAGAAGTTTAGTCTTCAATCTGTACGTTAGTTCTATACCAATGTGTAACAATTATAGGTACAAAGTAACTGTTAAACTTTAAAATACTTTTCTTTATAATTCTTATAAACATCCAAAATTGAAATACTTTTATTTTGTACCTTATTTTTTTTCAAACGTTTAACCAAATCCTTGAACTTGAAATTGATTAAATTAAATAGCTGTCGCTTGTTTTATATTGATTCGTAAATTGATAATTTTTCTTGATAAATTTATAGAAAAAACAATTTTATGACGTATCTAATGTTTAAAAAAGAATTTCCAACAGAAACTTAAATGATTACCATATATACAATCATAGTACATCGCTGGGCCACTATTTTATGATGCATCTAATGTTTAAAAAAGAATTTCCAACAGAAACTTAAATAATTACCATATATACAATAATAGTACATCGCTAGACCACTATTTTTTTTTAATACATTGTGTGCATTTGTGACAGACAATATTTACATAATAATATATAATCATGGAACTTGCTTATTGCTGTCAACATTGACGAATTTGCAATTGATATTAGTAAATGATTATATGGTAATATTTGTAGATTCAAGTCATATTTTGTGTACATAATATAATAAAATTGTTTTCAGTTGAGGGAGCTATTGAAGAATTCCACAGCACATAAGATACAGTTTAGGGCAAGTTAGATGAGGGTGTATTATTATAGCAACCAAATGTAAATCGAAATCTTGGTGTCTTACATATATTGTCTGTACAGAGAGACAAAAATACATGGTCTGAAAAAAATTGATTTTATCAGTGTATTTGTATCGGTTAACATTCGATATACACAACCAAATATATATATTTGTAATCGATAGAATAATGTAAATGATCGTTCTAATTACTAATTAATAAGGGTATGGAAAAATACTACCACAACAGGTAGACTTTTTTAACTAATATTTTTACAAAGTCACACTTCAAGTAATGTTCAAAATAAAAAAAAAGATTAACCAGGCCAAATATATGTCTAAACTCACATAGAAATTTCTACCATAAAAGAAAAATTATTGACGTGAGGATTGTGGAAACTTATTCGTTTTTCTCTGATCATGGAATTCAATTTCTTTGAAGATTTTTTTGTTAAATTAGATTTAGAGTACGACAGGATTATCATTTACTGTTTCGAATAGTTGTTGTTTAATTTTAAATTACTGTAATTGTCATCTCACGTGAGATAAAACTAAAATTACATACAGTATGCACTATTTATCGGGTAAGTGCTTTAACAGGTTTATAAAATTTAGCTATTCCCATATAAGTTCTACCAACCTAGTAGAACATACTAATTTTCCAAATGTTTACTAGATCAATTCTGAACTGCTTCTAAATATAATTACAGTATGAGA
Source organism: Dermolepida albohirtum (assembly GCA_031893035.1). Taxonomy (NCBI): domain Eukaryota; kingdom Metazoa; phylum Arthropoda; class Insecta; order Coleoptera; family Scarabaeidae; genus Dermolepida; species Dermolepida albohirtum. The sequence continues at coordinate 42,277 of JAVIWB010002882.1, read as the reverse complement.
TAAGTATCATAGCTATTTTACTGATCTATGCAGTAGATGAATAGGGTAATAAATTCGACCTTGTCTTCTATTTTTTATTTCAAGAATGTGGATCTTGCCAGGCATGGCATTTTCGCTCTATACAATTGTTTTTCGATGTTGATATGATTTGGCGAGCCCCATAGAATCTTCAACGATTGTTTAATTATGATAGATGGTTACTATATGCTATATTATGATTAATAATATATAAAGTGTTTTATCATGCCCTCTTTTTGTAGCGTTGAGATTGGCAGATATTAAGTGCATGGTAGTCTCAAATGATGTTTTGTATATTCTTCTGTTGGTGGTCCCCAGTTCAGATCTTATAATTCTACTTGCATACACGAGCCAATAAAATACTTTGTTCTAACATGTTGTTTTATATACTCCTGCTTCAGAAAATAGTCCAACATTATTTTTGCTTTACTTGATAGCAGAAAAATATCCAGAATCATGATTTAGAATCATTTTCACATGTATAAATGCTGTCAGCGATAGATGAATATTTTGAGAACAAAATTGTTCATTTTCAATTTTTGAACAACATTTCATCACAGTATAAGTTATAGCTGCGTGTACTCTTGAATTTCGCTAAATTTAATGTAAAGGTGTGTCTATAATAATATGCTCGCTTCTTTAAATACCTTTATTTAGGACTTATTATTGAAAGCAACAGTACATGGATAGTTATTTCTATATATGTAAATCTAAAATTTTCTTGTTTTCTTTATAAGACTAGTTACCATATCATGTACTGTATTTGCAATTAAAGTAAATTTCTAGCAATTTCGCCAACACGTCATCTATAGCCACTCTGTCCAATAACACAGCAATGTAATAATGGCTATATAATATTCATTCTCATTAATATTTTTATGTTAAATGTGGTCTGACTCGATTTATAATAATTTAACCTGATTTTATTTAAATTATTATTGTTTATTTACAATCTAATTGATTTACAAATGTCTTATCGTTAAAAAGCTTTTAAATTCTTTTCAAGTAAATGTTAGAATTTCCTATTTATACATACAATAAAAATTGCTACTCGTATTGTTTCAGGTGGTACTTTCGTACAAACATTACATTTAGTACTTTACAATAGTAATGCAGTTTAACCTAAAGTAGTTGGTGCTTGCGAAACAGTCATAAAATCTTTTATATTACATCAGAAACTAAATAAAAAATAGAGCATATACTGATCTGGTACGTAGACTTTCGCGGTCGTGGTCCATACTAATCTTCTTCTGGGCTTCCGGGCTGGAACCGCGTCACTGGTATAACTGCCGACGTTTAGTACCCATTCGTATGGGACATCTTCAGGGCTCAAATACTGCTATTGTCTGTCGCACTGAAACTGAGCCCTGAAGATGTCCCATACTAGTGGGTGCGAAACGTCGCTAGTTATACCAGTGACGCGGTTCCAACCCGGAAGCCCAGAAGAAGATAGAGCATGTACTATTTCGAAATATATTAAACAAAAGAACGTAAATTCAGTTTCTAGGCAAGTGTAATTAGAAATTGACAGCTATTGAATTGATAAATTTTCGAAACAAGTTAAACAATTATATATAACATCTTAAAAATTGACAGTTTTTTTTTTCAAGTGAACAACTCCTAAGTAACGATAGTGTGACAAATATATGTTAAAAATTTTATATATGGTATAGAAAAAATTTAAAGTTATATTTTATAATGGGGAATAAAACAAAACTAACTGTAAATTCTAGAGAAAGTAACGATACCAAGTGTGCAGTGTGTCATATGTTAACGAGAGAATTCAAATTAGCATTATTTTCATTGCTCTGGAATTTTACTGAATTAAAATTGAAACTTTACATGGTTATAATTACCAATTATCAAAATCCAGACAACAAAAATTCGTCTAATTTCTGGTGAGATACTTTTCAGAAATCAACAGATTACGTAAGTCTATGTAAGAGGGAATGTAGTGGGGATATGGGACGGCTAAATAAATACGAATTGTGTGGTTTTGTATAGTGTTACTGCACGTGTATTTGATGTTTAGACCGGTCTATTGGTCTAAATATCAAATACACGTGCATATAAACGACAGTATACCGAAATATTTGAAAGTACAAACTTGTAAGTCTAGCTTCTTAATGCGATATTCGCAGAGCACTGAGCATGTGTGTATATATGTCCAAAGTGAACAGTGATCATTGAAAAAAATATTCACTTGTTGACGAATATCAATAACAAATATAATAGAACGCGTTCGAAGTTTACTAGTTAAATATTTATTCTTCCCCTTTACATAGACTTACATATGTACCACAGAGATATCTACTTTCTAAATAATTAGTTATTTATATTTTATATAAAATTCACAAAATAAAAGGATTGATAGCATTATTATTGACGGCATTCTTCTCGTTGGAAAACAAAACAAGCATTACAATTTTTTTGTAAGCAGATCTCTTCAAGAAAATTCAACTCATGGGTGTATATGTTTATACATATATATATATATCCTTTAGCAATCGAATTGAACAAGCAACTTTCAAAATGTTTAGTATAGTGTTCACTAAAAAAATAATGATAAAAATTGAATTTTAAAGTTTCAGTATATTACGTCAGTTCGAAAACTTATTGCAAGAGAATGGAAATCATATCTTCTAGCTATGTTTTAAGCCTTTATTTTTATTTAAAAAAATGTATCTTGTGTTTACTAAAAACATTTTTGTATTTGACATTTTGTTCTTTTCATAGTCATTAAATGTTACCAAATTCTAAGAAAAATAATATTTAGAACATTTCGTCAAATGCAGAAGTACTCTTGTATTTTTAATTATGTTTTATCAATTATTTAATATTTCGATCATTTTCTACTTCGAGTCTGTTTTAAAGAAATGTTTATTGCTTTAAATACTTATGTTAACGTTACTCTTATAAGCCTTTTCTTTAAATTTGAAATAGTTCGTATCTGTACAAAATGACCAAATACTTTTATCAATTAAAGCCTTATAGTCATGATACAAAATAAGTACATGTTACAAAACAATATGTATGGAAAGTATTGTAAACGGAATATTCCCTAATGTAACTAATTCTAAATAGATGCATTTGCAAAATGTATTCACGCAATAAAATTAACACGGGGCATTTTCCGTTATTTGACAATGAATGTATCTGGGAACAGGTGTGTAGTTTACACAAACGAGTGATGCTGTAACGGAATGTGATATTTTATTTTTGTATTGTTGTGAACAGGGAGATGAAATATTTTATTTATATATGAAATGATAAACTATATTCATATATGATAATACATATACATAGATGGTGCCTTTTTATTTATTTTTTAAACGATTCTGAATTTTACGCCTTTCTAGTAATACAAAATATATAGATTTTACTTAAAACATTTATAATAAATTAAATTTCAACTCCAAATGTTGTTTAACTTATACAAATAACCCCTTTACAATATCATGCAACCGAATTAGAGTAACCATATAAATTTCACTTTTTATAATTAATTAAACAAACTGCACGTATTTGAATAATTTTAAACTTCCTGTAACATGGTTACTGTTCATGGAACCTTCGGCTAAATAACGTTCTCCAACACCAGACACACGCGCATCCTCCAAACCATAATACTACCCTCGTTATATGTATTTCATTGGAGGTACAATACCATCTTGTACAAAGGGTACTAGGAAAATTTTGCAATACGACGCAACAATGAATCGTAGGAAGCTGCTTGTTGAGGCATATTTATACGTGCATAGTATCCGCCGCGTAATGTCGATGAGCTCAGCTATTCATGGCAGTGAGAGTGTAAAGTGGTTGCAATGGCATCGTGGTCATGAAATGAGATAAGGGCAGTTTTGCGTTATAATTTAGTGCGTGGTTTAAACATAGACCAGTGCTTCGAAGAAATGACTCTTGCACTAGGTGATGTATGTTCACATCGCACAACGATATTCAGGTGATATAGAGAATTCCAAAAGGGAAATTTAACTGTAGAGGATGCTGAGAGGCCGGGAAGGCCACGAACGTCGGTTACGGAGGAAAACGGAGGCCTACTAATAGATAGAGGGTACCTCAGGCTTAAATGCACCAGCAATTCGTTCGATTATGCATGATTATTTGCACGTGAAGAAACTTTGTTCTCTCTGGGTGCCGCATCGACTGACTGAAGAGCAGATGACAAGACATATGACTTGGTGCCGGGATATGGCAGATGCTTAAAAAGTTTAATAAGGGACAATCTCGGTATGTGAACAACATTGTGACAGGTGACGAGACTTAGCTGTATTATTATGATGTGCCGGCCAAAGCTTAAAACAAAGTTTGGGTCTATGATGATGAGGACACAACCGTAGTTGGAATTGTGGAACGCGTCGTTTTGGACACACAGAAGACAGCCACAGCTAAGTTGTATACTGAAGAGTGCCTGCCTAAAGTCATTGGATCTATGAAGAACCTGCGGCCAAAGTCAAGAATGGACACCTGGTTCCTCCATCACGATAATGCTCCAGCTCACCGTACCAAAGCCTGCACCGACTATTTGACCACGACAGGATTGAAACTTCTCGAGCACCCTCCCTACAGTCCAGATCTTGCGCCCTGCGACTTTACAGTGTTTCCGCATGTGAAAATGAAGCTAAAAGGGAGGCTCGAGGCAACGAGTGTGCTTTATTCCCTAGTGAAACTTGGCAGAACTGGTTTAAAGATTGGTTTCGGATGATTGAGAGGTGTATTGAGTGTAGAGGAAATTACTTTGAAAAAAATTAAATAAACAAAGCTGTATTGCAAAGCTTTCCTAGTACCCCTTGTACATAATTACGTAAGTGCTAAACGTGAAGCAGTTGGCAAAATAATCACTTTCGAGTTATAATTTCTTTTGCTACAGCTTCACGATTAAAATCGACATACATAGCTTTAAATTGCATAAATTAAAAATTAAACAGGTGATTATATTTTATAAAATTACTTTTAAATTCTTTAAAAATTAGCTTAAATTAAGTCGTTCGAGTTGACCATGGAATCTATTCTATTGCGACTTTTTCAAATGTGGTCCACTTCAGAAATTAAGTGATATTAAATAAATCTTCTATTGTATCAAGGAAATCAAAATAGACGGCGTTCCGTACCGTATAAATATGTATACGAATAATTCAAAGAACTAAAATATTAACTCGATGTAAATAAATACATAATACAAAAATTATACAGGATGATAAAAAATGTATCACAAACTTTGATGGGGACAGTATGAGAAATATACAATGTAATTTATGAACAAACAACAAAAACAAAAATCAAATGTGATGTACAAAGTGTCCTTCCTCTTTCACAATAATCACTACACATCTGTCACAAAAATCTTGAAGTCTTTCGAAAATCTCCTGCTATCAAATAGAGGGAGGGCACTTGGTAGACCTCATTTGACTTTCGGCTATTGTTCTTTATTCATAATTTACATTGATTCGTGTCTCTGAATTTACGGACTCATGTTCATTGAAACTTGCATATATTAAGCCATACTATCACTCCTCAAAGTTTGTGACACTTTTTAACGCCCGGTATTAGTATTTGTTAAAAAAGAACATTCGTTACCATTGACTGGGCTCGTAAAATTAGATGGCAGTCTTACAGCAGAGTAGACATCAGCAATTTTTTTCTCAAAATATTAAATTTTATTATATATAAGGAACTCAGATATTATTTTATTCATTTTACTATTTAATAAAAATTAAAATTGAATTTCCTAGACTCTTGCCGTTTTATATTAATCAGTTTGCAATTCTTTTTTTAATTATTTAGATTTACTACATAAAGGACGCTTGCCTTGATTGGCAGAATTCTCCCACAATACGATACAACCCTAGACTCGACCTGTATCAGATCTAATGCCTTCAGTACTGCTCGACTGGCCCTATCTACTAATTTCTCCAATATGAATATATTTAACATATATACAATAATCAATAATTATTTCGGCAAATTACATAATTTATTATTTTAAAAGATACATTTTTAAAGTTAATTACACAATTTTGTTAAAAATTATTTATAAAATTCATGTTCGCTTTCGTCTTTCTTTATATTATTTTTATATCCTTTCTCGAAATCTTTAGGCAGGACAATATATCTGTTTTCACGAACAGCGTGCATGCCGGCTTCTTGACATATGGCATTTATATCAGCACCAGAAATACGATCAGGTCGTGCTACGAAATCTTCTAAATCAACCTAGAAATAAAAGTTTCGTATATATATATGTAAGTACATGCTATTTTGAATTCTCTCAATATCATACCTCTTCTGATAAATTCATTTTAGATGTTATAGTGCTGAAAATTAAACGCTTTTGTCTACGATCAGGCAAGGGAAACTCTATTTTTCTGTCCAAACGTCCAGGACGCAAAAGCGCCGGATCTAACGTATCAGCTCTATTAGTAGCCATTATAACCTACATCATAAAGCAGTTTATTTAAAAAAAATGTTATTAATAGTGAAGGTACAGAGAAGATTTAGTAATACAACACTCTTAATCATATTTCAAAAATTAAGATTTTCCAATTTTTATGTTTATGGGAATGTTATTAAAAATAAGATTATTCCCCCCTCTTTATACAAATTTGAAATTACCCGTACACCTTTACAGACATGTAACGTGCGTACTCTACTTTCAAATTGCGTTCAAAATATAGTGGTCATATTCTTCGAAAGTATATTTATGTACGTCCCCAAAACATTACTCACTCTCTCAGTACCATAATATACTTATAAAAGAGAAAAAGTCAACTGTAACTTAACATGGAGAGTAAAGTAGTTGGTTAACTGTTAACGCCTACTTTCTAGTAAGAAATTACAAGTAAGGATGAGTGTGCTGCGGGCATTATCATGTATGAGAAACTATTATTATAATTTATAAATTTCTTTGTAAGTTTTGTGAAAAGGTGGAGTAGTTATAGTTTCATTAGAGAAAACAAATTTGAGGTGGATTAGCTTTTGTTAATCATGAAGTGGAATCTTGTATAGAATGACTTATTAGAAAAATACTATAAAATTCAACAAAGTGGACGGATTTTCAAAGTTATGAATAATCTAAAAAGTTTTAAAAATACAATCATTAAGAAACCGTTAATTCTTCAAATGATTGATCTTGAAAACACGGGGAGTATTAGTGACTGCTTCCTTTATAAGCAGATATTTGCACAACTAAGCAACTATTTTGTCGTAATAAAAAAAATATTTATAGTATAGAACAGAATATTAAGATTGGACTGCACTAAATAGAACTGTATGTTGCACAGTAACAAACAGAAATTCGAAGTTTTAGACGGTACACGACGCCAGTTTATCGAAAAAAGGAAAAAAAAAACTACAAGGCCGAGTGTTTACAGTCAATAAGCACTGTGGGGGGGCCTTGTTGCTGAGAGGTTGCATTTTGACAAAAGGAACCAGGGTAATAATTAATGAAAGATTAAGTGGAGCACGTTATTCTGATATTTTAAGAAAGTATTATCTTCTAAACGACATAATTTTGTATCTCAACATGATAACGAGTCGCGAATTGTTAAAAAATACTATATGTGAAAACTAGTAGAATATGTCTGGGAGAACGCATCAGAACCAGAATGAAAGGCAAACAAAGTGTCCGAGAATGTATTTAAGTACTACAAGAAGAATTGACAAACATCCCAAACGAATTTATTAAAAAATTATATAAATCGATTCCCAAAAAGAATTGCCGCAATACGTAGAGCTAAAGGAAGCTTACAAAATATTAATTATATTATTAAAATAAAATTTGTTAAATACATGCACGAATGCTTGTATTTCCATTACATGTAAAAATGCCAAATAGCGTAAATTTATTTTACTTAAAAACCTAACCTAAGTTTGTATTCACATTACATGCTACTGGTCTAAAGCATTCTCATTAGCACATATATATATATATATATATTTTGAAAAATTTTTTATTGACCTTTTTCTCCTCTATCTACTATTAGTTAGGTAACTAATTTATTTATAAGTGTTTTTATTTTCTGATTGTCAGTAGCTATTAAGCACTTGATAACATTTTAATGTATATTATAATGTTGTTTATACCTTAACATTTGTTGTTTGATCGAAACCATCCATTTGATTTAATAATTCTAACAAAATTCTTTGAACTTCTCTATCAGCTCCAGTTTGTGCATCAAATCGTTTTGTTGCAATCGCATCAATTTCATCAATAAATATTATTGCTGGTGAATTTTCTTTTGCTAATCTGAATACATCTCTTACCATTCGGGGTCCTTCACCTAAGTATTTCTGAACAAATTCAGATCCGACGACTCTAATAAAAGCTGCAGTTGTATGATGTGCAACAGCTTTTGCCAACATAGTTTTACCACAACCAGGTGGACCATACATTAGAACACCACGTGGTGGATCAATGCCAATTTGTTTGTATAGTTCAAAATGTGTTAATGGCAATTCAACAGCTTCTCGAATTTCTTGCTTTTGCATATCCATTCCACCTATATCTGCATAAGTTACATCTGGTTTTTCATCAGCTTGTAACATGCTAATTGAAGAATCTGCTTCGGGTGGTAATACATCTACTAATGCATTGCTATGCTTATGTAATGCCACACTTGCTGATGGTTTTAATAATTCTCTGTCAATCGTAGACAAAATTCTGACATAGTAATTTGAGCCAGTAGTAGACCCTACAATTCCAGTATTTTGATCAACAGCTTCTAAGAATTGACCAATCACCAAAGGAACAGACTGAATGCGTTTTACTTCTTCTTGAGCATGAAGATACTCTTTTTTTAGATTACGCTGTTCATCTTTGATATATTCCTCTTGAACTTCTAAAAACTCCAGCATTTGTTGCAATTTTTTATATTTTGTATACAAATCCTCCATATCCATATCCTGGAGGTTTTGTTTTTGTTCTGCTGGGCTACCTTCATCCTGCAAATTTAACATTTTTCCAAAATTAATAAATATATGACATAGAATGTATTTAGAGTTGCTATAGCAAATTATAACACCAAATATGCAAAAGTATGATGTTCACTTACTTTTTCAGGCAAAACAACATCCATTCCTTCCATTTTGAATGACTTGTACTTTACGTCTATATACTTTGACAGAAGTCGTATTATGATATTATTTAAAATCTGACAGTATGAGTTGAAATTGTTTAGGGTTGTAGATAAAGTAGATATCTTATTCTTGACAATATAAGTATTTTTAACGACTTGTTTTAATTATTGAAAACTAACGAAACAAAAATATTGAATAATAGTGTAATTCTCAATTAACATATTCTAATATAGCAACAAAGTGTATGACATTTTGAAACCGACGTCTTTTCATAGATTTTACTGGCAAGCGAATTTTTTAAGCACTATTTGATATTAGCTTTGTGGAAATTAGTTATTTTCTATTCACATTTGAAAATTGTATCTTAATAGTATTTATTCATAGTAGAAATGATATTGTTCACTAGTTTTTTCTGAAACAGTTTAACTATTGTCGCATAGATGAAGCTGTAGTAACATAATTAGAAGTTTTGTGAGCTTTAATGCAAAAATTTGACTTTTCTTCTTTAAATATTCATGTTTATTCTTACATTAATACCAATGCAATTTAAATGAAAAGACCACAATATTCATTCTAGTTTTTTTAAGAAATAATTGTTTTTCAAGTCTTCTCTTTCGACTTGCAATATACTTGAGTGTCGTCTAGTCTACAGTTATTTAAATTTGGTACATGACTTTAAATAAATATTTATGGCAACGTCATCCAAATTTATCATATATATATAAATTTAATACCCTTACAAATGTATTGTTATCCATTCAAGTGTGGTTAATTTTCTATTGGTTGCTGTATTTATAAATAAAAAAAATGTATTCTAGACTTTTAAAATAGAGATCCTTTTTACCGTTCTAATAAATGTTTCCGTGAAAAGATAGATGGCAGGCAATATACTACGTGGCAACAATATGCTTTAATGACGAGATTAATTTCATTGTGGAGTAAAGGAAAATCTTCGCTTTGCAAAAATTTCTTGAAGTAAATTTGATTAATTTTCAATACAAGATATAAATGAGTTACTTATATATTTTTCTGTTTGTAAAATTTTATAATTTATAGATTTACTTGCATGCAAGATATCTGTCTATATACATACTTACGAGTTAATAATTTAGATAAAATACTTTGAAAAGTTTTTAAACTTAATAACCTTCAATTTATTTACTTGTTTTCTATTAACAGATAACGATACAAGAATATTTTTCTATATATATCTTTATTTTAACATTTATTACTAGCGTACTTTCACTAAAGAAGTCTTTTTGTACAACTAATGTATTTTAAATTGAAGACAGACTGCTCACAAAATTTTGCATTTTGAACAGGTATACTAGGAAAAAAAGTTTTTATAAAGAACAAAATATAATTTATTGATAATGCTATAGAGATACATTAGCTACAAATATAAATATACAGGTATTTTTATTTTCGGGGACAGTCGTGGGTCCACATCATTTACAAGTGTATGTGGTGTACTTTCACACATGTCACCAATTACGATACTTTTATTGCGTATATAAATAATAAGTTATATATAAATACAATAATAAAATAACTACATAACATAAACGTATTGTATTGAGAAACACACAAAATTAAATAATGATTTAAATAACAAAAAATCAAATTCTCTCGCATCGGCCTTGCAAGGGGTGGGTACGATCGATGATAAATAGGAATAGAGGGGCAAAACAAATGAGAAACATTGAAAGGAAAAATTAAATAAATAAAAACTGAATGCGGAATGTTTGAGAAAAATTGACAAGTAAGGGAACACCAAGACCGATGAAAAGCAAAAATATAAATAAACTAACCTATAACTTGCACATCATTCTTAACCATTTTACAGTTTTACTTCTTTCTTTAATATAACAACATACTTAGGTATATATAAAACACGCTTCTTTTTCATCTAAATAGATTTATATATATATAATATATTATTTTAAAAATCACACAATATCATAATCACTTCGTCGCCTTCTGCTTTGTGGCGGAATTGTTTAAATCTTAAAACGTAAAAATATAAATTAAAACACTGAATTAAATAAAAAAAAGTTGTCTTTGAGTAATTTAACGCATTTAAATATTCCCTTTGATGTTTTAAATTCTTGCGAATCCAGTCGAGTGGGCGCACTACTGTAATAAATCCCTTAACGAGTGCAAGGGAGTCGCTACTGCCAATCTGTTGAAAACTGGAAGCCTTTGATCTTCGACACCCGGAGAATGGAGTTCTGGTTCACTACTGAAAAATGAACCCATTGAGGAGGTAGGTGACTGACTGAGACTGCATGGCGGGCTTGGACTGTCTAAAGATAGCGAGGGACTTAATGCTGCTGGTCTTAAACGGTTTGTTCTGGAAGCTAAGATAGCAGCAGAGACAGCTTGAACACGACTGTGTTGAACTACTTCATCTTGGTTATGCACAAAGTGACATCGAGGGCCATAGGGACAAAAGCCAACGGTGTGGTAAGTGCGGCATAATTCTGTTTTATATTTTGGGTGTCTAGCTAAGCTTCTTAATTCAGCCACACCATGAGCGAATTGGCACTTATCTCCATATTTGCAAACACCAAATTCTTCGTATGGTCTACACAATTCTGTTTTGTATCGCGACGTATTCACTGTTGTAGCTGTTACTGCAGCATTCGGTGCCGGAGCGGATTGCGTACGTTCTAATCTCCTGTGCTGAGATATATTCAGTAAAGAGACCAGATTAACCGCTGTCGCCGCTGTAGTCGATGTGTTAACTGGGGTTGAGGCCATACGGGTTAACTTGTAACGAACTGCCGGTGACCCTACGGCGAGGTGGGCGCCAGGGGCTACCTCCGCGTTCTGGACGCTGTTCTGTAATGAAAAGGAAAATGTGATTAGTGACGAAGATGAGATTACGGCGGAAAGAAAAACACACACACTCAACAATCGGTAAAAGTTGTTCCAAAAGCCTACTTTCTCGAAGTAGTGACATGAACAGTGAAGACTCGTCGCGAGCTCAGACCGATGTGAAAGCTAACTTAGTGGGAGTAAATACACGTATAGGTAGGTAGATAGGTACTACCTGCTCATTTCTCTTTTCTTATATCAAACGTATTGAAATCTAACCCCTTGGACAGATACTAGCAAGATTAATTGTCTCTTAAGTTATTGTTTTTATAAATAATTATAATTACGGACATATTTTAAATGTAGGCAAAAAATTATGGATGTTATATACAGTCTCTTTCAAAATACATATATTGTTTCTTGAAGTATTTACAAGAAAAAATTAATTTCATTAATATGTTCATTATTGCTTGCCTGCACAAATGCATTTTACTTCAAAAGGAGATTTATCTGTTTATCCTAGTAAACAAAAAAAATTCTTCAATATTGAAAAGGTTAATTTATTCATAGAGAATACTTATTTTAAAAAATATACAAAACTTGTCCACATTTACACCGCTATTCATTAACTGAATGTGGAATTATTTTATCGATATTAATTAAACATCGAATTAATATCGTACAATAGTGTGCTTTCTACGGATAAAAGTTTTTGGGATGAGATCATTGTTCGTAGTAATTGACTAGCTTTATTGACAGATTTAGTATTTAAATTTTATTGATCGAATATATATATTTTTGTTTTTAGTTGACCTGTACATTCAAAATACAGAGAAAATGTAACTTGCAATTAATAAGCAATTATATATATTATATATGTATATATATATTATGATTAAAACATTATTGGGAAAATATTTTGACAATTTAGAAAAGAGATGACATTCATTGATATAATTGACATTTAATACAAATAAAATCTATAAAACTAAAGGTTTAAACGAATCTATATTTGTAACGTTGAAAAGGGCATAAATGTCTTCATTTTATGATTTCAGATTGTTATAAATAAAATACAAATGTTCTATCTTATTTTTTCTTACTGTAACTTCCTTACAATATTCGTTAGGTAAGTGTAAATGAAATTATTAACGACATTTAAATTACCTTGAATACTACAGTTAAATGTTACCGATTTAATTAAGAAAAAACAGAAATAATGTAGTAACTTGTAAAATTAACTAGAGAACTCGCTTTGGTATTATTGCAATTAAGAAAAAGTACAAATGAAACAACAGGAAGAATGATAAATTTTTACCAATTCTTATTTTCGAATTTAACCAATGTGACTAATTATGGAAACCGCAAAGCTTATCTCTACGACGAAATATTCTCCAATAACTTGTATAAGTAGATGCATTATTATATTTAATACATAAAGTCCCCCAATGTGGCTTTAATATATAAACTTCAAACAAATATATGAATATAGTATCAAATTTCATGAAAATTAATTATCAATTTTTGCTATAGGAATATGGTAAATATGTATCTATTTATCGAATGTTATAAAACTTTCGATACTATTATTATTAAAGAAGTTTACATTTTAAATTTATAATTCATTTTAAGAATTTTATGAAATGACTTCAAAAGCCCACGGTTTTTCCAATAAAAGTTAAAACAGGAAAAAAAAACGTAATTTATGTGAATGTAGTTATTAATGCAAAATTACATTACATTTTCCGTAGTATTTTGGCTTGTGTAAAAAATAATCTATGTATTTATCAAGTAGATTTCGAAAAAAATCCTGATTATATTCAACGTAATTTCGACATCGTTGAAATTTCCCGCCACATATGCAATTAGTATTAATAAATATAGATGCCGCTACATGTACAAACTACATTACATGACTAACCCGCAATGACCAGATACATTAATTTACGTATTTATATTGTTGGAATGCTCAGAACAGATTGATTCATTCCATAATTTTCTAAAAGAACAATGTCAATAAAGTTTATAGGGTATAATATAATAAGTAATAAAATACCCACGCAAAGAAATATTATTTTGTTTTTATTTTGAAGAGCAGGGACTGTTTTTTATGTGAAGGAACGCCCTAGCTGACTCTACCTGGTCCGATGCAACAGGTAGTAATACAAGAGGCGCAGCAGGTAATGTGCTAAACCCACGCGAAATCCCTCAATATATTCCTCTACCCAAGTAACGTACCTTGATTATATCTCCAAACTCATACATAGCACTTTGTGACATCACTGCAGTAGACATCCTGATTTTTGCTTTTTGTTAGATAGACTCAAAAACACTGTTATTTTATATAGCGTATAGTATAGTTGATGGGCGAAACACAAACACAAACGATAAATATTCTGCGTCAAAACTGGAAAGACTCGCTGATAAAACTAAACTAAAACTTGTATACTATTATTTTGAAAACGTAAAAAAACTTAAGAAGTCGGCGGCGCTCTTTACAGAGATAGCGCAGAGGTACCGTACGTGCTTGCTGTTCTACGTATACTCGCTCACTGAAATTCACTATGGCCGAACATTAAACCACACCAAGCTTGCGATATCCCCACTACAAACAAAACTTGACTCTCGGCCAAGTAAAAACCAATCATGCTTTTTGACGTAGCTAGTCCAAAGTCGTTTCTCTTGCTGTGGAGAAGAGATAATGATATATCGTTTAGATTAATGGGGACCCTGGAGTTTGAGGCGACTGATTTTCGACCTTAGTGTTCCGTCTGTTTTTCTTGCTTCTTCTAAGAGTGGTATTTTTATTAATCTTAATTTGTCGCTTTAGAAGCGAACGAAACCTTTCGTTTCGGACGGAACACGACTAAGCGAAACCGTTTTCGCGAAAGAAAGTGAATCTTATATTCGCATGACGTGAACGTTAAAAATTTCGTTCATATACACATTTAATAATAATAATAATAATACACATATGTTTCTGTTATTATCAGATTCGGTTTGAAATAAGTATTCAAACAGGATTTTGTTTCGACACTTATAATAAATATTAAACGAACTACTAGTTTGATAGTTAATTTGTTTTAATATCACTTGAATTCATTTAGTAATACGCATAATTATAAATTTTTCTTTACACTAAATAATTATAATGATTCAACAAAAAACATTGTTGTTATTATACACGAATGCATTGACCCGTTTTTTCCAATTAGTTTCTATTTAATTGATTTTTTTTGTAATGATTAGAAAAATACTTTTTTAAACAATTAATGAATAATTCTTGGATATCAAACATTTTATATATGATTTTATTATACATAAATATGCTATATGTACACACAAGAGATTTATACCTACGCTTTTTTTTATTCTAACTCCTATTATCATACAGCCTATCTTTGTGTACTTATAAAACTTGTGTTAAAAATATGGATAATTTTGCTCACGTTATCACTTTGCGATTACTTTTAACTGATAAGAATATAGACAAATAAGATACTTATTTACTCATCTTCTTCATCTTAATTATAGCGCTTGTGCATGCTTAGTTACAAGTAAGAAAATTATAACGTTATCTTAATTAACATGAGGATTACATTATAGATAAAATTGTATATATAACACATTTTCAAAATTTTTTATACTCAACAATTGAATTATTTTTACACTATTCTTTTTCTTTTAAAGAAAGATTTGTATGCGACACATCAAAAACCACAGCTACTTTACAATGAAGCGTATATTTTGCCTATATTATTTTTCAAATAATTTTTTCTAAAGTGGACATGTACATTATTTTTCACCTTAATACCTTGTTTACTGTAATAATTGTATGTATCATGCTTGTTAATCATATACATAAATGTTTTTTTTAATTTGACTGCTTCACATAAACTTTATAAAGTATATTGTACTGATTTAATAAATATTGGGTTGGCAACTAAGTACTTTCGGTTTTGTAGTATAAAATAAAACACTTTTTTTTAAACAAAGAATAGTTTTTAATCAATCATATATTTTCCATTTTGCTCAATAACCTTTTGCCATCTTTCTTTCAGCTGCATGATTCCGCGCTCATAAAATTTCTGGTCCTCAGAATTGATCGTTTGGTTCCTTGGAAGCAGCTCAAAAAACACAACACCTTTGTAATCCCACCAAACTGACAGCATGATCTTTTTTGGATGCAATTCAGCTTTCGATGTTCCATGATCGTTTTCGAACTATGTTACTGTACAGGACCCATTTTTCATCACCAGTGATAAATCTTTTTAAGAAAGGGTCGGTTTCATTTCGTCTAAGGTGCATATCGCAAAAGTTGATTCTTTGTGTTAAATGAATTTCTTTCAATTCGTGAGGTACCCAAATATCAAGCTTCTTAACTAACCCAAGACATTTTAAATGTTTTTCAATTGTTGTGTGCGATACATGTAGCCTCTCCGCAATCTCTCGAACAGTTATATGACGATCCTCTTCAATTATGGCTTTGATTTGGTCATCATTAACTTTAGTAGGCCGACCAGAACGTTGCTCATCTTTGAGGGAAAAATCTCCAGAACGGAATTTTTTATACCAATTCTGACACGTGCGCTCTGTTAAGCAATTAGCACCATAAACTTCACATATCTTTTTGTGAGCCGCAGCAGCTTTCTTTCCTTTACGGAAATAAAATGGTAAAATTTGTCGAAAATGTTCGTTTCTGCACTCCATTTAAAATTAACCCACAACTAATAGCTTTAATAAAAATCACGCGCTACTTGCTTCTGAAGTTACGTCAATGAAAACTGTAGGCACGAGAAAATGGTACGTGGAAGTATTCCATAATGTAATTAGTACGTGATTTTATAATCAATTACACGATCTTGGTGCAGCAAATCCAACAAGACAACGCAAACTTTCTTGAAAAAGGAACTGCTGTTCGAAAATTTGGTAGTAGTGGCACAAGAAAACCAGCGTATGAGATGTTAAAATAAGAATAATGCACTCTCAATTTCTAGATTAGTTCCAGAGATTTTGGCAAAAGAATAGAATACGAATAGCTCAGTTTTAGTGCAGTAGTTGAGCCCTGAAAATGTCCCATACAAGTGGATACGAAACGTCAACAGATATACATGTGACGCGGTTCCAGCTCGGAAGCTCAGAAGCAGATAGCATGGACCACGACCGCGGAAGTCTACGTACCAGAAACTTCGGCAGATATACAAGTGACGCGGTTCCAGCCCGGAAGCTCAGGAGCAGATAACTACGTCAAACTATATAAAAACCATAGCAAGGGATATCGTGAAGGAGAAACAAAACTATCAGCAGGTGTTTGATGGAAAAATGTTATGATAGTAACAGTTATGGTAATCTAAAGAAATTCGCGATGGAGTTATAATTAAAATATTTCACATTGTAGTTTATTTTATTGGTAATATTTCCTAGCTATGCGCAAAAAGGCTACCATTTATGTGGAAAAGTACATGTTCATTTTAGAGATTTATTTAAGAATTCACTTATCGAAAAATAATAAGTATTTAATTAATTTGGAGAAGTATGGCTAACTTCATGACAATGTAGTTTTGTACTTGTATAGGAACTTCGATAGCAAAGTTGTCATCATCAGCAGTAGAAAAATTAATAACAATCAAAGTACTAGCACATACTTCAAACAAGTGAAGGACAGTTTTGTCTCCAACGTATTAAAGGAAAAAAAAATAATAACACGTTGGTGAGAGAGTAATGTATTTTACTTCTGCAAAATGTATTCGTGTACTAGAATTTTAATTTTTTTTAGTTCTGACAATGGCGACAACTTAGTTGTAGAAATTCGAATACAGTTAAAAATTATATTGTGGTGAAGGGGTTATTTTTAATCAGCCTTTACTATTTGAAATACCGCTTCAAAGAGGTATCGAATTGTTAACTGATCTAGATATGAATTTTGACGATTGAAAGTCAACTCAGTAGATAAAATTTTGAACATTATAAAAAAGGTAGCAATCTCAAAAGTCTTCATCAGATAGGAATCTAAAAGATTAGAGACAAATTTAGAAGTCTATATCTTTACAGGAAAACCTTCGCCGGATTTCAAATGAAAACTATGTAAATTACGTATTTATTTTCTAACATACCATTTTCTTTTTATAATTGTGCAATACTAAAATAAAATAAGAGACACATAATTAAATATTTAGTTATAAATAATCTGTAAGTCACAGTAGAGTCTAACAATATGTTAATATTGTCGCGTTAACCATTTCTTGGTTAAAATTTTGATATTAGCGACTAAAATTGTAAATACTTTATCAACTTCATTGTTATTGGGAATTGTGAAGTCTCCAATTTATCTTGATTTTTATTAACGCATAACCATCCACATTTATATTTATTTTACGTGCCGTGTAAACAGTGCTAACAGTGCAGTATTTGTACAATCGTTTATAGGAAGATAAGCTCGAAGTGTGACTGAATATTTTTCTATTGTATTGTTGGTTAAGTATGAATATCTGGAGAAAAAATATGTAGGAGACTATTCGAAAAGAATATATTTAAGGGATTATATTTAGTGTTAGAATTATCGGTAACCACTAAGTGTGTTGTATATATTAAACTACAATAATAGTCTTAAAAAGAGTACAGGTAAAAGTATTCTTTTTGTTTCTAAGTCCAATAAATAATTTTAAAAAAATAGTATTTTTTAGTGAATATAAAAATAGCGTACTTTAAAAATTATATAGTAAACTGAAATTTTCAAAATCTGCTTTACAAATTAAAATATTCTGTCGTTACTCTCAATATCGTTTCATATAAATAATCGTGGCCATGAAAGATAGTCAGGATACATTTTTTAATATTGTTAAAAAATGATAAAGTGAAAACTAAAATAAAATGCATAAGGGTGTTAACGTTATTTTATCACGGAAAATTAATATCTAACACTGTCTCGTCTGGAGCGAATCAGTGCACGAATTTAGGTATAGTAAGCAGAAATTTTATGCAAACATCTAGATTAAAAATAACTACTTAACCACAACGTGGTTTTTAAGTTTGAATACGCATTTCTGCAACTAAGTTGTCATCAGCAGTAGAATAAGGTACACTTGGAGCACTAGCACCTATTTTACAAAAGTAGAGTACGAGGGTAGTTTGACAAGTAGTGAGAATGGAAAAGAAAAACGAATTTCTTAAATACATAATAATTTTTATTTTTCAATATATTCTCCTAAAAGAGCAATACATTTATTCCAACGGTGCTCCAATGCCCTTATGCCATCTCTAAAACGCGATTCCGGAAGGTTTGCAAAATATTCATTTACGAGGATGATAAGGTCGTCGTTAGACGAAAATTTCTTTCCACCTAGTGCCGTTTTCAATTTTGGAAAAAGGTGGAAGTCGGAAGGGGCTAGATCCGGCGAATAAGACGCATGCGGTACTAATTGGAAATGCAACTCGTGGATTTTGGAATCGCAACTGTGCTGGGATGCGAGAGAGCGTTGTCTTGGTGAAACAGAATCTTTTTCTTTGCCATTCATTTAGCACGTATCTCAACATTTAATTTTTGTAGAAGTTCTGCATAATATTGTCCGTTTATTGTGGCACCTTTCTGAAGGTAATCAATGAGCAAAATGCCCTTTAAATCCCAAAAAGTTGATGCCATCACCTTGTTTGCCAATAAAGTGGTTTTCGCTTTCTTTGGAGGTGCAGAACCACGTTCTAACCATTGTTTCGACTGTTGTTTAGTTTCCGGTGTACTGTAGTGTATCCAAGTTTCATCGCAAGTAACAAATCGCCTACAAAAATCAACCGGATTCCGCTTATAAAGGTCCAAACACTCATTGGAAATGCGCAAACGAGTGAACTTTTGATCAGTCGTAAGCAATCGCGGCACCCATCTTGCCGAAAGCTTGGAAAGGCCCAATTCTTTCGTTAAAATGTGGTGTACGCGTTCTGTTGAAATGTTTACCATGTCTGCTATCTCTCTCATTTTGAGTAGTCGATCTTGCGTAATAATATTATGGATTTTTATAATCATTTCCTTAAAAGTCACGATTTTGGGTGCTCCAGAGTGCGTTTCATCAACACAGCTTGTTCTACCACGCTTAAATTCATTTACCCATCTACTTATTGTACCGGATGACTGAGCAGATTCACCTAATGTTTCCCGTAACTCATCTCTTATTTCGGTAGCTTTCATACCCTTAATTACGAAGTATTTAATCACCGCACGATACTCTGCTTTTACCATTTTAACAAAACGATGTGTTGCTTCTTTTTCAATCAGCTGTCAAAAATAAACTAATCAACCGATTTATTTAAATATCGGAATGTAAACATGTAAATAGGCAACCTAAATAACAGTGCATTTGTTTTACCAATTAGAGCGCCACCTATATGTCATTCTCACTACTTGTCAAACGATCCTCCTACATTACTATAATACTATATTAATATTAATATATAGTATTATAGTGATGCAGTCGATTAGTGGAAAGTGAAAACTGCTGATGATAGTCATCAGTGATTAGTGGAAAGTGAAAACTGCTGATGATTATAGCTGAACTGTCGAAACGCGTATTTAATTTTAAAAATTACCTTATAGTGAATAGATTATTTTTAATCAACTTTTGTATTCCTGCATTTAACGCTTGATTTAGTTTACCTGTAAATTAGATTTTAAAATGTCTGTTGCAAATAGGTAGTTTATTATATGTTAAGTAATTTAAAGAAATTTTATTGAAAAAAAAAACAACCGTCTTTCTAAAAACAATTGAATCACTTATTAGTTGTCTATTGGTTAGTTGGTAATTATTATTTTTATTACTTTCAGTACAAAATAATTTCGCTGGTGCTATTAGCGTATTCACAAATACGATGAATTTATTATGTATTACATAGAAGGCCATCACTGTAAGTATAGCATACAGTGAAATTTATTATGAAGTAATAAATTACTTTTAATTGAAAAGTATATAATTCGACATGTTGATCTACTCAATTAGTTTCTTTTTATTACAATAGGTAAAAAATTCAACTGAAAATCGTATAATCAATTTTTTGTGATATTGTTTAGTAATTTTATTGGACATAATATATTTTATGATGGAAGAATATAGATATCTACATTCATTTAGTTTCGTGTTGCTTAGAAAAAAGCATTTTATATTGCTGATACATTTATGTTGTTAACTCGAGTATATAGAAAATATAAAAAACATACATACAGTCGGTCACAAAAGTGTTTGTACAACCCATGAATGTTGAATATCATCAAGTGTGAACATCTAGCTATGATAAAGCATATTTACTTCCATTAAACGATTTCAAAAAGCTCTAAAAAACTCTAATACGATGACACTGTAAAAACTATTATTATTTACAACTACAAAAGAATTTGCTAAATAGTCTAACATCGAATGTCACAAAAGTTTTCGTACACTTCATTTGTATAGGATATTTCTCTCCTGTAAGCCATTAATTTGGAATGAATTCGGTAAATCTTATTCATAGCCCCACGTATTTGTTACAAATAAACATTTGATGTTTTTTTACAAAGATGAATTGTAAAAGTAATCAAATATCTAGTAATATGCGCGAGTTAACAACAAAACACAAATTAAAGAAAAAAACCATTGGGCCAAATAGCCAAATTTATCGAAAAAGCGTGTTATGTAGTGCGGATTGAAAGAAAAATATTCAAACACTGTTGAAATTGTACCGAAAATTGGAGTCCAAAGATTCTAAATGAGCGTTATCAAAGAACTGTTACAAGTACAATGAGTTACAAATCCATTGATAAGTGCACTGAAGAATTTGATCAATAAGGTTGATATATAACCCCTTTCCACATTAACTTTTGTAAATTCTGTATACGTATTTCGACAACCAAGTGGTCATCATCAGCAGATAATATCAAAGTGTCGCACCTGGTAAAACACGGCGAAAAAACAACCGTACGAAAATCAAACTCCGTACGCGATCCACACCGTTCAAAACCAAGATGTACACTGAAGAATGTCTGTCTGTATAGCTATTCAAAATGCACTTATCCATAAATTTGAACTCACTGCACTTATAAAAGATCTCCGATCGTGCACATTTAAAATCTTCCACGCCTATTTTTCGATACAATTTCAATAGCTCAGGATATTTTGAATATTTTTTCCTCAATCTGAGGACTCCAGAATACGTTTATTCGGTAAATATTTGTCCTAAAGATTTTTGTTTCTTTGCGTACTGCTGTTAACTCGCGTATATTATCAGACTTGTGTTTATTTTTGCAACTCATCTTTGTAGAAGCATTAAATGCTTATTTTTTTACAAATATTGAGAGTATGAAGAGGATTTATCGAATTCGTTCGAAATTTGTAGTTTACAATAGAGAAATATCTTATAAAAATATAGTGTACAACATTCGATAATAGAATATTTAGCAAAATAACAGTTTTTATCTTGTTATTAGAGATTTCTAGAGTTTTTAAACGTTTTCGAATGGAAGTAAATACGTTTTATTATAGCCGGGTGTTCACATTTGATAATGTTCAATATTTACGGGGGTATGAATACTTTTGTGACTGACCGTATACAAAATGAGTTTACACATGACATTATTTTGATATATATTTAATTTTTTGCGAATAATAAAATCTGGTTTACTTTTTGAAAATAAACGAGTAAGAAAATGTAATATTTTAACATTACAATAGTATTCGATGTCTAACACAGACATAGTACAGTTTCAAATCAATACTTGTCAAGTCAATGTTAAAAACTCATACATAGCGTTATTTTATTATCAAATTGTGGGTATATTACATACGAAATATTTAATACTTAATACATAATTGACGATTACATAAAAATGAGAAAATTGAATCGAAGTTGTAACAATATAACCCTAAAATTCGAAGAATGAAAATGCTTCCCAAATTATAATTAATGTATTTGAGAAATGTGATAAGACCGTATACGCAAGCATTGTTTATGAAACTCTCGAAGAACATATACACTACCGCTCACGGAAGTAAGGACAGCAACTACTATATATCAAGCAACAACAAGGAAAAAAATAAAAAATATCAACGAAATTGAACAAAAATTAATATTTATTGATTCTTTATATAATACAATTTAAAATTACAATTCATTAAACTTATTCCTAATATACTTATAAATATATTATATTAATTATACTTTCTTTTCATCGAAGAAACCACAGTTCGCGGCGATTACAACTTTGGTTATTCAGGGCATTCTTTCTATAAATTTTCTTATTACATCTGGCGTAATGTTATTCCATTCTTTTTTTGTAAAATATTCCAAAGTTTTTCCTTCGATGTTGGATACTTCTTTCTAACTCTTCTATCGAGGTCATTCCATAATAATTCAATGGGGTTGAGGTCCTGACTCTGAGGCGGCTATGTCGTTACTTTCAAAATATGTTCTTTTGTTTCCGCCTCAAGGTAATTTTTACACAACAACGACGTGTGTTTGAAGTCATTATCATGCATAAATTCAAAATTATTACCGATTAATCGCAGGTCTGACAGTAAACCGTGATTTTCCAAAATTTCTCGGTAATTCTCCTTTCTCATAATACCATTTATTTTTATCAAATCTCCCATTTCGGCTAATGAAAAACAGCCTCAGACTACAACAGAACCATCCCCTTGTTTCACTGTTGGAGCTATGCAATTTCTCAACATCCTTTTCGCGCCCATCGTCTGACGAAAATTCTGCTGTTTTGCCCGAATACTTCAAATTTCGATTTGTCACTCCACAGTACGTTCTTCCACTCATCGATTATCCAATTACGGTGTAACTTTGTCCATTGAAGTCAATGCTATTGAGATGCAATATCAGGTAATTATAGTTATTGTTAGATAAAATTGTTTCTATCATATTATTTGGAGAATATATACAAATACAATACCTATTTGAATTACAAACCTTCTTAAAAATAAGGTATAATAATACTATCGTATTTATTGGCATTAATATAATTTTTATGATCGTTATATAAAATTTAATCAAGTGTGCATACTTCCATGAGCGGGAGTGTATATATAATCAGTCAGGAAAGTTTTCATACATTTAATGAATGTTGAAAATCGTCAAATAAATTCGGATTCGATTACGATAAAGAAGTATTTTTCATTTAACAGCATTGAGAAACATAGTAATATGAAATCTGTTATTATTTTTGATTAAGAAAATTTAGTCAATATTCTGAAACCAAATATCACAAACGTTTTCGGACACTTCACTTTATGAAGTATTTCTCCATATATTTGGAATGAATTCGATAAATTCTCTTCACAAGATCACATATTCAGTGTATCTAACTGTACTATAATTGTATTGTTTGTACGATACTTACAACTTCATGTGCTATAAAATTTGCAAGTGGATATACTCGTAGTATGTACATTGTACTATAATTTCATGTTATTTATCAACATGGACTAAACAAGAATTAAAAAATTAAATATTTCGAATGCATTATTTACGTAACTGCTATTTTTAAGGAAATACATGGAAACATTATTTCTAGATCTAATAGTATATTTTATAATAGCGTAATAGTTGCAGAAGAAACAGTTTAGCTCAGATAGTTTACTATCAATGATTTTATTACAAATATCCTTCGTTTTTCTTGGTAGTATCTTTAAGTTTGACTTATTTTGTATAAGTCAATATGTATACTCAGCAAGCAGATATAAATAAGAGCAATTTTGAAGACCCTCTTCATATTTTTAAATTTATTTTCGCACACTGGTAGAAATAATGTAATTTAATGCAAAATACATTCATTCAACTGCCGTTTTTAGTTACTATTTGCAATGTATCGAGTACATTTACTAAACATTTAAAAAATGTTAAAGGATTACTTCAAGAATTAATACTTTTAAGAAAATAAAAAAGGATTTTGAGCAAACGCAACACGTTATTATTTGTATTTAATTAATTACGTTTATATATTTAAAATACGTAAATTCTTTTCTGAGCAAGACAGTGAGTTGAAAAATTGTTTGAATGACAAACAGTAAATATTTAAGGAAAAGAATATTGATGTTTACATCTATTGGTATTGCGAAGTATCCTAACATACACAACATGAACAGTATTTTTACAATCAATATGATAAGAAACGTTCTTAAACATTCTTTGTGGATCAAAAACCCATTTATTATCTATAAAAACCTTCTTCTTTTTCAAATAAGGAATATGAAAAATTACTTGAATTATTTTCTGATTCTTCATTATTATTACCTTGTAAAACAAAATCTCTGACTGAATTTTGGTGCAGTTTGAAAGGTGAATATGCACAGTTAGCAGAAGAAGCTAATTTAATCCATTTACCATTTACATTTGATTTTACTTTTCTATGAATAAATGAATAGAATATTCGAATATTGTCGCTTGAATACGAGGTCTGATCACAAAATAACCGATATTTTCAAATTTCATGAGTTACGAATGGTCGATTTTCGCATTTTTTTCTGTTATGTTGGTACACATGTCTGTTATATATGTTGGCAATATCAGCCATTTTGGATTGTCAGTTTGTTTTTGACAGATAAAAAGGTTAGTCGTGTTTTGGTGTGCTCATCGATTTTTTACTATTCGAAAAAAAGGATCAAAGAATATGTATTAAATTTTGCGTTAAAAACGGAATAAAGTGCTCCAAGGCACTTGAAATGTTGACTGTGGCATTCGGCGAGTCCGCTTTGTCTCAAAAAAGTGTTTATAAGTGGTACAAGCGCTTTACAGAAGGCCGAGAAAATGCACGCCAAGTTCGATCAAATGTGAAGGTTTTACTCACTATTTTCTTCGATTATAATGGCGTGGTGCATCATGAGTTCTTGCCAATAGGTCGTACGGTTAATAAGGAATAGTACAAGGAAGTTATGCAACGTTTGCGTGAAGCAATACGGCTCAAACGATCGGAATTGTGGAAAAAACAATCATGGATTTTGCACCATGATAACGCACCAGCTCACACATCGATGCTTGTGCGTGAGTTTTTGGCCAAAAACAAAACCGTTATCATGCCTCAACCACCATATTCATCGGACTTGCCCCCGCTGACTTTTTCCTCTTCCCAAAACTGAAGACACCGATGAAAGGAAAGCGTTTTGCTACGATTGAGGAGATAAAAGAAAAATGGAAACAGGAGCTGTTGGCGATACCAAAAAGCGCGTTTCAGAAGTATTTCGAGGATTGGAAAAAACGCTGGCATAAGTGTATTATATCTGAGAGGGGATTACTTTGAAGGGGACAAGATAGTTATTGATGAATAAATAAATACTTTTTGAAAAAATTGAAAATATCGGTTATTTTTTGATCAGACCTTGTATAAAAGATTATTAAAATAAATGCTATCCACTAATGTGTTTTATTATACTTTATATATATGCACTATATATAGATATATTTATAAAACCCTTTTAAAGTGCCGAACATATACGACGCGTTTATTATAACATTGGTCGCGTTCTACAATTTATATTTACGAAAAAGTGTCCCTCGCGAAAAAAAAAAATTGAGGAAAAATTAAGAGGACAACATTGGATACTTACATTGTGCAAAACAGTCTAAAGTTTTGATGAAAATAATCCAACGTCTTTTTAATTTAATCGCGACTTTTAAATTTTCTATATGAAATATTATATTAACACAAAAACAAGTAGCAAACGAATTTTACTAAAGTGCCGGTCATTGTATCTGTAATCCTATTTGGAATAAATGTTCTGAATCTAACGATGTAATATTCTCAAACTTAAAATATAATGAGTATAATAAACTGCACATGCACAATATAAAAATGAAATCGTGTACAATGTGATATTTTAATGTGTCGTTTATTTAAATGACCTTTGGTTTTAATATGTTCCTTGCATGCGCGTCCTAGAATGCTTACTTTTCATACAACACATCGCATATAACTGGCTGTATACTGAAAGATAGGAAATTTACGTATAAATAAATTAATATCAGTTACAAAAGAAATTATTCTTCGTTTATGTGGTACTGTTATATTTGACCACATCCGACATCGTTTAAAAATAAATTGCTTTCAAGTGAGTCGCCGACATCGACGTTTCATCGAACACCCCCCCTTTTAACTCTCGTACGATGCCCATGCTTCGCCTATAAAATCAGCCACTATAATATATAATAGAAAAAAGTCGGATAACATTTGGTTCAAAAAAAAAGTATTTACGTCAGCAAATTTGCGAAATTTGAGTCTGTAGAAGTTGAATATATTTATGTATCATTACTTTTTAGAATGGACTACTATCGCAGTTGGTTTTACTATAATAATAGGTAAATACTCGGAAGAATAATATAAAATGATAAATTTATATCATTATAAATATATATCTCTCAAATAATAACAGAATACATCTGTTTTATAAAATTTCCACGATTTTTGTAATTATTTATGCATTCTTTCTTTGCGAAAATATTTATAACGAATACAAACTTTACGGGTTTGGTTATACTTTTAATAAAAATAATATTAAATAAGATTATTCTGATATATACACTTGGAGTAAATATTTTGAATAAAGCAAGTTGTGAAAGGAAATTGAATAATTGCAAAATATGCTTTGACACAATCTTGATGAACATGATGTAGAATTTTACTTGCCTGAATGTCTTCCTGTAGAACTAGTTTTTTGTCAATAATTGTCGTGTTCATGTTTTATACACTAATGAATAAAAAAATTAGCGTAAATAAAATAAAAGTAGCTAACGAACACAACGATAAAATAAAATAGTGTAAAGCATACACTAAGTAAAAATGAATATAAAAAGTAAGTTAATAACACTTTTGTTATTAAGAAATGAACAAACTAGCTACGATTGGAATACTAAACACTTTAAACGTACATAAACCATAAAATAAAATTTGACTTGTTTTTGTACCCTTTTTTAGATTTTTTTAAACTTCAGGTTTTTATATTATAATCTTGTTTATTTCAGAGTGACCGATCATTTATTTTGCAAACAACTTTATCATATTTGTCTGATTATTAAATTTTATATTTAGACAAAAATAAATACGATATTTATTATATAATAAATATTTAGATTATTTACATAATATTTTGAAGAAATTGTTTTGATAACTTTGTCAACATTATTTTTAACATCTTTTACTATCAGGTTGATACATAAGTTCATTGCGGCTTTATTGAACTCAAAATCTTCTAATTTTTTAAATATCGTGATTGATTGGTTACAGTCCTTTATAATGTCCAATTTCCGAGTTGAGTGGCGTGAATCATAAATTAAAGCGTTCGGATGATCTTCATCACATTTTTTATATCGAGAAAACCATTTTCATGCTGTAAACTCTCCAGTTTCGTTTTCTCCGTAAACGACACTAAAGACATTCCATTTTCTTTTATTAACAAATAAAACTATTTGCACATATTCGCAAATTCAAAAAGTGGTGGTACAATCTTCTCTGCGGGTTTCTCCGCGTTGTCGTAGGTTTTGTCGGGGTTTTGCTGTTTATGCTGTCAACTTCTTCAATATTCGCTATTAGACTAGCTGGTAAATGTCGATAAAAACTACGACAACATAGCGAAACCCACAAGAAATTGTACAGCAAGCGAGAGGCAACCAAGGCCAAGAGTCTATAGGGACCACAGTATATGTAAGAAGATCACAGTGAAATAATTTTTATCAAATATTCGATATATATATATATATATATATATAATATATAATTTATTACAATTAATATCAAATGAACTTTTAAGGAATACAGATTTAGATAACACCATTTATGAGAATGGTTCGATAACTAAGTTGTCTAACGCGGAAATAACACGTATTCGGCGGAATCTTCTTTACCATTCTTTAGAACCATCCTTAATTAGATTAAATATGACGGTATAGACTTATCTGTCAATTGGTCTGTGTTTGACAATGCGTCGAACTGAACGTCTTATGTAATTTTGTTAGCAATGGAAAAAACTGAATTGAAATACAATGAATAGCAATGAAAAAAGTAATGGCTACGATTTTTTTAGAATTCGAAGGGGATCGTTTTCATGGACTAACTTGGGTCAAACCATTAGCCATTTTGCGTCGTTTTACTAAGTAAATGAGAGAAAATAATTTCTGAAAAACGACCTGAAATGGTCAATAAAAAAAATATTTTTTTACCACGGCAACGCATCTTTTCGTACTAATCCGGTTCGTAAAAGAATTGAATCAAGGGTCTAAGGTTACGCCTCACTCACTCTATTCGTCATTCGTCAGATCTAGTCTCAAGTGACTTTCACTTATTCGCAAAATTAAGAATTTATTGCAGCTACCGAGCAGAATTCTAAGGATTTTGGGAAATATTATTACTGAAATGGTGTAATGGCATTTTTGATCTCAGTGCTTTGAAAATATGTTGAAAAATAATTAAAAGACTTAACCAACTCGTTTGTCATTTCGAGTCTCACTTCCCTTTAAATCATTTTCGTATGTATTGTTCTCACCAAATTAAACCAGCATTACAGATGTGTATGTATTACCATCCAATGGATTAATTAAGCTAAGTGATTCAAAAAAAAACGTTTGGCTAATTTGAAAGGGATTGATCACGACAATGCAAAACAGAATGCATCGATGTTATCCAGTAAAAGCCGATGAAATTGAATTGGAAAATTTTGATTCATCTTTCCGATTCTCCTGATAAGACTCCAGATTTTTGTTTCTTTCGTTCATTATGAAACAGGTTAATTGAGAAATTCTCATTTTTTTATTAATTGTCATTTTATGACAGAGGTACGAGGGTAGCCGTTTATATTTCGGGAATAGCAAACAAAAAAATGTTTATTATTGCTTTTCAAAATATTCTCCATGGAAATCAATGCACTTTTGCATTCATTTAAACCAATCCAAAAAGCATTGTTGCCACTGTGAAGGCGGTATCTCCAAAATATGAGTTTTGAATGCCTTAAC
This sequence comes from Dermolepida albohirtum, assembly GCA_031893035.1. Classification (NCBI taxonomy): domain Eukaryota; kingdom Metazoa; phylum Arthropoda; class Insecta; order Coleoptera; family Scarabaeidae; genus Dermolepida; species Dermolepida albohirtum. The sequence continues at coordinate 12,391 of JAVIWB010002882.1, read as the reverse complement.
TGCCTTTTCCGACGTAAAACACTGTTGATCATGAAATTTATTCTTCACGTGTGGAAACGAAAAGAAATCGGAGGGTGTTAGATCAGGTTTTGCCCGGTCAAATATTCAATTGTTTGAACCGACCTGTGAGAGCTCGCATTGTCATGGTGACGAATGATCTGTCGTTTTCGGTTTGTTTTCTTTATTTCTTCAAAAACTCTTGGCAAACAAATAGTTGTGTAACATTCGGAATTGACCGTTCTACAACACTCTAAAGGCACGGTTGCAACGTGACCGGTTTTCCCGAAAAAATAGGCGACCATTTGTTTTGATGTGCTTCGAGCGCGAACAACTTTTGTTGGTTTTGGCTCAACTTGGAATACCCACACAGTCGACTGATGTTTACTATTGGGTTCATACGTACAGATCCAAGATTCGTCACCTGTGACGACTTAATAAATGTTCTTTGAAGCACCGCCATTGTATTTTTTGTGCATTTTTTGGCACCAACGTGAACATAGCTTCTTAAGGGCTAAATGTTTACGCAGGATCTTATGCACGCAGATGTTATTAATACCTAGAGATGCCTCAATCTCATGGTATGTCACATGACGGTCTTGCATTATCAAGTCAGACACTGCATTAATGTTTTCCAGCGCAACAACATTTGTGGGACGACCTTCACGAAATACATCGTCCAAAGAACGCTGTCAAAGTTTGAATTCACTATGCTAACGATATACTGTAGTTTTCGATGGTGCTTCATCACTATATAAAGAATTCAGCTCGTCGATGCATTCTTGTTGAGATAATCTACGCCGAAATTTATGAAAAATAATTGAACGAAAATGTTCGCGAGTTAATTCCATTTTTTCGCTGACATAAAATTTTCAAGTTACTGTCAATAATAGAAATAGCGACCGGATAATGAAACTGTCGAGGTAAATATACGTATTGGCAAAAATGACCAACTTCACGATGCAATCATCGCATCGGAGGCAACGTTGACAGTGTTACCAGTTCCCGAAATATAAACGGCTACCCTCGTATTTAAATGTTGCCAAATTCAAGAAAAGGAAAAGAGAAAGGTTAATACTATATTAAGATAGTTGATATGATCCAGTATTTACCGGATAATTCATCGTATGGTATATCGCTATTCACGTTGCCATACTATTATTTATTTATATTATGTCATATTTTCTTACTATTTAATTCACAATTAATTTTGGCGTTATGTCCGAGAAGAACAAAAACTTACTTACGTGGAGTATAACAGTGATTTCGAATTGCTTTGGTTGAAAAACAATCACTATAGTCTCAATTTACATTAAGTGAAGTAAAAACAAGATAAAAACGTAGTTTCATTCTTTACTTGTGCTAAAGTTTCAAGAAACGAATTAAATAAACAGTCAATTATAAATAAATAATATTAAAATAGATTCCGTCTTGGAATGTTCGAGTCAATTTTGACTAGCGACTAAACATTACCGTTGGATCTATTTTCTTCTTTATCATTAATATTGAATAATTTTCTTATTTATTTATACAGCTTTTAAAATAATAATAAAATACTGTTCATAAAGCTAATATTTTCTCCCAACCAAATGGAGTCTTTTCGTTTTGCTGGCTTATACAAATACGTTAAGAATTTCGTTTTAACACAAGTGAAGTATAAACGCTAAACAAAAGGGAAAACGTAAAAGGGTTGTATTATTGTTCCCATTACGGAACTAGTAATGCTTGGATGTATTTAAAGTAATGTGGACCGGGTAAATTTTCATATGCAGTATATTATTTAAGCATCGTAATGCATGCAGCAGTATGCATGGGGATTACTTAATGTCCGGTATCTTCTATAATGGGCAGTGTAATTTATGCAGCAAACACGGTAAAAATATTTTTAGCTTTTAAAAATAGTTCTGCATCATTTTACTTACTATATATTTAAATTATATAAGAAACGATTGTTTTATGTGAATTGTTTTTTTAACCGAAGTGGTTTGTGTATTATAGTCTATAGTATTATGAAATATTATTTTCCAATTCAATTTTACAATTTTAAATATATCATGATAATGATTGTCCCAAATAACTGTCACCGGCAATTGTACATATGTACATTATCAGCCATAAATATGTAAATAAATGAAATAAATAATATTTACCTATAGTTCAGGTACATGTAGTAAACATACATTATTTTGCACGGTATTAAACATATAGTAAATTTGACCTAAACGTTATAGTATTTTTCTAGATTTTTCTATTTTTAATATACCAACTGATTTATATATAATATAATTTTTTTGTGTTTTTTTGCGGCAGTGTTGATTGAGAAATTATTTCATTTATTTATGTTTCGGCAATATATATATTGCCTTCTTCGGAATTTTATTATATATCCAATATTATATCTGCCTCACCAAACTCCAAACATCCCCGAATCTTGTCTTAAAATGTGTCACATATATAAAAGAATTTTTTTTGTAGGTGATTAATCATACTTTATTATTTTCATATTCTGCAAAAGGGAAAAAAGGAACATACTAAGGAATAATGTGTGTATATATATTTCAAAGTTAATCATTCTCTCCTTATTCGATCTTTGCTAGCCAATATATTTTACATATAACCTTTCTTTCGAAGATCTTCAATTTGTATCGACCTCTCTTTCTAGGAATATAGTCTCCAACTCATGCGTTACCCCAGTTGTTAATGCTGTTTTATACACTCTTATTTTTGTGATCTTATTTAATGTTTTATTTTGCAAAATTGCTTTGTATCTATAATAAGCTTTATAACCAGTTTGTATTCTTTGTGTTATTTTTGAGTTTCTCTTATTCTTGTTGTTCATTATTGAGCATAAATAATTTAAAGCTTTCTTTCAGCTCTTCATTTATATTTCTTCGTCTTATGTCAGTTATTAATTTTGTTTTACTAACTTTCTTTTTTACTGTGATTACTGTTTCATTTCGTTTGTCACTGTTATAACTATATCATTAACATATGCTTACTTTAAAATTAGTCAATAGTAACGATCTCCACCTTATGTCATCCTTGAATTATATTTGAATTCTTCTGTTCTTTCTGTTTCTGATAGAACTGCTGTTTTCGATTCTTCCATAGTCATTTGACTTACTCTGATCAAATCTTTTTTTGTATCGATAGTCTAGGTTCCAATAGTTTCGTTTCTTTTTGAAATATGGAAAGGTATTCGTTACCCTGATGTATCGTCTCGATACAATATATTATGAAAAGAACAATTCGTTAACGAAGCCCTAGATTGTCACGCTCCAGCCTTGGATACACAGAACGCAACTCAATCAAGATCTCGTTGATAATAGAATTATTCTTTATTCAACCTAAATGATGGTGTAAGGCGATGTCAACCATTTTCGCACTAATATCTAAGGTTGCTTGAATCAAATAAGTAGTAACATAATAACAATTTTCTAACATGTTGTGTGTAATCACAATATCGTATGGCGATGGTTTTTGGAATTTACGACCAAAATAATAGTTTATTACCAGAAATCTTCTTCAGTTCAGTAAAACATTGTTGCCATTTTAATCCATGTTTGACGTTGAAAAATTAACCACGCGTTAATGTTTGTTGTTAAATCTAGTTTAATTATTTTGATCGGCACGGTATATAAGATGCTAGTATAAGTATATCTATATTATAACAGGCTAAATACGACAGTTTTAAGTCACATAGTAGATCATGATTTACGTTATAAAATTTCTATGCATATTTTTTATTTCGTTATCAGAGCGAATTATAGACGCGAAGTTATTGCTACGCGTATATTTATCAATACTTGCTCGATTCTTGTGTTTATTAATGACTAAAATAAACCATTAAAAGTCAACATCAACCGAAAACAAGTACTCTTTTTGTATGAATCTTCTAGAAATCTCCCACTCACTATCTATTTTGCAACACCGTGACTCGGAGCAAAACTACTACGTCACTTCAACGTATCATAAAATTGGAGAAAAAAAAAGACGATCTCCTCCAAATGAGTGGTCGACAAGTTTCCTTAATAAATGATTTCGCGCCAAGCGTATAAGTGAAAAAGGAACAAGAAACAATCGAGAAAGACTCTGTGAGTTTATTAAAATTGTTCAGTGGTAAGTTTTGTCATAAAAACAAGTAAATCAACCTATAGACGGGACAATAAAATCCCCAGCTGCAATACATACGTTTTGTGTTTATATATGGTGTAATTAGTTTAGGGGACGACAGTTTTAGCTGTATTTTCTAAAAACATGACCAATGTTTGCATTTAACGTTATATGTAACATACATATCTAAAAAATAATTTCAAATATGTATGTAGATATACGTATAAAGTATAAATATAAGTATAATTATTAATTTATGTACATATATACAGTTACTCGCTAAAATATTTGTACTTTGTGGTCATTTGTGAGGTATTTTATGTGTACAGTAAAAAAAGTATTATATCTACGTGGCACATATCTGCTAAATCTCTGCAAAGCAACGGTCAAAATACGTATGTGCTTCTCCCGCTGATTATCAAGTCATTCACATTCAAAATCTGTTAAGCTAGACATCATCGTTGTAGATAATTACATAAAGTCTTAATTATTTAAGACAGAAATTAATCAAAAATCATGCCATATCTGTGAGGAATTGAACACTCGAGAAACGATGACAGCAGCAACACCTCGAGAATGGCAACAGCGAGATTGCCGAAAGGTCGTTTGGAGAATAGCCCTATTCACGGCTAAGTGATATCCAGCGTAACTCTCAAGAGAAACGGTCGATAGATGTTGAGAAGTGGGCAAATCATGAACATTAAAAATGAGTAAAACAATTATCGTAATAATAAGTTATGTAATGGATCGCAAAAAGACAGAAACCACAAAATGCGAAAGAGCAGTGGTAGTAAATTGGCTTCGAATGTAGATATACGCAGTAATTTGTTAAGAAGAAGCAAGATACAATATATACATTTAAAAAAATATGAATTAGCCGCGTTTACTCTGACATACCTGGTCTAAAATAACAATTTTAGACCTCAGGGAAGAAGCCCGTCATAAGGCAAATCATCAGAAAAGTCGAAGAAGTGCATTCTAAGAACCATGCCTTCTGGAAGCGAGTTTTGTTTACTGACTAAATCAAATTTAATAATTTTTAATCGAACGGTTGACGTATAGTGTAAAGTGGAAACTGAACTCAAAATATCGTGGCAGTAGTGAGAAAAATTGAGGTAGAGGGGTATATCTGCAAATGGAAAAGGAAATATAGCTTATATCGACTGTATTCTAAGCAAATTTAAATACTTGGACATTTTAAAGAGAAATTTACCAACACCAAGTGTTGTCAGATTAAATTTAGACAATAATTATTTGTTCTAAGAAGACAATGATCCATAGTACAGTTTCTGTGATCTTCCAGAAGTTTGCTGGCAAGGTGATACATTGCGTAGATTCATCAATTTGCATTCACCCATTTTCAATATCCATTAATTGTTTTGCAAAATTTCCAATTGAAATGGCAGTGGCGCCATCTGTCGAAAATTGGTCGTATCAACTTAGAAACCTTCGTGGGCTCATGCACAACAAGTTTGCTAAAGATCATCACATGATCAAATGCATAGTTTACGATTCTATAAAGGACATACAGATAACCATTCATTTTTATAAATATATATATATATATATATATATATATATAGATTTAGCTATATGTACAAGTGTGACACTCTATTTCTAGTATAAAACAACGTTTTTCCAAATTTTGTATAATAAACCTTTTCAGTTATTACTTTAGCTTCACGAATATCTTTCCCCTTTATTGCAGAAAGTAAACTGTTATTGCAGAGTATATAGTTTTGATATGACTTTTTCCATATTAAGGTTAGCAAAGGTTTATAAACAGGCTATATATTCTATGGTTTATGTACATAAATTCCTTTTCGTATTTGGACTTTATATCATTAATATTTTAGAAAAATATTCTAATCTAATTGTGTACATTAAATACAAATTAATATATTAAAGATTGTCAGCAAAATAGCTTCAATCGCTAAAATAGTAAACAAATATGATTAAGCAGATTTTTATATACTTAAATGCATGTGTATTATATACATATCAGTTATGTTTTACGTAATAACATTGACGTTTTTAAGTTCATAAACAATTTATAAGAAAACGCCAGAAGCAATTTGAAATTGAAAAGAAAAAGATGTCTGAGGCAGAGACGTAATAAAAATTATTCAAATACACTAATAAACTTAATATAGTCAAAGGAATATAAATAGTTGTATGTATTGCGCAATTGTTTACTTAACAATAAAATTTAAATATACATTCATTTATGTACATATATATATATATATATATATATATATATATATATATATATATACACACACACACACACACACACATATATATATATATATATATATGCATATACATAATTTTGTTAAGAAAGTTGTTGCATAACCTTGAAGATTGCTTAAAACTGCTTGTATTTTTGACATTTGTGTTCTTTTGTATGGATTTATGTAAAAATTATTTCTGTTTTTAGTCTGCAATTATTAAAATATTTCATTATTATATTTCAGTGGGATAATGTAGTCATATGTTAATTGTGGAGATGAATTTTTACTATTATACACGCTATAGCTACTTAACCACTAATTTAATTGATATACAAATAGTTAAATAACTTTCACTTTCGCGTTCGCGAATGTGTTAAAGAAATTTAAAATCAATGGTGTATGCAACAATTATAATGTTAAGAATACTACTTCGCAGCTTAAACATTTTAAATACTTCAAATATGTATGTTACACTTCCTATATCTTAAAAGGTGACAATAATACAGTGTAAAGGATGTACCTATTTCTATTTGTACTCACGAGATTCGCTGCGATATAGTTTCTATCGATGTTTCCTGTTCATATAGCCAGCTTGTTCAAGATTTGCTATTAGGCTTCTTCAAAATCTGCTTTAGATCTTCAAGTTCTACTTTACCATCTTTAGTAGTACTAAACGTAATTTTTTGCCAATCGCGCATTCATTTATCCATGTCATAAATAATTTTATTAAACAGCTTTAAATTATTTGAATTTAGCAATATATTTATTTTTGGTTCCACGTCTTTTTTGTTGTTGTTTAAATGAACAGTCCAAACGCAACAAGAATGTTTTGTAAAATATATTAAACCGAAATTATTTTTATCAGATCCTCATTTATGCAAGCGGTGATTTTTGCGTAATTTATCTAGACAAAAGAAAAGACCAATGAAAAAAAGATATTTTTATAAATATTATTTCTTCAATATCTACACACTTATTTCAATGGTCTGCAATAATGAGGTCTCTTCAAAAAATATGTTTGGGCAATAAAATAATCATTAATAGCAGCTTTCAGATAATCTTCAGAAGAAAATCTTCGCATTTGTAATTGTTTTTTCAAGGCAAAAAAATGACAGCAACTACTGGGTGCTAGATTCCGACATCTGCTATTCACCCGTGCATGCTTCTAATAAGATGTTCTATGGAAGCTCATTGTAGACTATAATGTAGCTGCTGTAAGTTCATCGGAGGGAAGCATAGGAAGCATGTCAATCCTTCATCATATCAAATCCCAGATATGCTTTATAAGCGATAGGTCTGGTGACTGTGGAGGCTAATTAAGAATATTGGCCTCTGCAGAAATTGTATTGTAACAACTGCAAGATGAGAACCGGTATTGTCTTACTGAGCTTGAATGTGGCATTAGCATTATTTAAACTTTGGATGTGAATGGTTCTAAAACATGTACCTTTGAGCATTTAAATGGCCTCGAAGGAATACGTATATATATATATATATATATATATATATATATATATAAGGGTATGATGCTGACTAGTGGGAGGCAGATTAATCTTGGATGATAAGAAATCAACACAAACTCACGAATACGGCTATATATGGAACGCGTTGTTATTCTATGGCCTATCCCTGCTAAAAAAATATTTCCCACAGACCTTGAGGTACTATGACGATCACTAGAGACGTACGATTTTAGTCTCTTATCTTACCGTTCGATGATTCTTCTAGGTCGTCCGGAACCTCTTTTACCTTCTTGAAACCAATATCTTCAACAACAAATAACTGTAGAAATATTTCTTTGCACCCGCCAAGCCATTTCACGAAATGCAATACGCACCTCATATTATCTAACATTATGGCTCCTTTCAAAATGGCTTAGTTAGCGATAATTTAGATAATCGTGGCATTTTAAAAGACTAATTTATAACTATAAACATTACAGTCAAATAATTAAACAGATCCAAAATAAAGAAAAGACAAATTTTTGTTCGGCAAAAAACGATAGAAAGGTTTATTGTCTTTTTATTCTACTTTTCATAAAAATGCTTTTTCTAGGTGAGACATATATCTAGATCTTAATACTTTACACTTTCTACTTGGGGCAAATTGTTGTTATTGACTTGGAAATATGGGAATGTTTGATGTCGGAGATAATTTTTACATTTCATATGATGCCAATTCAGGAGAGAGTAGATCAGTTCCATAAAGTAATTTTAGGATGGGTTCTAAGATGCTTTCCTGAAGTATTATGCTTTAAAGCAACTGTTTTTGTTGACTATGGCCTGACAGGTTCAGAATTTGAGCTCAAAGACTCAAGAACATATTTTACGTTCTTGAGTTTTATTGGTATTTACTATCTTTGGATGCTCCCTCTACATCATATTCTTGGATGCAACAGATTATAAATGGTTGAAAGATTGGCTATAGAACTAAATATATCCAAATTAATACCTTATTGCTTACCAAAACAGGAAGTTAATAACAATAGTCTTGCATGACTACTAAAGCAAATACAACTGTTTAAAATTAGATCGAATAAATTAAATCACTATGAGTTGAGATTTAAGTGCGAAACACAATATTAAGTGTGTGACAATGTGTGGGTGTATTTAAACCAATCAACGAATTGTCTCTGTCTAGCAAGATTCGTTGACTTAAGTTCTTTTATTTGGTATGCAAGAAAGGGCAGATCTTTTGTGAGAAGTCGTTACACTCTCTAATTGTTGACCATGGCAACGAGTTGATGTTCCAAGAGACAGATTGACGAAGTCCTTCACATGGACGTTGTTTTGATTTTACTTTCGAGAATGACTGCAACCAGGTGTTTTGTGTTTTCAGTTTATTCTGTCCCTTCAAATTTCTAGACCAGCCTCATGACTGATATTGTAGTCAGTGTATTACGACACCCGGAGAATAGTGTGTAGTTTTCTAACAATTTCTACGGTATGTTCACGGTGCATAATAGGGTTCCACGATTAATACACATTTTTCAATTACATACCGCCCCATGATTTTAAGCAGAAAAATATTCAAGAGAGCAATTAATCACAACTAATCTCAATAACAATAGATGACAGAGATAATAACAACGGCATTGTTAATTCAACAACAAAAAATTGTGTGCGATTTAAAAATGGAAGTCTTTTTTACTGTATATTAAGGAGTGTTTATTAATTATACAATTACATGTTAAAAGGAATTATTCAAATGTTAATAACACCCTGTCTACTAACGGGTGGGCCATTTAAAAGTATAATTTAAAAATACAATAAACAATAAAACAAAAACGGTTTGAAATTTTGCCAAAATTAATTTTTTTGTTGTAAATTACAATTGTTCCGGTTAGAGATGGAATATTATTTCATTCATATGGCTGCCGCGGCTGGCCTCACACTACCCCATTCGATCGGACCAATTTTCGAGCACTGTTTCGAGTGTATGGGGTCGTATCTCGGCAGTGGCATCACGAATGTTGGCCTTCGAATGCTCAATTGTCTTTGGTTTGTCGACATAGCACTTGTCTTTAACGGCGCCCCATAGAAAATAGTCCAACGGTGTCAAATCGCAGCTTCTTGGCGGCCAATTGACATCACCATTTCGGTTAATTAAACGGACATCAAACGTTTGACGCAATAAATCGATTGTGGCATGAGATGTGTGCCAAGTTGCACCATCCTGTTGAAACCAAACATCGTTCACATCTATACCATGAAGGGCGGGCACAAAAAAATCGGTTATCATGGTGCGATAGGTGTCTCCATTGACCGTAATGGTTGCGCTGTCCTCATTTTCAAAGAAATATGGGCCAATGATGCCTCCGCTCCACAAGTGGCACCAAACAGTCACTCGTAACGGGTGCATTGGCTTTTGTAAGACTACGTCTGGGTTTTCTGAGCCCCAAATACGGCAATTTTGCTTGTTAACGTACCCACCTAGATGAAAATGAGGTTCATCCGAAAAGATTATTTTTTTGTCAAAATCTACATCATCGTGCAGTTTCTCGTTGGCCCATCTAGCGAAGCGAAAACGAAGCGGATGCTAATGCGGCTTCAACTCTTGAACCAATTGAACTTTGTAAGACGTCATACCGAGATCTTTTCGCAAAATTCGACGTAAATTGGTGCGTGAAATGTTCAATTCTTGAGAACGATGACGAGTTGATGTTGATAGATTTCCACGCACACTCTTAGCCACAGCTTCGATATTTTCGAGTGTACGCACTGTACGAGCACGCTCACGTCTTAGCGCATCAACAATGAAACCAGTTTCACGAACTTTAGCAATGAACTTGCGTATACCTGGCACTGTTGGTCCTTCTCTGGGACCAAATGTTGTACGACATTTTCGTGCAATTTCTGACCAATTGTCTTTATTTTGGAAATAAATTTCCAATAAATCCCAACGTTGCTCAAGCGTAAATCGATTCATTTCGTTCAGTGAAGATAATATACTGAATTTTGTGACAGAATAGAATGACATAAGTATTGCCAGATTCGAGATAACCGGTGGTTCAAAACCGACAAATGGCCCACCCGTTACATATGTTTCAGAGAATCACTCATCTTCAGCTTTGTCGTTCAATACATTTTCGTGCTGGACGAGAAAGGGAGGCAATGATTACTCATACAATTACATATTGAATACAAATATTAAAAAAAAATAAACTAAAAAATCAATTTATTAATGCTTTATAAAATTCACCTAGTAAGAAACAAACCGTTCAATTACATACTTAGCATGTAAATGTCAGTTTGCCTTTGTTAAGAACGATACATCTCCAGTTCATGTTCGCTTGCTGTATATATATTTTACTGTTATTAAATTATATTTTATAAATTACGCTAAGTTTTATTACTCTCGTTACTTTTATAAAACCGACTATTATAACATTGATATTCAAATCGTTCAATCAATTATTGAGTTATAGCACACCACGTAGCTGCATATTAGAATTAATGAAATCTTTTCAAATCAATGAATAAACAGTACGCCTACATGTTTTATAAATATATGTCGTCACGTTTATGATATTTTACTAATTAATGATATTGCTCTCTTTGAAGTCAACAGATACGTACATACATATGTGTATGTACATATATGTATGTACTTTTAATATCTGCTTTAGTAAAATAGATCAAATATCCTAAAATGATTAGATATTTTATTAATCTTAAGACAAATAGTGAAGTGATAAAGATTTTCCTTTAGTATATAAATACGTCTTTTATCTATGTAAACAAATAAAAGCTTCGATTTTAAATTTATGGGTCATTGCACTTTCCATAGTGGGGCACAAGTTGTATTCCATAATTTAAATATGGAATACAACAACAAATATAATGTCTATGATGTTATAAAGTATAGACATATATTGAATACTGGTCTATATAAAATGTTTTTGTTACTGTTACTGTAGTTTATACTATAAATAACATAGCAATGTGATATTAAAGCCTAGTCAAAACACAAATATGTCGATGTTGTCTTTATGTTATTTTTATTGTATTTTAATCAAGTGCATACTTAAAATACGTCTCTAGAATTCGCTAAACTAAAAATATTAGGAAATTGTTAAAATAAGATAAAGAAAGAACGAATTCTCTTTATTTATTAATTAAATTGGAATATGTTACTGAAGTGTACCTACACATTATCTGGAATTAGTTATTTGCTATTTTGGTAATTGAATTTTGGGCTATAAGGATTCCTGCAGAGAACATATTCGAAGTAACTCGATACTAACTATTTATGATGTTTATACAGTGTGTATCAGCCAAATGGAATAAATTCAATAATAATTAAATGGAAGGATGTTTGAAAAAACGCTCGGACACGTCGATTGGGATTTTTAGTTGCGTATTTTTTTAAATAAAAAGTTTATATACAGGGTGTGTCATGTAAAAGTGGTCAATACCAACTTTCTTATTTTAAATGTAACACCCTGTCAAATATTAAGTTTTTGGATTCTTTAGAAAATTCTAGACATATTTTATGTACAGTGTCCTATACCTATCTTCGACTGTTTCGGAAATGTTAAATGT